>PVJI01000033.1:359038-371420 GCA_004026765.1 Micronycteris hirsuta | reverse complement strand
ATCAGCCCCCTCCGACGGTGTTCGCCATTTGTCTGATTGACATCCGAAACCCGATACCGTTCTACAAACACCCACATGAGAAGGGTTTTTGTTTTGTTTTTTTCTTTTTTCTTATTTGGGTGACAGATTGCATGTTAGGGCACTAGAAGATGAAAGCGTTAAATATTTGCTTTAGAAAAACACAGCGAAAGATTCTCTCATCCTCCCAGCTGAAAACTGATGGGCTTAGAATTCCATTAACAAAAATAACTGACTGTAGTTTAACTTATTGCCACCCTCCGGGCACGATGAACAAGGGGGGTGGAAAGCGGAGGCCGGACAGTGGGAGGACTGTACGGGATTCTTTTTCACGTTGAGTGAAATAGGACTGCCTCGTTGAAATTGAAGTCCAAGTTCGCCAAGAAGAAATTCCTGCCGCCTTCAGTGTCGGTTCGCTGCTCTGGGTCTTCAGTAGGACGGTTAATTCAGTGGGTTTCCTTTCCATAAAAAGGATGTAGCAGTTATTCCCTCTTTCAGACTTAATGACAGTCACAATTCCTGCAAGCCTCTTTGGCATGATGTATCTTGCCTCCAAAGACGAGAGAATGTGGGTTTGGCACTTGACTGTGGTTCTTGCGAGGGGTCAAGATTCCGTTAATTCAAAACCTGACCAGGTACATCTTGCTGAAACCTATCAAGTCAAAGTTTGTCCGTGTACAAACAGGGACATTTTTGTACCTTCCTTCCTTTATTGGGTGATTTCAGTGAGTTAATCTATAGCAGGCAGATGGTATACATGAAACCTGGTAATCATCTGTCAACATTAGCTCGTACTTATTAATTCTCAGTGGGTATTTTAAAACTCATCTTTGGTGTGGGGGGAAGAAACACGAGGCCTGTCCCCGGTCCCGGTAGGGGTGTGGTTTTATAGCAACTCTACCCACTGTTTATTCAAAACCTTTTGTCCTTCAGGCACTGCGGTCCCTTTTTTCTATTCTTGTTTCACCCTTTCAGCTCAGCTACTCCATTGAAAGAAATACTAATATCATTCTTATTTTTCTATATAAATAAGTTTTAGTAGTAACATTTATTGAGTGCTTTCTAAGTACTAGTTCTGGTTTAAGTGGTTTCCATACATTAACTCATTTAATCCTCCCTCCATATAGGAACTGTTTTCCCCATTTTTATAGGGAGGGAAAATGTGGCACAAATTAAAAAAAAAACTTTTTTTTGTCCTTGGTTCCACTGAGAGTAATTGGTTAGGGCTGGGCCTCTCGAGGGTGCAAAGCCGGGGTGCTCAGCTCCCCACCACGCGGCCGCCCTCCGCTCTGTGCCATGTGACAGTGCGCGGCTCCCGCCGTCCTGGAGGAGAAGCCTGGAGCAGACACACACATGCTCTCCAGATACGCTGGTTTGTGGCCATTGGGAAGAAAAGTCTTTATTACCGGAAGTTGTGGCTTCTGAGTCTCTCAGCATTTGGCAGCATAGGTTTTTATTTTGTTTTGTTTTGTGTGTGTGGTTTTGTTTTTTAAATAATTAGAAACAGTTAAGCTCTTGTTACCACCCACAGTAAAAATTGCTTGGATCCCACAAATTAACGGGGGGGGGGGGCTTGGCCATTTGTTGGAACGATGAAAATGGGGCTTTAAAGAGGAAGTTCGTTTTGGAGGGGAAGCTTTCGGTGTGCCCATGCTAGGGAGTCCTCAGTTTTCCAACCGTCCCAGCTCCCCAACCCCCTGAGTTTCGAGTTGAGGGGTGTTAACTGTGGTTTGCCAGTGATGGGAGGGATTAGGCACAAGATGGCTCTGGGAAGAAACCCACATTTTTTTGTACTTATTAATGGTGTGTCTTTTGTGCGAGTGGGTGTGAGGACTGAGCGTATTAAAGCATATATTTGCACAGTGTGTGGTCCTCTCTGCTGCATTCCACTACGCATGGTGGTGGGCTAAGTTAGGAGGAGGAGGAGGAAGCCCTAGCACAGCCTCAGCAGTTTCCATTGTGTGGACCGCATCAGTGAGGCCAGGAGCAAGCCCGGGCATCTTCCCGGGTCAAGGCGGTCAAGGATAGCCCAGATTCCTGGTTGCTTAGAACTGTGTTCTCATGGTCCAAGCTGTGCCCTCGCTTTTGTGCAAATGAAATTGGGGCCATTGCATATGTATCTACTGTAGTCACCCCCATCCGTCTCCTAAGAAGGAGCCTGGGCCAGGGTCTGAATTGAAGCCTGGGTCAAGTCAGATGTGTTGTCCGTTGGAGATCCTTGGCCCCCTCCTGTCCGCAGCAAGGCCTTGGAGTTCTGAGACTGTAAGCGGTCAAGCGGGTGAAGACATGATTCCCTAATCCTCATGGGAGTACTAGGGAGCTGCCTTTGTTAAAAAAGGCCCATCCCACTGGAGGGGGGTCTGCCTGTGTGTCCCATTTTAAACCACATTGCTTTTGACTTCGTTTGTATGATGATTCCCAGACAGCGTCCTCTTGCCATCCTGACTTGTTTAAATTTATGGGTTGTTGGCAAGCAATTTTTTGATGCTATTGTTCTCATAGCCAGAGGCCAAGATCCCTTGTGGAGCAGTGCCTGAATTTAATAGATGTCATCTGGACACCAGGGAGGGCGCAGAGAGGCGCTGGAGGAAGAGCCTTGGCAGTGAGATTCTGCCCCCGACGCTACAGTGTCTCAGCCTCTTCTCGATGCCTTTCAGGCCAGGGCATTCAGAGTAAGGGTTTCGGCGGTGTCACAGTATTGTGTACCATCCCCTACAGTTAATTTTAGGACAAAGAATACAGGGTCCGAATGGACTTGCAGAGGACCTAAAAATGGTACGCTGTCCATTCAACTTGACCTGGAACGTCCCGGCACTGTTGAGCTCTGCCTCTGGTCCTGTGCGATGCGTGAAGCGCTGTGCGTGTCCTTTGACACTCCCTTCCGTCTGGGGGCTGGGCTCCCAGGCCGGCTTCTCTGGAAGACAGGGTGGTACCACCTCCCTCCGTAGCTCGGCAGGTGAGGATTCAAGGGAGACCAGAAGTTCCGGATGTAAGCCAGGGTGCAGGCTGAGTCTTTCAGACACCAGGCTTCTGAGAGCCAGCACTGAGGCCACTAAATTTGACCTTGTAGGGCAGGTATCCCTCTTTACTGGGCACAAATTGTGAAAAAGCCTGCAAAATAGGCCTCAACTTTCAGCGTGACATGGTGGGGACAGTGCATGGGGACAGCCCAAGTCCACGTAGCACCATGTCATTGTGCATTGCTGGGCCCAGCCCTGTTCCGTGCCCTTCCCTTCACATGCCCTCCAACTGGAAGTAGTAACTTGAGTTCCTGGGAACCTCTGTCCTCTCTTGGTCTTCCACAGAGACTCAGTTCACCCCAGCCTGTTCCACTCTGAGGTGAGAAGTTGCCTCCAGAGCTCCTGGAGAACTCAGAATTCCTTCAAGGGTTGGGTCCTTCCTTCCCCTGGATGCGCGTGGTTTCGATAACGAGGCTGCCAAGGAAAGGCACGTTCAAGAGGGTGTTTCCTGGGCAAGTTTGCCTGTGAAGTTTGGGGAGGCACCAGGGCCGTGGTTTTGACTACAGCCTGGACGCGGCCAGACCCATTTCTCTGCTGCTTCTGTCTCACTTCTGCCTGGTGGCCAGGGTCCTTTTGATCCTGCTCTCCCTTCCTTCTCCTCCATTGGCCCATCTAGTGGGATTTCTCACCACATTTCTGTCCCTGCTCGTTCAGCAGCGAGCCTTTGCTCTGCCTTTCTTCCACCCGCGGAGATCTGAGTCCCTCCCTGTCTGCCAGACACATCCCATCCGCGCTCCAGGCACGCCAGAGCCCCTGAGCGTCCCCACGGCCTACAGTTTCGAAGGAGCGAAAAGCAGAGTCACTTCAAAAGCACCCTTTCTATTTAGAATAGGACAGACAATCCTTAGGACCCTAGTAATCAGTGTTTTTAACTAGAACCCTATTTATTAAGAAAAATTTGTGGTCTTTTTAAAAAATAAATATTTTACCGATTTTGCTATTACAGCTGTCCCAATTTTTCCGCCTTCCCCCCCTCCACTTGGTACCCCTATTCCTTCCAGCATCCCCCTTCACCCTTAGTTCATGTCCATGGGTTATCTAGGGTGATTGACTGGGGCTGTCTTGTGGGTAAGGAGATAGTAATAAATTGAATGTTACCTGACAGAGAGTCGGCTCTTGGTAAGGTTATTGTGCAAATGGACCCAGGCTTCCAGTGCAAGACCAGTGAAATAATAGCTCAGATCAGAGAAATGAATCTGGGTGACCTAACAGTGTCACATAGACAATTTCTTGAGCACCTAAAACCAACCAGAATCTCAGAATGATGAGAGCTGACCAGTAACTGAGACCTGCCTGTCCTGTCCAGTTCTCTTTGTAAACCTGGGAAACTGAGGCCCAGAGAAAGGATGGCCACCGGGAGATCAGGCAGTCATGTGGCTTAGATAGCAGTAGAGTCAGGACTAAGCATCCAGACCTCTTGGTGTTTTCTCTTTCCGTTCTTCTACCTCTGAGTCAAGGTGCAATTCGGTTCCTGTTAAGCGCCATTAACTTCAAACTCTTTCTGGATCAATGGGTGACGTCCAGTGCTTTCAGTATGAACACAGCTGTTTTCCACCCGGGAAATCCTGATTTTCTGGGATGCCCTGGGTGTTGACCTGGTGACCAGGAGGCCTGTGATGGTGATGAGCATGGACGAACATGCTCACCTGTGAGAGGTGAGCTAGGAAGAGGTGGGCCGGAGTTCAGACGTCAAGAGTGTTGGGAAAGACCGTGCTTTAGCGACACACAGAAAACCAGACCTTGCCATTCCTCGGGGCAGTGTGACTGATGGAGGAACAACTAGTCTTTGGCAGGGAATGTCTCCCTCTTCTATAACCTCACCACCTTGCCTGAGGGCTGGGATTGGGGGCGCTTCGACAGGGTTGCTTTCTGGGCTTTTGTTAAAAACGCACACCTGGCAACGCACGGAAGTGATTCTTTGAAAGCAGGTTTGATGCCAGCACGACGTGATAACATTTGGGAAGCGTCTAGGCTGGGGATCATCGATACTTGATGTCAGAGCAGCCCAGACTGAGTTGACCACAGTAAGAACGGATTCAGGAGTTCACCGTGATTTTGAAATTGACCAAGAACGCTGTTTGGCCCCTTGTGTTGCCGTGCTCTGTCACATGCTGGTGCCCGGGTCGAGTTCAGCAAGTTTGTTTTGACTTGCAGCCCACGATGGGAGTGAAACTCTCATTAGGTAATGTTAAACTGGGCCCGGAATGTCCGCTGGGCTAGACCTGCCAAAGCTTGAAGAGTTGGTTGGGAATGGGCTCTGTTTAGTGTGACTAATCCAGCTTGGCTGGCTGGGGCCAGGGGTGGGGTGGAGGGGGGGTGTCCTCTCTTAGGAAGGAGGCATGACTTGTGCTGTTTTGAGTCTTGGCACTTTGTGTAAACTCTGCACCCCCTCCCCCCGCCCACCCATAATGTTCATTCAGCCTTATGACCAAGTAGTAAAATCAGGGCTGTTGACTAATCAGATTGCTGTAGAAATCTGTGATCAAGACATTAAGGTATATCACTTGCAATTAAGGAAAACAACATTTTGGGGTTATGTGAAATAGTGTTTCTTAAAGTTACCTGAATCAGTGAAGGGCTGTTTTCAGGGATACTTAGTCATTAAAGGAATTATACAAAGTAAAATATTATGTTACTTTAAAAGCAGCATCAACTCTAATAACAATTACAAAAATGTAAAGTAAAGGAAGAATTGGGCTGTTTTCCTAAAAAAAAAAAAACCTTTCAAAGTATAATTTCAGGTCCGTCTGCTGACCTTCTTGGTCTCTATTTGGGAGCCTTTGCCCTCATGCGCGCCCTCCTCCCAGCTTCCTCTGGGCCCTTCTTAGGGGACAAAAGAATCCCATTTTTATGCAGATGTCTTGTGAGGAAGGTAGAAATAATCAGGAACCACATTTGCCCAATGATCCTGAAACAATGTGGTCTTTACCTCCCACCAGAACAAGGTTGCGGTTTGGTGGGGATGGCTTTGGTGGGGAGGGCGGAGCCCAGCCTCTGCCCTGCAGGAGGTGCAGGGGGAATTGTTTTTGTTCCTTTTCTGGTGAATGGAAGTAAAGTGTGCACTGAACCTGGAAACACCTCCTTTTGTGTCCAGCGCTCTCCTAACACAGGCCGCTAAACTTGGGGCAGTCTCTCTTGGTGGGGGATTGAATGGGGCCATTGTGGGGGGAGGGGCTCACAGTGAAGCCATTGAGGGCATAGAGGTGCCATTGTTTTCTGAGTATTAAGAGAAGGAGGAAGACTTGGGACCTCCAGGCATCGGTGTGGCCACTTGCACTGGCCGCATTTGTAGGTTTGGTTATCCCTGAAGAACCTCTCTACCAGAGTGGCTGGGTGAGGTCCACCTAGGGGCAGGAAGCACTGTGGAGCCCGCTGGGTACCCCCAAGCAGGACACTGCCCTCCTTGGGCCCAGCCATCGTTTCTGCAGGGAGGTCGCTCTTCCCCTCCAGGCATCCGAGTTAAAAACATTTGTTAAAAATCACTTCTTCCACCTTAGGAATAACTGGCTCTCCCAACTCCCTGCCAGTGGCTTTTTTGTGTACTTCTCCATTGCCATCTGGTCTTTCAGAGGCACTTCTGATCTTAATTATAGCGTTCGGCCTTTGTTTATTTAAAAATCAGAAGGCAGATCGGCTGTTGAAGGTTTATCTGTACTAATTGTGCCACATACCTGCCAACTGTCCCCCCAGTTAGTAAAGGGAGCCGCTGCAAACTCTCCTGACAGTTTACTCAGACGCAGGCCATCTAACCTGACGTGTCTGTGGCCTGCGGGCAGGAGTGGGCTTCTGGCCTTGGAATTGCCCCGCTGGCATGTTCCACCCTCTGCTGAAGAGTAGCATTGCCTCGAAGGGGATTCAGCCACAGCGTGGATTGGAAGAGCCAGAAGACCTAGGTTCAAATTCAGTCTCTGCCACTACTTATTATCCCGGGGAGATTATTTTACTCTTTGGGAGCCTTAGTTTGGCCATTTATAAACATAGGGACAGTGGCACCAACATCTAGGAATGGTGTGGGATTTGAGTGAGATGTTTGTGACAGGCTAGAGAGCCAGGCGTGCCTGCACGGGCCCTGTCCAGCGTTCCGGGACAGAACGGGCGCCCCAGACCCCTTCTGTAAACTGGGGGCTTCCATGCAACGGCATCCGTTGTCTGTCTTTGGAAATAATCCTGCGGGTGTAGTTCGTTTTGCAGTTTTTAACCGATCTTTCTGGTAATTTTGATATTCTGATTAAACAGTGGTTTATTTTACAATATATACTGTTTTATAGATATCAGAACAAATTTTACTCAGAAATTAGCTTTACTGGACGTACACTTTGAAAATAACCCTCATTGAAGCCTCTGAAGAGACATGTTTAGAAAATTTTACAAACAACCATCTTATCCTCGTTTCAAAACAAGCGTTGTAATTCCAGGCTTCTTCCCCTGAATTTAAGAAACTCTTCTTTTAGAGGAATCGAACTTTATAGAGCTCTATGATATCTGAATAAAATATGAATTTTTAGAAAAAAAATAGCATCTTTTTAGATAATAATGAACTCTTAATTGTTATCTTAGGTTCTAGTACCATTTTTATCAGATCCTCACAGTCTGAACAACTGTAAAAACATATCAAATTTAGAAATTGTATTTAAAGAATTTCTGATCCCAATAAGTTCTTTGAAACATTTTGAGATTTTTCTACTGGGCGTATTTTTTAAAAGATTCTTTTTCCTTGAAGGCATTCCAATAATTGTGTGTACGTGTGTAAATTCCTGAGACAACCATTTCTTGAGCATCTACCCAGTGCTTAAATGGCTCTGTGTATTTATACTTAGGATGCACAGTAACCATGTCATGTACACAGATTTGTGGTGAAAGAAGCCCTTCTCTTTATAAGTCTGACCGCCCCAAAATTACGGTGAAGGATGAGGTGGGTTCTCATTGTTGGCCCTTGACCCTCTACATCTATGCATTTTATCTAATTTATAGTTGGAAACACAGCTAAAGATGTTGAAGAGTTTCATGCCAGTAGTTTGAGGAGCTGTGATTTAAATGGCCCTGGAGTTCAGTACAGAAGTACCAGAAAGCCCACACCGTATTGGGTCAAAGAGAAGAAACCCAAATTACTTTAGTACCTATTGGTATTCACGATGATTCCCTGAGTGCCAGCGAGGTTTCTGTCCCAATCATAGACCGATTTGGCCAACTGTATGGGCCAAAAAAAATAGCCAGCATCCCTTCGGGGCAGTGTGACAACCAGGGCGCATGATTGTTGACACCACAACCCCCGTCTGTGATGTTTCCCGACCTCCAGTGTAGATAGCTGTTCCTCCTTTAGTGATTTGACAGCGTAATTTAGCATTTGGGATTATTTAAAAACAGCAACAACAAAGGGGTGATTAAACACTTGTGCATCTTCTCTAGCATGCAAAACCAGCTTTTCAATGATGTTTTTCAGGGGCCAGAATACTTGGAGTTGAGCATGGAGCTGGGTAGTTACGAACTGGTTTCTGTTTGGGGTTAGGTGACTTGGACTAGATCACACCATCACGGCACACCAGGCGTGCATCTGTTGGCTCTTTGACTGTTGTAAAGAAGGACCCCCCTCTCTAGCTATGATAAGCTCCGAGGGCAAGGACTTCTCTCTGTTTGGTTCACTGATTTATTCCTAGTGCCTAGAACAGTGCCAGGCATGAAATAGACGATGATTTAGAATTGTATTGAATCAGTGAATGTCTCTTGAAGGAAGAATATCAGGAAGATTTCTACTACATTCATCATCACAATAATAGCAATACTTTCTCCTCCTCCTCTTTTTTAAATTTGCTAAAATGACTGACCAGCTTATCTAGACTGAGTCCTAAATCCTCCAAGCTTGTTTGTTTTTTTCTGTGTATAAAATGGGGCTGTTGCCATGTAAGACTTGATTTGATTATGAGAAACAGTCCATCCTAAGCTTCATTGAAGAGAGGTGCTAGACAAAAATAAGATGGTTTTGGGAAAAAGAAACTACCGCAGTCCAGACTGTGCTAAGATGCTTGGCTGCATTCAAAACCAGTTTCACAGTCTGCTTTAGATGGGCGATTGCAACACGCTTTCCATCTGCGCTGGGAGGAGTGTGCACTCCAACTCCACACTGCGGCGGGAACGCTGGCGCGGCGCGCCCGGAGACAGCCAGTGGGCGTTGCTATGGTGGAGGAATGACATAACTTAATTTTACTTGATTATTCGCTGGATGTGCCCATTGTACGTTAGCCTCTGGGTGTGTTTACAAGGAGCTTAGGAAAGAGATAGAGACTGTCTTGTGTATAAAAGCTGTCTTGTCAGTGTAGGGGCCAGGCATGTTTACACACATGCACACACACACTTCTTTCTTGGCATCCAACACCCGTACTGTGTCAGGGGTGAAAGTCAGTGCCATCCAGCAGGTCGGTAGAAAGGCTCAGACAGACCTGCCTCCCAAAAATCTCCTCCCAGAACCCTGTAATTCCCCACAGCGGCAGCTCGAGGCTTGCATGTGCGCACCTAACTGTTCAGAGAACACACACGTGTTGTAAGGGGCACGGCAAGCCCCCGCACTTCACTTACTGGATTTGGGTGACTTTCCCTGGCCACCTTCCTAAACTTGCTTGTGAAAAGCAAAGGTTCAAAGTCCACAAAAACATCATTTATTGGTTAATGAAAACCAAGGAATTTTAGAACGGGATCTTGCTGCCCTGTTCTGTCAGCTCCCCTCTGATGTTTTGGCGGCAGGTTGTCTTTATCCAGAGATGAGCAATCATATATTTTAAGCATATGAAGCAATAAAAGGAGGTAAGTTTGGCCAGTGTCCACATATTCAGATTATCCTCCTCTTCCTCTTAAATTTTTTCCCTTTATTATGCTTTTGTGTTGCGTTTCTCTGTGTTTCTGCTGTTTATGAAATGACCTCCCTTCCAATTCATTTGTTAATTTCAGCTCTTGGTTCTAGCAACGGTCACAGTGTCTGTAAAGCACATTCCCTTTATTCTCACCAAATTCCCTTATTTTTGTCATACTGCCGCAGCAGTACTGCATTAGGGGCCTCGTGGGTGGCGGGAGTCTTTGGTTCTGTGACAGAAAAGCAGCCCTTGCACTGGCCACGCAGGTCTGCTGAGTTACATCAGTGAAACCCCAAGGGCTTGTGGGATCTTAAGCATCCCTCCCTGCCAATCAGTGGAGGAAATGCAGAGCAGTAAGTCCTGGTCCAGCAAATGAGGGCAAAAATCCCCATTCGTGGGTTATTTTGAGATATTTTAGTTTTGATCAGGTCAACAACTTCTAACTTATCAAAGCAACTTAATGTGGTTAATTTTTCCTCAGTACATGGTTGACTGGTCAGTGGCTGTGAAGGCATGAATCAGAGGGACTAAGGTGTCTTCAAAGACTGCAGACCTGGGCTGGGTGAGACGGCCCGGTCGATGAGCTCTCTGTCTGCTGGCAGCGTGGCCTTGAGAAAGGTGTCCTCCCTTCAGTAACTGTGGCCCTTCGTTCTTGTCATGCTCTCATGCTTGTCTCCACCCACACTTTCCCTAGGCCCCGAGACTCCTGTGCTCTCTCTTCTTTCCCGCCAGCATTTAAAATTAATTTTCTTTATTTTCCACTGTTCAAAGTGGAGAAGCTGGACATAAATGATGCCATTTTGGTTGTCTTAAACCAAGGATGGCTACTTTAGTCAGCCAGGGATCTCTCTTTAAGAGGAAGGGGGAACGAAACTTAAGAGGGAGGGGGAGTAAACGGCATCTTCAGTCCAAAAATCAGCTTTTGTTCATTTAGCCTCGAATTTGCCTCCAGGATGTTTAGGGAGGGCGGTTGGCTTGACCGTCTTCTGTTACCAGTCAGACACAGTCTCCGTAGCTGTTAAAATCCTAATAATGGCCTCTCCAATCCTGCAAGTTTTCAGAAGGAGATCCTGGTGAACAGTCCTGTAATTATTTTGCCTGCTACTTTATTGACAGTATCCCCTGTGAGCTCTCTTGGTTAATATGTTTGCTCAGGCACCACTGCTGTCTTTAAATCAGAAATGCTTATCAATAGGTTGCCTGCGTGGAGAAAACGTCATTTGTCGCCTAGCGTTTTCCCGAGGAGTGTTTGGAGTGGTTTTCTGTAATACCAAATATATATAATGGTCCCTGTCCTTAGAACATAGTGCCATTGTGATTTCTGCACAGGAATTTTCTTTCTTGACACTGGTTTGTAGGTTCTAGAGACTCCGGTTGATATTCTTTTGCATCCTGATCAGAAGCTGAGTGTTGGGTCCTTAGCGGAGAATACATCCCTTGATAACTTGCGGGGGCCCTTCGAGGAGGCAGTGATGTGTGGTCTTGCGAGAAGTCAGAGCATTAGCAGGTCTGTGTTCTCCTCCGGCATGGAGTTTTGTCATTTCTAATGATGACAATCCATCAGTCCACACAGTTCAAAATGAAGATAAATTGAATTAATATATGTGAGTTAAATGACTCATTGATATAATTATACTGTGAAGATTTCTTTAGTGCAACCTAACACATTTAGTGGTGTTAATTGTAACGGCTTTGCATGGGAGCATTTAATTTCATAAGCAAACAGAATAATTTATTAATTCTTAAAAAGCTATTTCAAGGCCTAGACTGAGAGAGAGCAGGAGTATGTATTTAACTTGATGTCGACGCTGGTCTTAGTATGTTTGCCTCATCACACTGGAAATTGCTAAGGATTCCCCCCCCCACCCGCCCCATTCCAACTTTTATTGGTACATAGCCATTTGTGCCCAATTCAATAGTGTATCAAAATGAAAGTAGGAGTAGGAAATGGGTACCATCTAGTAAATCTTATTAATAAGTTATTGAAAATTGAAGAGCACTGAATAATAAAGCAGTTCTAATTGCAGTTAAAACTGTATTGGTGGCTGATATGCCTGAACAAGGATGATAAAACAGCCGAGGAGGAACACTGGATGGTAAAATCCAAGAGAGGGTAATAGACAGATTAAATGCAAAACTCAATTCAAATATTGTATGAAATGTAGGCGTGCTGTGTAAACCCATTTTTTGCTGAAAAGCATGTTTTCTCTCATGTCAGAAATGATCACAGGAATCCTTTTAATATTCATTTAAATAGTTTTTAATTGGCTTCAGAGAGTTTAAAGTTCAGCGTGAAGGTGAGATCTAAGCTTACTAATTAGATCGAATGCATTTTGACTCAAAGAGCAGACTTGATAATTAAAGAATTTTATAGCAAATGCATGTTTTGAAAACATTCTTTTCACATCCTTGAGGTAAAAATGGTTTTCCTGCAACTTTTCCCCATTTTTTTTCCCAATAGAAATTCCTCTTAGAGAATGATTATAAAACCTTGTGTCGCTC
>PVJI01000033.1:351056-358938 GCA_004026765.1 Micronycteris hirsuta | reverse complement strand
TATAAAACCTATCCTTAAGTCATTGTATACAGATCTATCTAATCTGTATATCTGTTATCTGTTTATAGAGAGAGACAGACAGATGCTTTCTTACCAAGACCTGTCTTCTGTAATTGTGGAATGGTTTATGGAAGTTTGGTGCTGTTTTACTAAAATCTATGAATGAACCTATTTGATTATGGTGTGCTCTACTAAGAAAACGTTGGTGTATGCAGCTGACATTAGTGCAGACAGTGGTATATCATAACAGCAGAAAAACTGGATTGTTTTATGTTTGCAAACATATCTTGATAATTTGAAAAATTAAATTTACCATTTTTTCCCTTTCCCCTTTGGAGTTTATAAATTTGTTCTTACATTTGCTGGTTTGAATTTATACTTAAAAATCATAGATTGAATACTTGAAGTATTGTTGGGATAGTCCACACAGTTCTTAAAAGCATAATAATAGACTTTGTTCCCCCGAATTTGAATTAATTATATTTTATCACTTGCAATCTAAGTATTATACCTAATTAATATTTTTTGTATTGTAAAAATACAAACATGTACCGGTGTCTTAAAACATTTAATCTCTGTCAAAAGTGTCATTTAAAATAGAAAAATAAACATTAAATGTTAAATGTCAAGTGGGAGTCTATATAAATAAAACAAAAAGAAGGTAAAGGTTAAATCTGGAGATTTCTTTGCTTCTTTCTGAAATAGTTTATGAGATTATGGAGTAGTTACTCTAAATTGAAACAGTTCTGTTTTTCTAAGTGCATTCCATAAAATTGAGCCTGTTTTAAAAAGGGTTAAAGATAATTCCCTTATAAAATAGGTTTCTAGGTAATAGATTTTAACCCAAACATTTTAATATTTTTATTACACACAAAAATATATGCTGGGAACTAAAGCCCCTAACGCACTGCTTCCTTGAAAGAAAATCATTAATCTTCTCAAATGTAAGTGTAAAGTTGATCTATTTTAGCCTTCTTGTCCATAAATTGTTGATTATTGGTTTTGAAGGAAAGCGCAGCATGAGTGTGTTTTGAATTTTAACTTTGAAATCATAGATGTACAACGTGTTCGTTGCAGTCAAATCACAAGCAGAGAGAACCCATTTGAAATAATTTTTAAAGCATTTCTGTCAGGGCATTATTTATAGGAATGATAAGTTTCAGATTTTAGGTTTTAGAAAGTTGAGGTTGGCCGTACTTCAAATCTACAATTTAACTGCTTTGAAAGAGTGGCTTTGCTTGTCTTCAGGGGGAAACAAATAACTTGGGGACATCAGTTCATTCTTTTGCAGTCTTTCATCCCTAAGTATAACAAATTGCTTCTTTTATTAATGTGGTTCTTGTACTTTCGAAGCAGTTCTTAGGGGAAAATAATCAGGAAGATATGTTTTGCTTCTCAGATGCTACAGCCTGAAATATGTTATTACGTTCCTTGAAGGAATTTTCTTCTCTCTCTCTCTTTTCCTTCCCTCTGAACAAATATAGCTAACATAATAGAAAAATTGCAGAAAAGGGTACAATGAGATTTCTTCCCCTTCCCTCACAGCGTGTTTTGGTTGGCTTGGAGAAGCCAAGGTATTGGAATATGATTATCCCTATTTAAGGGCGGAAAAATGATATAATTTGTCATCTTACCGGTTCTCGGCATTCTGTGTGGTGTGTGCTTAGTCAGTGCCGGGAAAACAGCGGTCTGACAGCTAATAGATATCTCTGCCCTCAATTGTTGAGACATTTTTTGTCTTTTGTGACATTGAAGAAAAGACAAGGAAGGGAATGGAAGCAACTAAAAAATGTCAAAAGATCAAAAAATCAATGGGCCGCAGGAATGCGATCTGTTTACCAGGGTGTAGCTGCTCTTTCCGTTCTGCCAGAAGTCCGAGGCATGGTGTCCGGGGCAGGCACCGAAGCCGCGCCGCCTCCCTCCCGGGGAGACGTGATCCGGCGTGAGCATGGGGCGGCAGGGCTTCACAAAGCAGGCACGCTGGCTCGCTCGCTCTGCACCCCCTCTCCCCCCATGAATAAGTAATAAAATAAATAAAAGCTTTTCCTTTAAGACTATACAGACCAAGTTTTGAGTGCTGTGTTTTCCATCCATTCCCAGCCGTTTTCCCGGGTTCCCTGGGCTCAGCCGGGCAGATGGGGGTGTAGGATGTACCCGTGGGCATTTTAACTGGCTGGTCAGGAGAGAACACTTGGCATTTTTATTATTTATTTATTTGATTTTGGAGGGAAAAAAAGTCAATAAGAGTGAAATGGGTAGTAATTAGGTGGGGCATGTCACGCAGATGAGTAATTGTTTTGTCTCAGGCTGTTTGGACAAGGCTTACGGATGTCTTGGGGTGATTAGTGGGGGGAGTTGAGATTTTATTTGAAAACGTGTGTCTTAGAGAGGATGAGATATAGGGTGTGTGGATAGGAAGACAGTTTTAATTAAATAGAGAGATTGCAGTGTTAGTTGCTTTCCATAAAAACTTTTAGGTTTTGAACTACAGACTTCAGTTGCCTTTTCTCTTTCCTATTTAAAACTTTTCAACCAGCTGGTCGTCCAGGGGTGTGTGTGTGTGTGTGTGTGTGTCCATGTTCGCCTACACATTTGCCTCACACAGAGGGACAGCCCAGGAAAATGGTTGGACCCTACAAGGCGAGGCTGCAATCTGTTGGGGAAATTTCTTTCCCAAGCCTTGTAGTTGCTATTTGATAGTAAGTGTGGTCCAGGCTGCATATTTTATAAACTTTCTATTAAAGTTGGGGCATGTTATCATAAAACTCAATTGCGATACTTTGTATTACGCTCTGGGATTGAGAGATAGACATAGGATTAAAAAAACAATTTCTAGGCATTTCTAGATGATAAATTTAATTTTCTTTGCTATTTGGAGGTCTTCTTTGAAAATGCAATTGTAATGAACGCATTCAGAACTGGAGAATAGATTTACCCTTGGCTTCAAATAGTCGACGTTATCAGGCGCTGTCATTCGTTCCTTCCTATTTTCGGGCTGCTAATTGATGTTTTTGATGTCAGCAAGAAAATTGAAGAAAATGTCATGTGTGAACCAGTGCGGAAGTTAATAAGATTGACTTCGTTGACAGAATTTACAATGAGAGCAGAGACCGCATAATGGGGCCGCTGCGAATTCTTTGGAGTCAAAATTGACACCTCACGCTAGGCCAGTGGTCGATAGAAGAGATGGAACATTTGGGAAAGTTCCTAATCTCATTTTTCCCCCTTTACCTTTTGGTCTCCGATGGTTATTTAGTTTCACCAGCAGCTGTTTATCCAGGGGGCTCTTGCTTCGGACCACGCCAGGGCCTTAGTTCAGGCTCCCGATGCCACCAACAATGCTTATTTTTTATGCTGTTTTGACTTTGAAAGCAAAAGAGTCTTAAAAAGGTTAGATCAAGATGTGTCCTAAGGAAAGATATACTAATATCGGTCAGGGTCATTGCAAATGCTTGGGTTATGTGCAATAAAGCCGAAACGCAAATCCCTCCCTGAATAAAGAGACCGAGTTGGCACTAAGAATCACTCCTTGAGCATAATAGAAGGCTGTAACTTGCAAATAAAAAATAATAAAAGTTCTTGGCCACATGTCCCCAACCCCCAAAAGAAACATTTTAGCCATGGTGCCCCTTAAACTTTTTCTGTAAGTTACTGAAAGTTTAATATAATAGTTTAATTTTCCAGTAATGTGGCAAAGTTTATTGGATTTGTGTGTATAATTATGGATTGGATTAGTTGAGTTTGGTTCAGTGCATCTGATTATATTCTGGCCTTTAGGGAAATGCGCTAAAACCCTAATATGTCCAGTACCCCCAAGCGGTCTCTTTTTGAAGGCGCCGCACAAAATGTGGTCTCTACCAGCTCTCGGCCTCCAAGGATCTTCAGTGAGAGACATTATTCTTGGAATATCCAATTAATTCCACGGGCAGTGATCAGTTAGCGCTTCTTCTTCCTTTCTCGCCATTTGAAATGCTAACACAATGAATATTTTCTCATTGGTCTGTGTCCCTCGGCTAAGCTGTTGCCGCGGGCTGAGAATTTCATCGACTGATGAGACCAGAGGCTCCGCCAATAAAAGGTTACAGTACGTGATTTGCATGCCAAGTGGGGTTTGGTTTCATGAACTTAAAAGTTCTTTAACTTTTATTTGACTTTTTGCTTTTGTTCAAAGTAGACAGAGGGGCGAGTCTGTTTGTGAGCGTTTCAAGTATGAAAATTAACCAGGGACAGTGGGTCACAGCGATAGTTTGGACCATCCTCATGGAGATGGTGAAGATGGCCTTTGTGTTCCCAGCTTTTATGGAGAAAACAACCTCAGCTCTCTAAGATTAGGTCTACCAGAAAACGTGTTTTCAAATGTTACGATTTTGTGTCGCGTCCCTCTAGTATCCATCAATGGCTTGACATTTGGGGGAAAGGTGCTGTTAGAGTATCTTGTAGTACTAATAATCAGACACAGCATTATTTGAAATGATGAGGGAGCTATTGAGCAGGGCATTTGGAAGAGGAAGGGATGTTCTTTTCTTCGGAGTGGTTGGGTGACCAGAGTCTTGGGTACCAAGAAAATAATACACTTCCTAGAGGAGTATGTCAAGGCAGAACATCTTCTGTTTTCATGGGTAAGTTGGAGGTTGTTACGGAATATCGGTTACATTGAGCAGGAGAAAGTGTACAGCAGAAACACTATCAGCACCACTTTGAACCAGAGGAGATGATAATGGGTTAGATGGTAGCCAACAAAACCTAGTTTCAGAACTCTCTCTCAACTAGACAAAGCCCCACGAAGTGCGAGGCCCAACGGCACTTACACAGACGTTCAGTTGGCTAAGTGTGTGGCTCAAAAATAACACCTGATGGTGTCATCGTATGTCTTTCTTCTTCCAGAATCTTCCAACCTTGGATTTTATTAAGTCAGGATGCTCCTTGTTGATTTAAAGCCATAATAGACGTCTTCTGATCGAGGGCTATTGGTTGGCACAGAGGAGGAGGGAGAATTGGAATAGAGGCACCTCAGTCCCTTCTCTAAATGGGGGGGAAAGGGATTAAGGTAGAAGAAAGAGTCAGCCTTCAAACCACTGTTCTCTTAGAGGAAGGGTAATATGATTGGAGACTTGACATATTTCAACCGAGTGAAAAATCATGATACCTTTACCAAAATTGTTAGCAAAAGGGAACTGGCAGGGTGGGATGGAATGGAGAGCATTTCCCTCTTCTTCCCTCCCGGCCTCTTCCTTCCTTCCTTTCCTCGCTGTCTGTCTGAGGAGCGAAGCAGGTGGCTCCCTGTGGCTGACTCTTCATGACAACATGCCATTAGAAATTGCCGTCCTGTTGATCAGCGCTCTCCACATGACAGATTTGCCGCAAGGCCTGGCTCTTTGAGCACCGGCACTGTGGCTTTTCCCTCCTTTTTTCCTGCACTAATTGGTGAAAGTTTTTTTACTGTGCTAGTGGCAGAGGAAATTTCTTTTGAACGTTGTCACAATCAAGTTTTGACTTCTTTAGAATTGCAAGTAGGTTAAGTGAGTATCAACATTGGGGGGGTGGGAGGAGGGGGAACACTAATTCAAAGTTACTTCTGCCCAAATTTTATGATTAGAGTCAAATTGGAAAACAAACTAATTGGATCACACACACCAGAATGAAGGCAAGTATTAAAATTATGGTTCTTTTAAACTTCTGTCATGATTTGTCATTTTAGGGGGTCCAGCCCTGACATTAGGAAGGGGGAAAATATATTCATCATTGACTCCTTAGTTTCTTCCTATAATAAATGGATTTAAAACAGCAATAGCACAAACATTACATAACATACCGTACTTATCAAAAGGGATGCATAAAGCTTCTGTTAGTAGCGCGTTTTGCTCTGAACCACTGACGTTCTTCTGTACAAAATCAACATACAAACAATAACCTCTTGGCAAAGGGTTTGTTCTCAGATATTGATTCCTCACTGGAGTATCAAGATGCAATTCTGCTTCAGTTTTGCTGTTCTTGTTACATATACGATGATTTTTTTAATCTTAAAGATAATGACCTTTTACGTTATTTAAACTTCTTGGCGAGGATGAGAATTATTATGTTTATCTTTTTTTTCTAGAGAGAGTGTGAATTTGAAATATTTTAATCCCCCTGATTCAAAATATTTACTGAAGGAATTTGTAAAATTATGCTTAGAGACCCATTCTTTGATGATAAAGTCTTGGGTTAAGAGTTTTGTTTAGCCAGGTGGAGAGGGCATACGAATATTAAAAATCTCCACGTCACAGAACCTGTGTGGTACGTTCTGATTCTTGACTGGATACCATTTCTGATAATTCCTAATTGGAAAAAAGTAACGGGGTCTGGAGCCCTACATACATCTTTACTGCGGATTTTCAGTAACTGTTGAGAAGAAATCCTACCCCAAAATAAAGATTTTGTATTAACTTATATAAACATAGAAACCCTATGTACCAAGGAGGTGACTTCTAGTCACAGCAGAAATTGACTAGGAAGTGAGAATTATAGAATATAAGTCCCTCAGATTATTAGCAGAATGTCTAGTTAATTATCTTAGTTTTCAGTACAAGATGCAGAGGGGAAAGAAGACGGGAAGCGTCATCCAGAATGGCCCAGGCCCCGTGTCCCTTCTGCGCATCATGGTTGCTCCCGTGGTTATGTTACAGGGAGAGACGTGCAGAAACCCCTATTGAGAGAAGCATCAATTCATATAATTAATTTTGCCATTGTAAAAATCATTTGTAAAATTTGCATTATTAACATTATCAAGTCACTAGTTGGTAAGACATCAGACATGACGAGAGTGAAGGGCAGCTTAGGGAGAGCTGGGCTTTAAACCCTCAGTAGAGCGGAGTTAGGATCAAAGGCGCTTGCTTTATGTGGCTGTGCTAGACTTTGAAGTCATGACTGCACCTACAGCACTCATTTCATCAAGTTCACTGGTGTCTTAATAGCAGATCAATAAGTTTCAAAGTCGGAGAGTTAATTTGATACTAGTGCTGATGCGGTCATGCTGGGGAAGCCGAGAGAGAGAGGCAGAGAGAGAGAGAGAGAGGGGCAGGGAAAGCTGCCTATTAACAACTCCGGTACAGAGTGCACAAAGATGCAGATTACGGACCTATCTGTGACCCTGGAAAGACAGACTGTGGCCAGGCATGCGGAGGCTGTGGATTGAGAAAGCAAGGGGGTCCTTCATTTAGACATCTCAGGTTATTTGGAAGCCAGTCCGTGCTCAGAAAGCCTCTGGTTGGGTACATATGCATGAGTGTTTGCACATACGTACGTTTGGTACACATGAACAGGTGACACGTGCCGGGGGAAGCACGTGCACACACCTTTCTGAAATAAAGGCAGAAATCTGCATAAGGAGACCCATGTTAGTTTTATGGGAATATTTGGGAGGAAATACATTTGTACAGAATCTATAGTTTTTTGAAGGGAGCTTTGAAATTATGCTCACATCATAGGGGGCTGTGCTGATTTCTTTCTATTTTTTAATGTGGCATTGGGGATATCTGTTTAAGTGAATGCTACTTAGGCAATCATAATTTGTTACAAATTCATTTTTATTCACTTTAAGAGAAATCTTAGCCCCAAATTTCTTCCCTTCTTCATAGCATCACTTGATGTGTGTGCAAACAAATGGGATTCTTTATTGAGCTCTATCTTCACTCCCTTAGCAAGATTTTGTCTCAAGTCTCCCTGTTTTTATATGATACAATTTTATGATATCTCCCAAAGGTTTGTTGGACAGAAAGAACCGTAGGTAAAGGCACTGGTAAATTGAAAGAGAGAAGGAGAGCTGGGCCAAAGGGGAATGTTTGTACGTATGTTGAGATTTTTCTTTGTTTTCAGTGGTTCGGTTGAGGTTCTTCATACGAGA
>PVJI01000033.1:296056-346056 GCA_004026765.1 Micronycteris hirsuta | reverse complement strand
GAGGCTTGCAGGCACCGTCTCTCCTCTGGAAGGAAAAGAGGGTGTGTGTGTATAGCAGGCAAGGCCCTACCAAGTGTCACTTCCGTGTCACTGTGACAAGAAAATATACTTTTCTCCTCCCTCCCCCTCTCCCATCGCAGCCCTCTCCCTAAGAAATTTGTTTTGAGGGATTTGACAATCTTGCAGATAAAGTGCCTGCCTCTTGCCTGCCGTTGATCATTTTCCCTCATGGCTGACCGTAATTTCTTAGCTACTCTTAGCGGTGGTTCTGTCCCTGCTGCCCCAGGTAACGGGCGAGGGAGGGGACTTTGCTTAGGTGCCCTGAGCTGGCTGGGGAAATGGGCCTTCCCCCTTCCTTCACGGATTTTGTAGTGGCACCGTTTAGAAACTAGGAGTTTTTTAAATTACAAACAATTTTTAAAAAATAATCTACAACCAGATCATTGAGTTAGATCATTAGGTTTCTTTTTGTTTTATTTTTGTTTTTTGTTTTGTTTTGTTTTTAAAGGGCTGTATGTGGAAGGGGAAGAATTAACAAAACATTTAAAGGCAATGTAAGTGAGAATGCTGAGCATTTGGCACATACCAGCATGGAAATTGGGAGCCATCTCCACCTTTTAAGATGCTTTTTTTCAGCTAAGTGAAAGGAATAAAGGGAGGGGAAGCTGGGAGGAAGAAGAAAAGTGAGAAAAGCAGTAAGGGAGGAGGAAAAAAAAAAAAGCTGGCCCAGTCCCATCTTGAAGGTACAGAGAAAGTTTTTGTGAGGTGGAGAGAAAGAAAACCGAAAGCTATTATGTACCCTAGGGATGCGCTTTTAGTGGGAATGGAATATGTGAGTGGGAAGGGAGGCACAGTGGCCTCCGGGTTCTCTCTCTTCCAGCAGTTGGGCGGTTGGCACCTCAATTTGAATTGCTGGGTGAGTAGTGGCGTGTGTGTGTGTGTGTGTGTGTGTGTGTGTGTGTGTGTGCGCGCGTTCGTTCGTTCTGTCCTTGCTTTCTTTATGGTCTTGACCATTAAACCTCTGTGCTTTTTGAAAAAAAATTCAGGCGCCGGGAAAGGAAAAACAAAACGAGAATAAATGGTCAACTCAAGCTGTGCCCTTTCATGATGTACTTTTCATAGCAGTTTTTGGGGGAGGGGGGAGAAAGGGTTAAAAAAAGATGGGGTGGAGAGAAAGCTTGACTTTCATCACGATCCGTAACAGTTATATAGCCTCGCAGACCGGCTCCCCAAGTGCACGTACGCTGGCCTCTGGAAAGGGGTGGTGGGGTTTGGGGTTTTTTCTAACAAACGTCTTTTCCTTCACCCACCAGGGTGGGCTCCTTTGGAAGAAAGAGAAGGGAAAAAGGACATTGCCTCCTAGAGGAGCGTGCTTTTTCAAAGCTCAAAACATTTTTTTTTTTTTGAGCAATAAGGTTTTTACAGTAGAAGCGCTTGTGTAAACTGTATTTTAGTTCATATTTAATGCTGACTTTCTGTAGCTCTGTCTTTAGTTGTATTTATTTTCAATCTCCCAATTTAGAGGCTGGCCTTTTAGGGCTACAGTCTTGCTTGCGGTGTTTGTATTTTTCTCTACTTAATGTGAAATGTGTTTTTGGAAACCTGAGCGAGAGGCTGATGACAGCCCTCCGTGCTGTTCCGATCAGGAAGAAGGCCTTTTCCGCACCAGTGGTGGGGTTAGGATGCGTTGCACTCGCTTGAACTGTTGGGTCAGCCCTTTGCCACAGCCGTCAGGGCATTCTCTTGAATTCGGAGGTGATGCCTTCGTTATCTCCACGATTCCTCTCATTTTTTGTGTTGTCGAAGGGCCAGACACAGAACTATTTGCAGTAGTTGATCAGCTCTTAGAGGGTTGATAGTTGGGGAAGAAGGAATGAAATACGCAACCAACTACAAGAGTCCTCGTGTTTTCAAAGTCACGATAAACTCTGTGTGTTGTGTTAAAACACACGTGCAGATGAGTTCTCCAGCCGAGCGTGAGAGGGTGACAGATGTGTGCCTGGGCTTTCCTTTCTGGTTGTGTGTGAGCTTCTAGTTCAGTGTGTGGCTGGGGGAACTGCCCAGGACTGCGGGGTAGAGACCTCAGGCCGGCGCTGCAGATGGATCAGCTGTGTTGGCGCCCGTTGCCCACCCAGCACAGTTTCTCAGTTTCGAGATTGCCGAAAGGTTCCAGATCTTCATTTACTTGTATGACTTGGGTTACTGGATGCTGGTCCCCCTGCTTTGGTGATGGTTAAATCTCCATTCTTGGTATCTTACAGGAAGGGAGTTACTTGAAAGGGTAATTTCCCGACTCCAGCGGCAGATATTATGATCTTTGTATTGTCACCCAGGCTGCTGCATCATTTGCTGGAAGCGACAGAGCCTGCAACCTTATGTTCTTAGGGAAACCTCCCCTTTGTGGTTTGGGGCCAGTGGGGGGCCTGGCTGAGCTATGTAATGGAATTCTTTCCTTCTGCAATATTTTGGAATGTGATGAAATCCTGACATGCCCTCCAGATTACATACTTGTGCACACATTGGAGGATTTTAAAAAAATTGAACTTTGCCTGGGTCATTCCCTGTTACCTTGAACTTGCAGCCCATCAGCTTGCGGTCAGAAGGAACAGCAGTAGTGCGTCCTTCTCACGTGTGTCAGTTATGGACGCTGCAGGTGTCCGGGAAAGGACGCCCACGTGTGGGGCACCGACAGCACACAGCAGAATGAGGGGTCCATCCTTTGCATTGTCCTCCTTTCACGCCTGTCTTTGCCGAATTCCTGCAGAATCCAGAGTCGGGGCATCCATGGCTTTCGGGCCACCCGAAGATGGTCATCTCCCCCCTTGCAGGTTACCTCCTCTTTTCTAGAGAGTAATTTACATGCTCTTTCAAGAAAACGGCTGTTTCCTGAGCTTTTTTTATCAGACATTATATCGTGTAGCAGGCATAAATTTCAAATACTAAGGTTTATATTCGAAAGTTAGGCACAGGGTGTATATGAAAAACTAAAGATATTTTTATGCAACTGTTCTTTGGAAATAAATTAGAAAGGTGGTATCAGATTTTGTTCACTGCTTCTTTCTTGAAGTCCCCAGGATGTAATGCCCATTAGGTACTTACAATTTACTCTGAGTCAAAATTGGTGATTTCCTGTCCATCATTTTAGGATTCTGTAGATTTGGGGTTGTTGTTTTTGGGGTTGGGGGGAAGTGGCCTGGAAATAATTATTTTTTAAAAGTTGTTTTCAATTTCAGCTTTTGGATTTCTCCATTTGGAATGGGTTAGTTTTACCCCTGGCTCTAGTTTGAAAATCTGCTCTCCTAGAAACACCCATGCCCTCTTCCCCAGTTCCCAAGCATTCTCTCTGCCCATGCGGACACGTCACAAGGCTGATGATGTCCACACTAATCATTTAACTCCCAAGTAGGAGAGAAATATTTTGTGGGAAGGTGGAGGTGGCAGTTCCTGGGAAATGTCTTACTGGCGAAGTGGCTGGTCCTCATCTCTGAGCTCTGGAGGAGGATTAGGGCGGTCAGAGTACCCCGTGGCGCTACCAGCCAGCGCTGTGCCCCACCATCCCCCCACTTGGGGATGCTGTGGCTTGGTCTTGGAGAGCCGCGGCAGGAAGAAAACTCTGGGAACTTGCTGGTCAGGGCCGAGCCTGGAGCGGGCAGGCCCAGACTTCAGCTTGCAAGTGCTTTCGAGGGTAGTTGGGGGAGGGGGGAGGGGCACAATAGGATGCTTTCTTTTTATTGGGAAATAAATGAGAATGAGTGGAAATAAATTATGTTTAATGAACTTAACTGGAAGTAATTGTTCAAGAGCCTGTGAAAGCACGGCTTGGCTGGGCTGGGCCTTGGCCGCCGCCGTCCCAAAGCCAAGCAGCTGGAGCACATCTTCATTTTCCAAGTTTAAATGTTCCCCTTCGTGCGCCCACTCCCCCACCCTGACACCTCCAGGCCCACCCCACCCCTCCTTTCCTTCTTTTTGGGGATTAAGAAAAGGTCATTAAGAAGAGCTGAATTTGGCCCCCTAGACCCTCCGTGCTTTGACAATCTGTTTGGTGTGTTACCAGCTGGGTTGTTACATTACAGAGGGGGCAAAAAAAAAAAAGGCCAAAGGCTTAGGATGGTTTGAGTTAGTTCTATGTATATGCATGTGTGTGTGAGAATTTGGACGAAAATTGACTGCACATTTATTCTCTCCCTGCCTGCCCTGTTCAATCATTTCCCCGCAAGAAGAATTTTAATGCCTGTATGAGTGCATGAGAAACTGTGAGTCGGCAAAATTTTGTAGTTGGCACAGAGAATCCTCTCTCTTCCCCTTCTTGCTTTCTAAATGGATTTGATGGGGGAAGGGGGAAGAGTCAGCCATCGGTAATTTACAGAACACATAGGCAGTACCCTGGCGTGTCAGGCTCCCAGGTGCAGACCTGTAACTTTGCAGCCTTGTGGCTCCAGGATTCCCGAGCAGCCTGGCCCAGGGATGTCAGCTGAGTGCCGAAGTTGTAGAGGGAGGGGGGTGTTTCTTTTCTGCACTTCACTGCAGACCTCCTTTCTCTGAACCACCTCATTTCTCCAAGCAAAACTCAAACCCTGTGAAACCTTCTCTTTTTTATTTATTATTTTCGACAGGCAGTGCTGTAGCTATCAATGGAAGACTTGTCCAGGGAAACAAAGCGCCATTAGCTGGGGGCAAGGCCTCCGAGAGGAGCTTTGTCCAGCAGTGAATGCACCCTGGGCACTGCCCTAGATGGGTCCTCGCTGGCTGAGCCTCTGATTGCTGTGACTCCAGAGAGAGGAAAACGGTGGAAGAAACCCACTAGGCCAAGGGCGGAAGCATGCCTGCCACCCTGGCCCTCTGTGTGCACAGGGGGTTTGCAGGACACAGCAGCACGGTGCTCACAGCAGCACGGTGCTCACCCGAATCATTGGGGTGGGAGTGTGTGTCCAGGTTGCTGTGTGTCTCCCTGAGGTGGTGCCATCAGCTGAAGTGGTTGCTAATGATCGGGGTAATGGGTTGTTGGGGTTGGAGGTTTACCTTCACTGCTCATTCCTGCACTCTGGCACGCCGTCTGAAAAACACATTAGGGCTGCTTGACCCATCAAGGGGTGGTTGATGAGTGAGTAAGAAGCAACCCCTTGTTCACCCCCGGTTCCTCCTCTCCTCCAGCGCTCCCCGACTCCAGTGATGTGCAGCATCCATTAACGTGTTGCTGGTTGCCATTGGCCTTGGCAGCCATAGCAAAAGGCATCTGAAAAATGCATTGGACATGAGCTATAAACCCATTTATATATATAAACCTAGAGTGAACAGTGTCCCCTCCTGATGCCGATTTCAGACCCCACAGGGCTGCTCACTGAAGACCACTGAAGGCCTTCCGTGTGTCCCCCCGGGGGAGGGGCGAGCGCTGACAAGTGCTCCTCAGTGTTGCTTTTGTTTTATTGTGCTGGACTCGTAAAGGCACTTTGTGGCCCCGTTTTTCTTCTGCAGAAAGGGAGAGCAATAGGGGAGCATTGAAGAGGAGGGCCAGCGGAGAGGCCAGGGCTAGCAATGGCTCTATTTGTTTTCAGCGTCCGTTGATTAATAGGTTGCGAGGTGAATGGCAAGCTTTCATTCCCTTTGGGTTCCCCACAGTTGCAGAAGGTTGAGGGGCTGGGGTCAGAGGAGGGCTGGCAGGGGGATCTAGAGTGCCTGACTCGGTCTTTCACTTGCCAGGTTCCAAAGCATGAGCGGTGTTTGGATGGGTGTGTGGGCGCTTGGCGACGAGGGTGGTATGGTCAAGTTGCAGAGCACCATGCTTAAGGGTTCTTGAGAGGTCAAAGGTCAGTCACAGGAGCACCTCCTCCTCCCCCACCCCCCCAATGTAGCTGGATGAATACTTCTGGTAGAAAGGCTTTGTGTTCTTTGAGGGCTGGTAAAGGACCCTTTCTTTATAATTTAACTATTCAATGCTCAAAAACCCATAGAGCTTAATGAACAGAACCAGGAAAGGCTTTGCTTTGGGTAACAGCCATTTCTCCAGGTAGAAGGCAGAAAGCCCTAATAACGTGAAGTCAGGTGAGGATTTTGCTCCTTTTTAAACAGATATTATTTACCCTGTTTAATGGGCTTAGTTTTTGAGCCGACTTTTGTTTTAGTTTCTGGTCAGCTGGAGCTGACCACATACAATGTGTTTCTATCACCAGAGTCCTGCTGGGCCCTGCTATTAGCCTGTCTGATTTTGAGAAGCAGAGACATCTCATTATAAGTCTTTACACCCCTACCTTCCATAATCAGCCACGTGCTGTAAAAACCCCTTGTAAAAATACTTGGAGCCCTGTGGCAAGGGTGTTGGATTGAGGCAGGCAACTGGAGCCAGTCCTAATCTGGGGTGTTTGGGTGGGGGTGCAGGAGGCACTGCTTGCTAAAACTGGTCTAGGTTCCAGAGGTTGGTAGGTGAGGGGGGGAAGTCCCCATTGTGAGTCCAGATGCATCTGTATCCAATTGGGAAGACTGGCCCAGGCTGAGCTCAGGGGAGGTGGCTCACTCCACCAGCGGGGGACCCCGTTCCAATGCCAGTCCCTGCAGACACGTAGGGCTGGTAGAGTCAAGCAGGTGAGTGCACAAGGCCTGGAAACGCCACCTTCCAAGGCCCGGGACTCAGGGCAGATTTCCTCGCCTGCTGTGGAATTGATAACAAATACCAGCTACATCCTGGGTTTTTGTTATCCTGGGGACGCAGAGTGCGCCACAGCAGCACGGAGGCAGGCACAGAGCCCAGGCTCCACGGAGCGGTGGCCGCGATGAGCTGTGCACATGCTGACTGGCAAGCTTCAGGAACAGCAGCGGGTCGGTGCTCGTCTCCCCGACCTGCCCTCAGGTCATCTAGGCAGGGGTGCCAGGAGGTTCCACGGGCGAGCTTCAGGTGCTGAGGGTGTGGATGTATGCAGGCAGCTGTGACACAGGTCCCCGAGCTTGGGTGGAAGATTTCATGAAGCTCTGCTGTTGCTGTAGCTCAGAGATTCCTAGCATCCGCAGTCTGCAAGGGTCACGTCCCAGTAGCTTGGACTCTCCGGGTAGTTTCCCATGACGCCACCAGCATGGCCTCGAACATTGTTTGTTAGTCGGCCATCACCGGAGGTGTGATTCTTGTCCCGCCAGGTATTTTTGAAGCCACATTTAATATTTTGATAAAGCAGTTACCTAAAAGGCACCTGGTTTTATGTTGCAGGTATTTACCTTAAACACTAGAGTCTGTCTGTAAAAAGATAAAAGGGGGAGGAGATACGTGTTTCAGGCTCTTTGTCCCAGTAACCCTCCAAGCATAGAAGGCTGCTTTAGTTTAGATTTGCTGGTGCATTTCCGGAGGCTCACCTGTGTCCCTCCCCCAAGAAAGGTGCCTCTTACATCTGCATTTTCTTAGGGTGGTACAGGTTTACCCGATTCTTAAAGAACTGCTTAAAAGTGGGAGCTGTTCAAAGAGAAGGTCTAAGGGGCATTTCCTATTTGGGTGGTTTTGTGTTTCATTTCTATCAGCTCTTACTTCAAGGCCCTCAGCCGACTCCGGGAGGATCTTGGTCAGCTTGAACTATGTTTATTTAACATTCAGCTCTTCTGTGATAGTCTTATTAGCATAATAAAGTGATTTTTTTTTCAAAAGAGACAATGAACTGCATTTGTGAATTAAATACCACATTTTAAAAAAGGGCATGCACCTGAGGAAGGAAGGGTGGCTACAAAACACACCCATACACTCTTGTCCTATACTGAACATCTTACCTTTGCAACAAGCTGTGCCTGCGTGTCCCCCCTGTGACTTTAATGAGACGAGGTGGGAGGGGCAGTGAACCTCACCCCCATCGCACACTCCTCCTTAGTATTCATTCGGTGCTGTTTGCAAAGCTCCCTTTGCATTGCAGGTGTAGCCATGTGCCAGGCACTGTGCTAAGCACCGGGCAGGCACAGTCCCTCAGTTTTTGCAGCAGCCTTATGAGGTGGACACAGTTCTTGCCTGGAGTTCCCAGATGTAGAAACAAAACCCTGGAAGAGCTTGCCTAGCTAGTCCAGCAAAGTGGAATTTCAGCCTGGTGTCTCTTGAATTCACAGATTTGCCCCTGGTCACCGCGTGCATGCAGTGGGCTCTAAAGCCATTTATGGCCCTGGGATAACAAGGTATTAGACTGGGTGGTTTCTAAAGGATGCCCCCACCCCCGCAGCTCTGTTCTGTGATTCTGTATAGACTCCCTGTAAAGAGAGCTGTCATTGGCTGAAATGGATCTGTGAAGTTGGCTCTCTCTTCTCTTCTTAAAATACTTGCAGTTGCAATTTGATGGTACTTATGCAATTTATGAGATTGTGCTCATCACTCCCATAGGCTGGGCATGACAAGGGATACAGAGTTCTAGAACACACAGTCCCTGTCCTCAAGGAACTTAGCCACAGTAGGGCCAGGAAAGGCACATACATAACCCAGTGATGGGCATAATGCAACATAGGAGGAACAGACGGTGGGGTTCTGAGTCTGGAGAGACATGGGCATTTTTGAGAAGACCATCCTGCTGCTGTAAAAAGCAGTCCAGCTACAGGCGGGTCCAGAGGGAGCAGCAGTTAGACCCTGGTTTTTGCCTCTATTCCTGCTTTCCTGCTTGGCTTGGGGAGCCCTCAACCTGGAGAGATTCGTGGCTGTATTTGTCATAGTGACCTGCCTGGCATGCAGTCGTGATCAGAAAAGAGAACCATGACTGTTTTCCTTCCTAGAGGCACCAGTTAAAACTTCAAATTCCCTCCCCTCCACCCTCACTCCACCCCCATGCTATATAAAGTTCTGACTGAAAGCGGGGGAAAGCGGTTGGCTAAGCTCAGGTGTGTAGAGTAATATGAGGGCAATGGCAGCCAGGACAGGTGCTCAACTTTTATTGGAATCACCTTCATACATATATCCAAGAGAATGGAGAGACTTAATTTTCAAATTCTAGATATACCCAATTAACTCATGTTGCCCAAATGCTGTTTGCCGAACAAGCCGAGAAGGTTCCCCCTCGTGTCCTGGTAGCCTTGCTCAACCGACACCCGTGGGATCTGTGTTTTTGTACTGCAGACAAAGCCACGTCGTTGGCAGCTTCTCCCCAACAGTAACGGCGATGATACACCGTCATCCCTGTGCTCGCCTTGTGGTGGGGTTTGGGTTGAGCCCTGTCCTTGGATTCTCTTTCAGACTGGGCCTCGGCTGGGCTCAGGTCTCTTATAACCTCCGTGCTTGTCTCTGCCTGCCTGAGTCCGGGCCGACTGCCTCAGGTCTGTACGTGGACCTCCTAGGATCAGGGATTGGAACTGTGATACGCATCCGAGAGACACTCCGCTGGGCCAGGGTTCAGACTCGGCAAATTTCGCTGCCCAGCCCTTCTACCTGCTCCTGGATTCACACCCTGGCTTCCCTCCCTTGTGTGTGGCAGTTCATTCGCTGAAGTCCTTCAGCCTCTAAGTGACTGTCTTCCCTCCTGGGCTGTCTGTGGTTCTTCCTCTGGTCCCACAGTTTTCCTCCACTTGACTTTGAACCATCTGCGACTGGTCTGCTTTCTTGCATTTCAGAGGGTGTGCATCTTTCCAACGACATAGAAAACTTCTGGAAGGCAGTGGCATTTATTTTCCTTTCCTCTTGATGGCCTCTACTCTCTGTGACTCTGTCTGTCCCTTTCCCTCTCCACCCCAGCACACAGTGGGCACTTACTTGTCAGTTCCTTTTCAAGCTGTCCTAGACAGGAATGGTCCCCTAAGGGAATCCTTGGGCTGTGGCCCGTCCAGACCTTCCTGTTGCCGACTGAGGCCGTGTTTCAGAGCTCCCTCTGCTCTCGCGTTTTCAATCTCAGTGCTTTTGCTGCGCACTGATAACTCACAGCACAAATCTCCTGTGAGGGACTAACTAGCCTCTCTCTCCCAAAGAGTCCAGTTGTTTATGGGTGTCATTGAAGTGGGCTGTTGAAAGTGTTGACCTCTTTTTCTTGTGTTTTTTTTTTTTTTTTTTCTTCCTGGAGCATCAAGAAGGCCATATTTTTCCAAACATACTCATAAAAAAGTTAGAAGCACCTTTTAAAGATGCCTTTCCTGCAGTTATCTCTGGTAGGGAATATGCTTTCCATGTAACACCCCGCCCTAGTCTATTTAAAAAAAAAAGGAAGGCTAAGAGTAAAACCGTTTGGAGAACAAACTGCTTGGCGGTCCCTGAACTCGAGAGGCGCTAGTGAGCATCCCTGGCCTTCACCCCTTTTCTTTTAATGCGGTTCCTTTTCCTTGATGTTAATGCAAGTTGTGCCTTCCTAAAAGTACTAAAAGGAAATGAAGACAAGATCTGAAATGAAACTTGACTCTAATCCATTCATCATCTAATACTCGCCTCTTTATCTTCCCTGGTACCTAATCTGGTTAAATGTCCCTGTTGTAGGATTTTAGTGAAAATCCCCTATTGGGAATAGGGTTTTTTGCAATTGGATTACTCTCAGTAAATGGCCCAGTAGTTCGCTTGTTTCAGCTTAATTTTTTTCTTTGTGATCTTGCTGGGCCAAGTTATAGCATCGCAGAGTGGAAGGGGGAGGAGGCGGGCTGAGAGTGGGGAGGGAGACGGACAGGAGGATAATTTGGGAAGGTCTCGTCGTGGTAACTGGAAACATCTTTAAAATGCTTTTCTTTTTCTCCCCTGCTTCTCTCCTCCGATCTACCGTTCCTCAACCTAAAAATGCCTGTACTTAGGTTTTCTAGAACTGCCCGTTTCTAAAATGCATATCTTTTATTAGCCCAATTCATCGTCATGCAGTTAATTTATTAGATTTCCCTGATGGCTTCCTAATGAAATTCCTAATGAATCAGGGCTGATGTAATCTGCATAAAATACGCAGCAGCGCTTGCCTGGCAATTCAGAGCTTTCCCATCAAGCTCACACTCCCACTCAGGCCAGGGGTCGGGCTTTTCATCCATGTTCCCTGTAAAGGACTGTGGCTTGCTCCCTGGTTCTAAGGGGCAGGGAGGGGTCAGGAGCCAGGGGGTGGTGGATAAGGGGCTGCTGGGTGGGTAGGATTTGGGCCCTGCCAGGTTTGTAACTGGACGTTCTAGCCAGTCCCCTGCGAAGCCAACCTGCCTCCTGAAGGTCCCTCTGGTGGGGCCCTGGGGTAGGAGATCCCCACCCCCGCAGCCCTCACACCGTGCAGGAACATGGCATGCTTGGGAGATTAGAGTGCCCACTTCCAATTTACTGCCGATGGGGAAAGTGCACACTCTTGGGCTCCACGGTGGGGTGGTGGAGGTAGAAACTGAAGCGTGCCTAACCAGAGAGCTATCTCCCAACTGTCTGTTACTTTGAATGCATGGATTGGGGCCAGGGCTGTGGGGCAGAACTGAGTGCATCTTATAAAATGCAGGTGGGAGGGTGTGGGCAGGGGAACCCGTGGGCCCTGTGCCATTGGGAACCCGGCCTGATGGTGCCTCTCTCTGCTCCTCTCCTCCCCACAGTCGAACAAAGTGCCCGTGGTGCAGCACCCTCACCATGTCCACCCTCTCACGCCTCTTATCACGTACAGCAATGAACATTTCACCCCGGGAAACCCGCCTCCACACTTACCAGCTGACGTAGACCCCAAAACAGGTAGGCCATGTGCTCGGTGCCAAGAGGGCATGCTGGTCCCGGGGATCTGCATGGGGAGGGGTGGGGGAGGTGGGGACTGTCTAGGGGCTGTGGAGGGGGGATCTGGTTCCTTTACTGGGTATTGAAAAGCAAGTTCTTAGGGGAGGCCAGAGCCTACTGAGTGACTGGTTTCTCTCCTGGGAGGTCCATTTGTAGTGCCGAAGATCACCCTGGGTACCCTGGCAGGGGGGCTGGCTTGGGAACATGGCCTCAAAACGACAGAGGTGGTAAAAGCCTTGGAGATATCTCATGGGCTCCTTTCTTAGCTCCTTGGGAGTGAGTACAAGAGCCCTAAGGCCATGGCCCCGGAAGTCCTGGTCCCCTGGGTGGCTAAGGGACTCTAGTCACTTGGTGATGACTTTTGTGCAGCCTCAAGAAACCACACTGCTGGGCTCCGCATTCTCTGTGCTGATCTGTTTGGGTTCTTTCTCCCTTGCACTATCCGGGGTATTTTCCAGCCCATTTTACAGATGTGAAAACTGAACCCCAGGATTTCTTCAGTGCAGCCAATAGGATCTCGGCAGGTTTCCATCTTACCCTTCAGCCTTGTTTTCCATCCTTGCTCTTTCCCAAAGGAGAGGGAGAGAACCCGCAGCAAGATTTAAAGCAAGCAGCTAGCCGCAGCTCGCGGTGGCGTGGGCTTGGACGGAGAGCTAGGCCAGAGTGTATCTTGCTTGCTGGGGTTTCTCTCCCCACCCAGTTCACTAGCAGGATGGGTTTAAAATGGCAATTTGTGTCACTTTGTCAGAGGGCATTCATTGCTGGGTGCTGGGCAGAGATAGGCTTCCTGTTGGGGCGGCCTTTGCTGCCACTGAATGGAGCTGCACATTAGCTGGTTTTCACAGTCTCTAATGGCCCTTGGTGGCGGGGGAAGACCAGCCGGGCTTGCCCGACTTGCTGGGCTGGAGGAGGCCCTCCGGCTCCAGGCTGCAGGAGTGAATGGCAGCGTCAACGTCTCATTTAAATAATGGTAGTACAGGGAATAGCTTTTAAATGGTTATCGTAAAACATATGATTAACGTCTGTGGACTGTTTACTTTTCCTCTGTGAACATTCTTTCAAGTGTGCGAATGGCTTGGTGTCGGGTCCAAGCCCAGCTAATCCGTTTGGTTTTTGTAGTAGAGAGAAAGCAATGTCTGCATGAAAATGTCACCCAGGGAGAATTAATTTACAGATTAAAAGCTTCCTGAATGAATTTAAAAAAAAATGAAATAGTTTTCATCCACAAACTCAGTTCTCATTCCCTTCAATACGGTTGGATTTCTGAAATATTATTCCTGTGGCTTCCCACTTCCGCTGCAGAGCCCAGCTCCTCAGTGTCAAAACCTCTCCCAGCGCTCTTGCTGTCTAAGACTTGCTCACAGGATGTTCTCCCAAGGGATGCGGAAGTGCTGTGGTGCGCACCCTCAGGGTTCAGCCCCCAGCGCCTGCGGAGGCCCTCAGCTCCCCGTGGCTCCGCGGTACCTACTCAGCAGGTGGGGTTAACTCACACTGGTGACTCTGTCCTTTAGTGTCTAGAACTGAGTATACCAGGTCTCCAGCACCTCCTGTCTGTCAGTTCCGGTTTTTCCTTGGATAAGATGGCATGGCATTGGGTGAGGTCCCCTTGTAGCTCATCTTCTAGGCTGGGGTGGAGACATTCTAGAGGCGTGAGCTTTTTTGAAAGATGCCAGAAGCCGTAACTCAGAAAGTAGGTCAGGAACCAGAGCGGCTCTCATGCAGGTAAGTCGTTAGAATTGAAGGAGTGTGGGGACAAATCGTGAGGGCAAAAGGAGTTACTATTACTTGATCACCCTTTGGTGTTCAAGTGTGCCACGCCCTTTGGATTTAAAAACAATTTTTTAAAAAATTAACCTAGTCACATGAGACAGAAGCCAAGATGGCATTTCTGAGTCTGTCTGCATTTACCTAGTACGTCGATCCATCTAGAACGATAAACCAACTTTTCAACCCAGGGTAGAGGGACAATGAGAGGAGACTTACCAACAGCTCTCATGCTCATAATCATGGAACGAACCTCATGCTAGGATCACGGATGAGATGTCTCCCTTCATCCTTTTCTTATTGCTGTCTCTTGATGGTCTGCTCTCTCCTTCTCTCCCTCTTTTGTACCTGAAATGCGGCTGCTTCTCCCAGGAATCCCACGGCCTCCGCATCCTCCAGATATATCTCCGTACTACCCGCTATCGCCCGGCGCTGTAGGACAGATCCCCCATCCGCTAGGATGGTTAGTACCACAGTAAGGAGTTCCATTTTTTAATTTTCTTTTTGTTTCTTACATGGGCATGCTTATTATTTCTTCTGTGCATGCGTGTGTGTGTGTGTGTGTGTTTCAGAAGTCAGGGTTGCTGGGGGCGGGCAGTGGGGGGTGTGGGGAGGGTACTTGTTGAGGTGCCCTGTGGGAGAGAGGGCGGGCAGTGGCCATTCCGTGGGTTATGTAGGAAGAGGGGTGTTGCTACTTAGCATTCTGGCCCATGGGCCTAAAGGCTGTAGTTCGTCTCTGTGAACAGGGGTGCCCGTAAAGTACTTTGGGAATCACAGAAGGCGCTTGGATCCTGTGAAGCTGGTCTTGGCTCTGCTGCTGGTGGCAGCCCCAGCCGGAGTCCCATCATCCTTTCATTGGACTGAGGCAGCAGAGCGGCAACAGGCACAACCTAGTTTGAAATCCAGGGCTGGGAATGGGGGGGTTAGACTCTCATAACCCCCGAACCCCCAGCCCCATCACAGCCCTGGCTCTCCAGGTTGACACCAAGAGTGGAAAGTTTTGTCTGTTGAGAAGCTCCATGTTCTTTAACCAGCATCTGTCCGCGATTCTGCGTGTTAAATGTGTCACCTGATTACGGGGAGTGGGGGTGGGGCAGCTAGGGTCTCACTCCAGCCTTTGGGGCCTGCCGGATGTCAGCCCCGGCCCCCACGGTGCCAGGGCTATTGTTTCATCACCCCGTCTTGCTTTTACAGTGCGACCATTAGCCTTCCTCAGACAACTTTAAACATGTGTTTTTAAATCAGAGTAGAAAGGCCTTTAATGCAAAAGCATATGTGTGTGTGTGTGTGTGTGTGTGTGTGAGTGCGCGCACGCATGCCATGTGTATTTTGTGATTGTGTGTTTTGTGTATGTATTTTGGAGTGTTTATGTGATGTGCATGTGGTCCCTACTGTTTAAAAAACACAGGGCAATTTGTTGAATCTTAACAGGAATCAATCCTGGTAAAACAGTCAAGGTTGGGCCTTGGGGAGATGGCCTTTCATAGCCTTAAGGAAGATGAAATTTCGGAGTGGTTTCCCGCCCTCGACCCTCCACCCTCCTTCTACCCCAATTTCTCACATTTTTAAAAAACTGCTCGTATTGTGCTGTAGCTATACTAAATACCATCCCTGAGTGCAGTTTCTGTTTATTGTTTTCTTCCTGATTTTATTTGGGAAGGTAGATGTGGGCCATGAACGTGAGCTTGTCTCCCGTTTCTTCTTCAGTGGATGGGGCCGGTCCTCGAACGGTTCCTGTTGCCCTGCTTGGCTGATGGGAAGATATTTGAAGGCTAGATAAAAAGGAATAGCCAACTCAGACAATCCTCTGTCAGAAAAAGTTGTGTGTCTTTCATGAGGATGCTATTTTGCATGTTGCTGTATTTTTTAATTATTGTAATGAGGTGTGATTGTCTATTGGTTACCCACAATTCTTCTTGGGGACTCTCCCCCCGGTAACTCTTGTCAACACTTGTTAATTTGACAAAAGGCTACAAATTAAGCTCTGTTAATTTAATGTTTTCTCACCGAGATCTAAATACCGAAAGAGGCCCAAAGCGCAACTGAAGTCCTTTGATTCACTGTACTTTATTTTGGTATAAATTTACATTCATTATTGTTTTCCTTTGGATGTGTAGCCCTCAATTAGTGTGATGGCTCCATTAAAGCGAGCGAGACTTCGCCTTTAATTATTACAACAAAACACCTAGTTTCAGCTTGGGGAGAGGGTCTCTATTGACATAAGCAGAGGTTATAAAATTTAATTAGCCATTCCTATCAGATTTATGGCATTCAAATTGTTCTGTGTTTCTTCCCTTTGATCCTTCCTGTACAATCCCCAAGATTTTTGTTCTGATCAAATGAGAATAAAGCTTACTGTGCAGAGAGAACTTCTCCTTTTTCTTCCTTTTCTTTTCCCCACCCCCACCCTTGGTGGCACTCTCTCACTTTGTACCCCCTTCTTTGTAGGCAAGGTCAGCCAGTATACCCCATCACGACAGGAGGGTTCCGCCACCCGTACCCCACAGCGCTGACCGTCAACGCTTCCATGTCCAGGTGAGTTCTAAGAACTGTGGCCGTCAGCCCAGGCCATGGGTGACTGACTTCTCAGGAGGTTCTCTGGATTGCCACCAGGCCATCTGGGGACTGCTGTGACTTGAGGTTCTCATGGTATAAGACCCATCTTGCGTCAGGCTTTCCTCCTAGAAAATACTGAAAAATTATTCTGAACTTCAGAAGTAAGTGATGGCAAAATTTCGAGGTCAGATTTTTGAGCCCGTCAATTGAACACTATTTTTTATAAGAGTTTAAAAAATTAGGAAGAAGGAGTTAGAACAGGCAGAGTTTTTAAAGTATTGTTTCTATGTTGCCCTATGCTGGGCAAGGAAGGAGAGGGTGGAGACACTTTTACCATTACACAAAGAAGCTTGAGGAAAGGTTATATTGGTCTTTTCAAAGTCAGACGCTTTAGCGTCGATAAGAAAGGACACCCCTCTCTAAAGTCGCACTGGCCAATAGAAATGCAAGGTGAGTCACATGTTGAATTTTAAGTTTTCTAGTACCCATATTTAACAAACAGTTTAAAAAAAGCAGGTGAAATGATTTTCAGTGATATATTTATTCAATCCGGTATAGTCAAATATCATTCTGACATGTTATCCCTGTAAAGCAATTGTGAATGAGATTTTATATTCTTCTTTGTGCTTAGTTTTTTAAATCTGATGTGTATTTTCTACTTACAGCACATCTCATTTCGAGCTGGCCCTATTTCTTTCTTTTATTTATTTATTTATTTTTAGACAGAGGGGAAGGGAGAGAGAAAGAGAGGGAGAGAAACATCAATGTGTGGTTGCCTCTCACGTGCTCCCCACTGGGGACCTGGCCCACAACCTAAGCATGTGCCCTGACTGGGAATCGAACCAGCGACCCTTTGGTTCGAAGGCTGGTGCTCCATCCACTGAGCCACACCAGCCAGGGCTGAGCTGGTCACATTTCAGGCACTAAGTGGCCACATGTGGCTGGTGGCTACCATGTTGGCCTGCAGCTTTAAATCTATGAAAGTTAAAAAAAGCCACGTGTGTAAACATTCATATCTTTAGCATATAAATACATACGCAGTATGCACACACGTGTGGATGTTTGTACCTGGATCGTTCTCATCCCACGCTCCCCTTTTCTTCCCTCTAATTAATTCTGGCTAATTTTTCAGTGACTGCTAGTTTATTTACAAACTGGTTGGCAGTAGTCTGTTTAAGTAGTTACTAATTGCTCCTAATGATAGTTTTATTTTCTGTTCATCTGATTTTCAGTCAAGTTAATTAAATCGGTGGAGGTTTAGACTTTCCTGATGGGCTGCAACAACTAATCCATTTTGATGATGGCACACAATTCAATTAGCATGCATTACACGGCAGAGATGCTGGCATGGATGCCGACCCCAGCCCCTTCCCCCAGTCTCTGTGGCCAACAGGGGAGCCCGAGTCCAGAGGGAGGGCTGGAAAGACGGGCCAGCACACCCCTTTTCCTACTTACAAAACAGTGATTTGGGTCAGGGAAAGAGTAAAAGTCACATTCATTAAGAAAAGCCAACTGTAGCATATCTTAACATCTGTGATTATGCCACGGATGTGAGGCCGTTATCAAGACCTGCCTCCCACGTGGGAGGGATCATGCCAGTTTCCAAATGCACACCAGCCTGGGTTAGGTAGGAGAATCCTTGTGTGTTCTCTTCTGCAGCGAGGAGAGGACGGATGTATTCATTAAATAATGTCATCACAACCTCACAAAGCATGGGAACGAATGGCGAGTCTCCCAGGAGAAAAGCGGATTCTGAGCAGCTGATAATCACAGCTCATCCTCCCTCCATCCAGCATTTATATAATGTACCTGACTGCTTTCCATGTTTGTTTATTCGGTGCATTCCAGGGGTTAAAGGCAGTAGAGTAATCGTAGGATAGGGATTGGGGTTAAGCTTATTGATTGAATTATCATTAGGAGGTTAGTGGATGATTTATTGGCGGGCAGAGGGGGGTGGAGGAAAGGAAGGGAAGGGTGGGAGGAAAGGTTAGGGGCTCCGGGTGCAAGGGGGAGGCGGCGATTCCCCAGGTAGGCCTTATGAAAGGTAGCTAGTTAAAAAGCGTATACAGCAAATTAAATACATTATTGTGGTAATGGAGCGACAGAAGTATAGGTCTATTATACTTATGGCAGTTATAGGAAATGTAGGCAGCTTGCCCTGTTCCAGAACACCCTTTGATATTCATTCTATTCAGCAGCGGGGCCAGGACTTCTCAGAATTAAGTGATGGGTCATTATACTTTAAACACCATGGAGAAGCCTAGATTGGCAATTAAACAGCTCTTGCTGACACTCACTTGTGCCACCCTGTGACCCCCTTTAGATTGAGATGTTGGAGCTCCGGGCCCTCAGCCTGCTAAATTGGCGCAAGGCTCTCCTCCTGACGAGAGCGGGCTCTGAAATCTGCCGACTTCAAAGGGAGAGAGATCATGTATAAACCATAATGTGGGTGCACCGTGGCTCACAAAAAATAAGGCAGGAAGAGATGAAATGTTACAAGTGCAAGGGGGAAAATGAGAGAATAATGACAAACCTAATGCAACTCAAAGCTGGATTGTTGCACAGGAAAATGCATCCCACTGCTTGTGCATAAAATCAAGGCCAGCGGATGACATCCAGTTAACAGAAACGTGTCAACAGTGAAGTAAAGTGGGAGTGAGTAAGAGAGAAGCCCCTGAGACAGCCAGAAACAAAAATTAGTTGTCCTTAACAAGTTAAGATTCTGGCTTGGAGCCATGAAAGCAGACGGGGGCATATAATGAGCTGCTTAGAATTTTTAGGGTGTTTATTGCATTTCATGAAACAGTTGTCCACATAAAGGAATTTCTTAAGGAAGGTATGCATGTAGCGCCCCCCCCCCACACACACATACACACAACACAGAGACTCTTTCTCTGCTGTCCATTTTTCAGATATACGAGTGTATGTAAGTAGTTTTTGTTCTTCATGCTGCACTGGAAATTTTTCTCCACCCCAAAATGAACTCGAACTGTGGTGTCTCCTTATGGTGTTTGACACACACACATTTTTATCTTGCTCCCTCTGCCCCCTCTCCCCTCCCTCCCTCCCTCTCTCTCTCTCTCTCTCTCTCTCTCTCTCTCTCTCTCTCTCTCTGTTTCTCTGTCTAGTCTGTACACATATTCTCACTCAGCAGGGAGGGAACATATGTATTTGAGGAATGTCAGACCTACAAAATTCACAGTAAAACCTGCCTCTGCACCCAACCCTTTATCCAGGGGCTTCCAAGGACACGTATTCTTAACTTAGGTTTCTTCAGAGGTCTCCAAGCATCAGGAAGGAATGGGGTGTGGGGGGGGAGCCCAAGTCCTTCCCAAGGGTTTGCTTTCCATTTTTTCCAGTGGAAGGGGGTGAAGGTCGTTTGGTTTTTCTCTCTCTCTTCTTCTTCTATTCATTTATATTCTCTCTCTCTGTTTTTCTCATAGTGTTTTTTTTTTCTTTTCCTTTTTAAACCCTAAAAGGACTTGCATGACTTTTATTAAATCATGGCATTCATACCAAACTTTGACACTGGCTTACATAAGGCAGGGCAGGAGAGGGCCATATTGGGGTGGAATTTCTGTGATTCTGGGCCCGTGTCACTTACTGGTATTTTCTCTGTTGATCTACACAGATTCAGTCAATACTCTTAACTTTCTGTCATTTTTTTTAGCTTATCATTTGTTGCACTATTTTGGTTAAATGGAAATCATTTTCATGTTCAATCCACCCATGGAAAGAACCTGGTAAATAAATACAGGAGCCTTTTGAAATAGCTGTCATGATACCCCTCATCAGCGCCTCCCACCAGAACTGGCTTTCTGAAGAGCAGGGGGCCGTACCCTGGACAGTGGGCAGGACTGTGTAGGTTTGGGGTTCCCCTCCATCCGAACAGCACCCACTCTGTTCAGTTGCGTGACCTCAGCAAGTTGGAGCCGGAAGGCTGCCCTTCTGGTTTTCTTTCGGGAGTCTGGCCTTTGCACCCCTCCCCCTACTTCACAGTGGTGTTCAGTAGGTCCTCAAATAACATCTTTTCTTCAAATGCCATTGTGTTACAATGCTGATGCGAAGCCATAGGAACCTCTCTCTTGCTTATATCAGTTGGCCTGTGGTAAATTGGTTTCATTATATGGTGCTTTGCTTAAAGTCTCAGGGACTATTGATGAGTTTGAGGACTGCCTACGTTTTCCTTTGGGCGGGGTGGCTCTGCTGACCCAGTACAAGTCATGGTGACGCCGAGCCTACCAGAACATGCAAAAGCTCTTTGTCGGACTCAGTTGCAGATGGGCCAAGGGTATTTTGAAATTAGTATTGTTGGGAATTGCTAATTTAGGGCATAACTAGCGTTTCAAAGGACTTTCCTAAAAATAAACGGTATTAGAAGAGACAACACAGCTTTATTGTCTTTATTTACACTTTCAATAATCATTTAGAAGGTTAATGTGTAGGTAATATATTAAGTAAAAATAATTTAAGAATCCTAGAATTTTTAGAGCAGGAGAGAGCATACAAATCAGAATTCTACACTCTGTGTGTATGTAAAATAGTGCTTTTTTTTGCAGCTTTCTGTAGGAAGATACAAACTTACTTAAAATATCTGTGACTTATGATGAGAACCAAACAGGAAATATTTGGATTTTCTCCATCTTTCTGTCTCATTCACTCCCACTCCTGTTGAAACGATGGGGCACGGCAGCGAAAGAAAAATAAGAATTGTGTTGCCCTCCCATCAGCAGAATGAGGCCTAATGAGGCCTGTGCGGCGTTGTCAAAAATGTGTGTATCCTTCAGCGGCATTAATATTTTATTTAGCTGTCAATACATAACAAAAGCTTTCACCTTTCATTCTGGTGCTGATTAGGACTTAGGAAATTGTCTTCTTAGATGCCACAAAATACCTCAAAAACAAGTGGCCGTGTGATTCCAGCGGGGTCATCCAAGCCCGCTTTTCCACCCAAGGACATCACTTAAATGTGTCTTTTGCTAAAGACGTTAAAAATCATAATGTCTCGTGTCAGTAACAATAATGAAGGGGAAGATTGGCTTTAATGACATTATGAGGATCATTATGTTTAATTTATCACTAATTAATGCTGACAGGTTTCATATGCCTTGGGTTGCTTTCATGTGAGTGTTACGTGCGTTTTTTTTTTTTTTTAATTGTGTGTACACATCCCTCCCCATTCATTCATTTTGATTCTGACGATTTACACAGCTTTCTGTCTTCTAGGTTCCCTCCCCACATGGTCCCACCACATCATACTCTCCATACGACTGGCATCCCCCACCCGGCCATAGTCACGCCAACAGTCAAACAGGAATCCTCCCAGAGTGACGTCGGCTCACTCCACAGCTCGTAAGTCTGGCTCTTTCGATTACTTTCTCTCCACCACTGCATTCGGCCTGTGGCTGCTGGTCTGGTGGCTCCTGCTTGGTGGCTCTGCCCAAGGCTGGCAGGCCACTGGGGTTCCGGGAAACACCCAGCTTGTGTGGGCTCTGGACTCTTACAGAAAGGGAGAAAGTGCATAGGGTGGGGTAGTAGAGAACTCTTTTTACGTACATGTGGCTGGGCTGGGATTTGCAGCCGTGACCCTGTCCCTACCCCGTCACTGCCCCTTAGGAGCTCTGTCCTCCGCACACGGGACGCCGGCCATGGGAGTCTCCCCCTCCAGCCTGGGAACATTGTACATTTGTGAAACTCGAACCAGTGATTACAAAAATCTCACTGTTCCCCTAGCCCCCGCCCTGGCCTTTTTGGTTTCCTTTTCCAGGGTGGAGAAGACCAAACGTGGAAGCGCGCTTTTCATTTAAAACCGTTGGGCTTGGGTGTTGAGGAACCAGCGCGATGGGCTCCACGCTGTGGAGGAAGTTGGACCTCGCGGTTGCTGATCGGGTTCTGTCTGTCTGTTTTGTCTACATGCAGAAAACATCAGGACTCCAAAAAGGAAGAAGAAAAGAAGAAGCCGCACATAAAGAAACCTCTTAACGCATTCATGTTGTATATGAAGGAAATGAGAGCAAAGGTCGTCGCCGAGTGCACGTTGAAGGAGAGCGCGGCCATCAACCAAATCCTGGGGCGAAGGGTAGGTGGCTCCCACTCTGGGAGGGCGGATGAGGGGCCAGTAGGTGGGGTGACAAGATGTCCCGGTCCCCATTTGTTCGGAGAGTCCTTCTCCTTCAGTCACACTCTGACTCCTTCAGTGGCCTTCCTGGAGTCAAGGTGAGTCACTCCGTGCTCAGCTGACGTTCAGAAAACAGCCACAGCCACACTCTCCTCCCACCCCCAGAGAGAGGGCAGATCTGGTGGAATGATGTGGGCGACCGCGTATGCTTTTTGTCTGGGCGCTCCTGTTAGCGCCAGGACCCCGCAGACCGCCAGCGCCCGCAGGGGACGAGGTTCTGATGGGCCCGCCGAAAAAGAAGCGCCCTTCACCCCTCAGCTGCAGCGTGGTCGGTAATGCTTTCGCATGTCTGTCTCTGTCTCTCTCCCCCCATGTCCCCACCAGTGGCACGCGCTGTCTAGAGAAGAGCAAGCAAAATACTACGAGCTGGCCCGGAAGGAGCGACAGCTTCACATGCAGCTGTACCCCGGCTGGTCTGCACGGGATAACTACGTAGGTGGATGGTTTTTCTCAGGACTAGAGCCTGTAGGCATGTGCTGAGTGTCCAGATGGACAAGGAAACACTGACTGCCAATGGAGTCAGGCCTGGAGCCATTCCGTCTGCCCACTGCTGGGGCCGTTAGCATCTCGTCGAGCACCAGGCTCGGAGGGTCTTCTCTCGGCCTCCGGTCTGGCTCACTCAGCACTGCCAGGGAGCGGGGAGGAGGCTGCAGTTCCAGTGTTCCAGGCTGGGACCCACGAGGTCAGGCTGGGGCTTCCACACCTTGCCCATGTCTTCGAAGAGACAGGGCTCTGGGCTGCTTCCAGTGGGGCTCGTGCTTCTCAGCAGTAGTCCCTGGGGGGCCTCACAGGGAAGCGGGCAGGGGTGGAGGGAGAGAGTTTAATTCCTCACAGATCTTCACGCAGGCCCTTCACCCTTCAGAGGGAAAAACGAAACAGTTTGCCTTATCAGCGGTGCTGTAGAAGTTGGGGCCTAGTTCATCCTGTGAGGAGCATGGTGGGAATATCCCCGAAAGTAGCTGGTCGAAGTCATCCTTTGGCAGGGACCCAGCAAGCGGGGGACAGAGCGGTGTGTCTTGTGTGCTGTTTCTGGACTCTGTTGGCAGCAGGATTTGCCTAATTTCCTCTCCCGGGTTTTAGGAAACCCTGTAGGATTGTTTTTGACTCGTTGCAGTGGCCGTGACTCTCAACGATTCTTCTCCCATAATCTCTCTTCTCTGAAGTTCTCTGTCACCTCTCACCATTGTTTCTTACTCTCCATTTTGCTCATTAGCTCAAGTTCTGGGCTCTGGGCTCGCTCTCCCTCTAGATGGAGGAAATGTCTCTTATTTTGCCTGTTACCTTATTGCGTAGCATTTGGTTTTATGAAGTGATCTTACCATCCAGTTTTGCGGGGATGTGGAACAAACTTGTCTTAACGCCAGCAGCAGGCTCCCCGTCCTGTGTCTGGTCAGAATCACAGAGCCGGGGGTGATATTTTCACCGGGCAGTGCTCCCTGACCTAGCTCCGTCGTGACCACCCCCCCACGCTGAGGCAGCTCTCGCTGCGAGCGGGTTGAGAGCCGTTCAGTCATTGCTGATTGCAGACTTACCATGCACATGGTATGGTGGGGACTCTGAGTTACATCAGATGTATGTACTTGTCGCAGAACTTACCAGTACCAGAAAGTCACAACAGTCTGCAGGAATATGTTGAGTCCTGAGGGAAGGCTGGCTTCTGCTTGCTATGTCTAGCATTTTAGGATCTCTTCCATTTTTATTCTTGTACCTTCGAACACATGCTAGTCAGTCTGCTCTCTGTGGAGTGGGTGAAGGAGAAAGGAGAGCCGAGAGCTTTGGGCTTCACTCCCATGGGTTCATTCCCCCCAGCCCCTCCCTCATCTCCCTCTAGGTCCCACTGCCCTTAGCTGGAACTAGTAGATTCTATTCCCCCTGGGCGTTGAGACCAGAATTAGTGCTTGTACCTCTCCATGGCATGGTGGCTCTGCTCAGAGCCCTTGCCACTCACAGATGGCCATGCACAGGGTCCGCACTGTTGGGGACCTTCCCCTTGGTCCTCGGCATGTGTGCAGGGGGGAGGCCTTTCTTCGGGAGCTGAAGTGAAGAGCATGAGAACGTCGCTGCTCTCCCGCAGGCTTGCTGCTCACCGCCCTGACCTCGAGGGGGAGCTTTGCAGCGGCAGGCCGGCCAGCCCTGCAGCTTCCACACGTGCTTATAACAGGCTCGTTTCAGGACGGCTGCTCTCCTGGTTTGGGGTCAGAAGTCTGGAGTTCAGCTCCAGCTTCTACCTGGCATAGACCCAAATCCTTGAGTAATCTAGATGGGTACCACCAAGAGGAGTCCAGCTTCTCTACAGATAGCATATCCCCAATGGGCATTTTGGGTCATAAGGAGGGACTGTATGTACAGCTGTGCAGGGTGTGCACTGCACAGCTCGAGTGTGTGTTCTTTACACTGTGGGCTGTGTGCGTGCTGCCCCCTGGAGTTGTGCAGGGTGAAATCTCCACCAAGGTTCAAGGCCCACTTTGTGATGGTTTCCAAGGAATGCTGCGATTATTCACTTAGACGAGGTGTTGCTCCAGGCTTTTTGTGGAGTGCTTTCTAGGTTTTAGAAGGTCCGTGAGGCACTTGAAATGACATTAGATCAGTGTTAGATTTGGAAGGGGTTTGGTGTCATGTGGGGACCCCTGGTAAGACTGGAAAGTTAGGAGGTAGATTGGGGGCTAGAGGGGCTTTATTTCTTGTAGGTGGTACCATCCGATGCTTCTCACGGGCGTGAATGCATGCACGCACCCATTCCCTCCCTCCACCCCCTCCCTTCCTTCCTTCCTTCCTTCCGTCCATCCATCCATCCATCCATCCCCCAGGAAACAGTCTGTGGAGCCAGAATCAAGACTTAAAACTTTTATGAATTTGTGGTGTGAACTTGTTCGTATTTTTTTTTAACTGGATTGACATAGAAGTTTGTATAAATTACTTTGGTCATTATAAAACCCAAAACGTTCTTCTGGAAATTTTTCTGAGCTAACCTCATGCCTCTTTCACATTCCTACTTTTCCAGCCAAGTGATGACAGAGTCTTTCCATCACTACCTTAGCAAAATAGAATTGCGTAAGACGGTCCCACTTGGTAGTCGGTCTTGGCAGGTTCAGGAGCACAGTGACATCTGACCCCTGGCATTGTGTTAGAACGTGCTTTCCCGTCTGGTTCTTCTGGATGAGGTAAAGGAGATAAATCCTAGGCCATTTGCTCATCTTGAGTTTTTTTCTCCTCACCACCATATTTTTGGGGCTTTTTAAAAAAATTAAAGAGATAATGGCGTGTCCGCCTCCCTTGAGACGTGTCTCCCTCCTCACTAAATAGTGCTTATTAAGTTCTTCATGTCCTTTTCCATTTGAAGCACAGTCCCTGCCTTTTAGAAGCCTTTACTCCAAATGGTCATTTCCTCAGTCACGACATCTTCCCATGGGTAGTGGAATTTCCAGCTGCCTTGTAGAGTGTGTTGCTGGAGGTAGGAAATGGGTGAGCATTGTATTAGAGGTGACCGAGAGGCCCCCGGGTAGGTGGGCATGGACATCCCCGTGCTCAGCTTAGGTTTGACTTCAGGCTCCTCAATAGACTGAAACTAGACCCGCCTGTCTGTTCCCAGATGGCCCGGTGGCACTTTGCTCCTTACATAGGAGAGGTACAGACAGGGGGACAGGCTAAGGCTCTTGAGAAGGTACATGAACTCCTCCCTCCCCTCCCTCTCCCCCTTTCTCTTTCCTCCCTCTCTCCCTGTCTTCCTTCCTTCTTCCTCCCTCCCTTCCTGCTTCATTCCCTCCCTCTTTTCCTCTCTTCCTCCCTTCCTTCCATTGTATATCTAGGAATGTAAAATGTTTCAAGTGGAAACACTGGACTGAAGGCCAAGACAAATTCCCAAGTGGTACAGGCTCTGAGATACGAGAGAAAAGAGAGGCTTTCTCTGACCCAGCTGGCCCTCTGCTCTTGGATGAAGCTAAAACTCTGTGTCCCCTCGACCCTGAGTTTCTCCTCACAGGGCCTTACGGATTCTCAGCTTTTCTACCCGTCTCTGTTCTTTTCTCTTCTGGGGTTGATGTCCAGGTACCATGAGAGCCTTTAGGCACCGGTAGTATTCAGAGACTCAGAAACAGTGGAGACATGGAACCATGCCTTCTGTCTGTGCTGTTTCCTGTATCCCAGGCTGCTCGCTTATGGGTAGGACTGGCTACTGAGGTGAGGAAGAAGCAGTTTCAGGTCTGGACTGAGGCAGTCACCCCTACAGAGCCCCTTCCTGTCCCCATTCCACGTCCATAGCCACAGCACACTGTCAGATTTCAAGGAGGATCAGGTTGGAGAAGGTGAATGACTACATGCAATCAATGCATCTCCCATAATCAATTCGAAACCTTGTGCAGAGGGTAATGCGTTAAATATGTAGGCAGCATAGCTTAGCGGGTAAGAGCTACGGAGCCAGGACCACCCGGGGTCCCATCCTAGCCCCTACCATTTGCTGGTTTTGTGATCTCAGGGAGGTTTCAGAACCTCTCTGCACCTCAGTTTCCTTAGGTGTAAAGTTGGAATGGTGGTAATGCCTGTTGTCTAGGGCTGTGTGAGGATGAATGAGTCAATATGCATGGCACTCTTAGAATCACGGCTGGCACATAGTATGTGCTCAATAAATGTTAGCTGTTATTATTAGGGGCATTATAATCATCATGTGAGAGGGAAATGGAGACAGTGTTCCTCCTTTTATGGAGGTCCATGCAGCAGTTTTAAAAGGAGCTCAGATGATTTCGTGTTCTATTTTACCTTTTTTAAAATTTCCCCTTCTGTTTTTTTCAACCCAAGGCCCATGCTACGGCTCTAAGAAAAGCCACCACTCAAGCTTTAAATTTTTGGTTCTGAGTGAAGACCTTTGGCCTCCGTAGGAGATCGAATGAGGCTGGGAGGCTCTAAGTACCCCCGGTCACCTCAACATTCAATGCCCTGTCTGTTCGCACCCCCCAAATCTTCCTCATCCCTTTTATGGAATTAGATGCTCTGGGTCAGTCTGGAGGATGGACATAGTGTGTGGCAAAGAGGTCTTTCCTTTACCCTCATGGATTCCTTCTCTTCTCCTGCTGGGCCAGTGCCCTTCCAGCCGGAGCACAGTTCATCCGGGCATTTGGGTGAAGGGGGCTGGGGGCTGCAGAACATGCCAGGAGCTGGAGCGGGTGGAGAGAGCATGACACTCCCCTCCTCCCGCCTCCTTTCCAGGTGAGCCCCAGCACCCTCCTCCTGTCTGTTTCTGGCAGTAATTCCCTGTGTTTTATCTGTTCCTCTAGGGGAAGAAGAAGAAGAGGAAAAGGGACAAGCAGCCCGGGGAGACCAATGGTAAGTGAGGATGAGGAGGGTGCAGGAAGGAGCGGTACTCTCAAGGGCCACTCTCTTACGTCAGGGTTCTGTCCAGGGGGGTAGGAGAGACTCAAGGCCGAGACGTGGTGGGGGAACCTATCTTAGCCAGCCGTTTTGTTTATGCATTTTAATTAATTGCTTCATGACTGCCCTTTTAAAGCTAGTAACATTCATTGTTGCATGAAAAGCACATTGTAATTCTAGTGGAATGTGTTTTTAAATAACTGGAGAACCTGTAACTGGAGAGAGGTGGGCATGCCCAGGAGGGGTTTCTACAGTCTGCTTGTTCTGTATGTGTCTGAGCTGGGGGTGGTGAGGAGGGGCTAGGGGAGTAGCAGGGGTGTGAGTGTTCGATATTAACTGGGCTGTTCCTGAATGTTCTGATGCATGCCTTTACAGTGGTAAATTGCACCCAACTTAAATTAAGGAGGTTTGTCATTCTCTAGAAGAAATTAGAAATACTGCATAGGCAATCTCAGAGGTCCCTTGGAGAAGGCCAGGCTATTACAAACAAAAACATTTTGAAGGCTTTGTATAATTTGTTCTTTTTTTTCAGAACACAGCGAATGTTTCCTAAATCCTTGCCTTTCACTTCCTCCGATTACAGGTGCTAATGTCATTTTGAGTCGTTAAAATAGTTGCTAAACTGTTTTTTCATTTTTCTTGCCATTATAGTTTGATTAACATTAAACACGTATGACATTTGAACATTCTTTAAAATGACCATCTACTCGGTTTTGTATGTTTCGGTAGAATTTATTTTTTTTAGTTGCTTTTGTGTTTTGTTTTGTTTTTTTTGTTTTTTTAATTTAATTTAACTTTTGCTCTGTTTATTTATTTATTTTTCCCATAACAGTTGTTTAAGCAGTGATGACAGTGATTTAGACTTGAACTAACTGTGCAAATTGAATATGCAGTATTTCTTTAAAAGAGACTGGTTAAACCAAAAAATGGAAGGAATTCAGTAATAAACCTCCTTAATCTAATGGCATTTTTTTTCATCGCTCCCACTAAGTTTTCTCACGCAAGCATGTATCCGCAGTATGATTATTTTTTTCCTTTGCTTTTTTATTTTAATTTTTTCTTCCTTTTGCTTTTGCTGCTCATAATTTGCAAACCCGCTAGCATTTTACTAACTGTACCTGCTTAAATGCTGCTATGAGCTCCTAACTCTTAACAGCTCATTCACACAGCCTGTTTATTTACCTCTATCTGTCCTTCTCTTAATATTAATGAAAATAGATTAAAAAAAGAAAAGATGAACTTTCCAAAAGCTGCAATATCCCAGTTCCACAACCTTTTTTCTTTCTTTATTTCTTTCTGTTTTGTTTCATTTTGTTCTGTTTTTATTTGTAGTATTTTTCTTTTTTTTGAACTGTTGTACTCTGAGAAGAAAAAAGCATGTTACAAACTTAATTCCCTCCTTTGCTTTGTTTTCTTCTTTAAGAAAAACAAATTGAGAGCCAAAAAAAAAGTAAAGCAGAGCCAAAAGTGGAAAAATGTTATTTAAAAGCTAGCTCTTCAGTATCTAACTTCTTTATCATCTCAAACTGAATCTGAGAGACAGTCCTTAATGAAGGGATACTGCAGCTTTATTTGCAACAGCTAATTTCACAAGTTGAATAAGAATGTGACTTTTTTTTACCTCTTTTTTTTTTTCATGAAAGAAAGTTAAAAATCGAAAGTCAATATTTTGTAATTAGTAACCAGGTCATTGATTTATTCCCTTTTTTATTTTTATTTTTTTCTTATTTGTATCTTTCTCTCCCCCCTCCCTCCCTCTCTCTCTCTCTCTCTCTCTCTTTCTCTCTCTCTCTCTCCCACGTCCTCCTCCTCTGCTCGCTTCTCTCTTGAACTCATTCAGACCTGAGCGCTCCTAAGAAATGCCGAGCGCGCTTTGGCCTTGATCAACAGAATAACTGGTGCGGCCCTTGCAGGTGTGTATAGATTCCCAGATGCGCTGTGCTGGTTTGCAGCTGGTCTATCTGGTCCTTTCCCCCTCTCTGGCCTGTCGCTTTGTAGCTCTGTGTGTGGATCTTAGGAGACACGAGGGCGCGGGACGCCGCTCTGTGAGGGATGTGCTTGTCCCCCCGCTGCTGCTAGCCAACATGCCACTGTAAAACAGCATCACTTGTGCCTCCTCGGGTCAGCGACAGCAACCCCCAGCACGCCCCTCCCAGGGAACGTGGCCTGCCACCCCCTTCCTCACGACGGCCCGGGATGGGGCCCGGTGACACCCACCGTAATCCTGCCTAGGTAGAAGCAAACAGCGTCACCTTTTCCCCTCCTCTTCTCTCTCTCTTTTTATTTATTTTTCCTTGTTTTTTTGGTTTCTGGTTGTTGTTTTTTTTGTGTGTGTGTGTGTTTTATCGTTTTATTTTATTTTTTTTCTTTTGACTCATAGAAGTCCTTTCCTTTCATGCCCTTGGTGAGGGAAGACAATCAACTAGAACCGAGGTGATGTAGAAGACAAGTCAGCTGTAGCTGAGATCTCACATACAACTGAGCACGACCCACCATTGTGTTGTATTTTTTGTGTTTACCTTATGCTAACAGATGCAAATACTCCAAAGAAGTGTCGGGCACTGTTCGGGCTTGACCGACAGACTTTATGGTGCAAACCGTGCAGGTATATGACCACTGCGAGGCCTTTGGGAAAATCAGAGCACTCTGTCCTTCTGTACCTTAGTGTGTCGATATATTTGGACCCTTTTCCCACCTCCTCCCGCACTGGCATCAATGACTGATGATCCTCATTCTTCAAAATTCCCTTGCTAATTTTATGCCGTGTCCTCTCCCCACTTTCTCTTCCTCTCTTTCCCCCCTCTTACAAATAACATAACCCTGGTGGTAGGGCCTAGACACAACCCGGACAGACCAGGACAGGCACTTCCCCTTTTCCTTTGAAAGCCGGCATCCTGGGACTGGCCCAGCCCTATGAATACTCCCATGGCCTGTGTGCTGAGCATAGAATGAGCAAAAATTGGCAGCATTAAATAGCATTCCCGTGCACTCAGAGTCAAGACACTCAGAGAAGTGCTCTGGGGCAGGCTTTTTTTTTTTTTTTTTTTTTTGTTTTTTTTTTTTTTTTTTTTTTTTTTTTGGTTTTGTTTTGTTATTTTGTTTTATGTCAAAAAACTACATGTCTGCACAGAGAAGCTGGGTTAGCTGACACTGTTTTGCAGTGCTGGACAGAAGGCGGCATTGACCGGCATGCACCCGTAAAGGGCTGTAGCAGGGAGCCCTGCGGTGCCGCTGGCCCTCAGGGTGAAGAACACACATCTCGATTTAGCGAGACAGAACACTGGTTCCAAATGAATCAGAAGTGTCCAGATTAAACACCCACATTCCACCTGCAGGCTTCCATCCAACCTGTAATTTCAGGGAAGGTGTAGGTACTTACTTCCTTCTTGGTGGAGGGATGCCAACTAGTTCCTGTCTCATTTCCTTTCCTTTAATGACCACCTTGGTTAAATTTGTTGTTTCTTTGTTCTAATACAAGCAGTCTTTGAATTTGGAATATTATGATGGTAGGTATCTCAACACCCAAACACGCTTTTCTGTTTGTAGTGCCTCCTTTGTCATGTGTCCCTCTCCTCCATGCCTTTGCCATGTGTTCCATGTTTAGACGTTAGATCAGATGTCCATCCCATTACGTGCATGCCCACGACTCTCCCATGTCTCCTCTCTGCCCCCCCCCGCCCCCCATTCCTTATGAGAGAGATTGCTGGAGTGCCTGGCGTTGACCACACCTTTAGGGGTGAGAGGGCCTGAGAGAGTCTTGATTGAGGGAACTCCCCAAGCGACCCTCTGAGCACTGAGTGAGGATGGGGGGCCTTGGGTGAATACCCAGAAGGAGAGGATTCCCTGTCGTTCTGCAAGATGGCAGTGTTCACGGAGATGACAAATGGCCTTTCCACACATTCCCAGGGTCTTCTCTGTTTGACAGGAAAGGGTTTTATGATGAAGCTGATGAAAGGGGTTAGGTATTTAATTCAGGCAAGCCCAGAAGACGGAGCTCTGCTGACCCTATCTATCCAGGCAGTGAATTTGTGTCAGTTTTATTTGTGCTGAGTAGGAGGATAACTAGCTGGGAAGCCTGTTCTGAGATGCCCTGCCATGGCCAAGGATGAGCTGACCACAGGGTCCACTCTGAGGGAGGGTTTCTCACCATCTGTAGAAATGGATGGCCGTGTGCACACCTCGGCAATATGGTTTGTTGCCTGGTTTGTGTGTTTTATTCGTGGGAGGTGAGTGGTGGTTTGCAAATCCCTTTTTTGATTTGGAAGCAGTTACTATGAGTTAGACTTTGCTTTTTATTGCGGGGGGTTGGTGGTGAAAGTACCAACATCAGCTGGACAGACACTTCTCCCCTCAGACACAGCCCACACCTTGCTCGCTTAAAGCCATGGTGTAGTATCTTCCTCAGACACCAGAATTTTCACAACGTTTTTACCCAAAACAAAGCCAACCGAAACCTTTGCAGCTGCTTCATACACACAGTTCCCTGAAGTGCAGCGTTGCTGTGGGTGCTGAGAGGCCCGGTATCCCTCCTGGGCGGCCTCTCCGGCCTCAGCACCATTGGAAAGGTCCTGGGGGCCATTTTTATTCTGCTGGGGGGTGTTTTTTATACCCTAAAAGCTGTTAGTTGATACATTGCTGCTCTTTTAAGGCTGAAACTCCAAAACAGGGTCAGGAAGAACTTTTTTTTTCTTTCAGAATAAACCCATAACAAGCTAACAAGGAATTTTTAAGAGGCCATCCCTTGGTTAGAGTTGGCGTCTGGGTGGGGGAGGGTAAGAGGGTGGGTTTTGTCCCTTTTTTCCCCTCAAGAATCTCTTTACTTTGCCAGGATCTGGCCTGTTGCTAAATCAATGGGACAAAATATGTTTGTTTTTTATTTTAAAGAAAAGTTGTGAAATGAGGCATTTTTTAGCTCATCAGAAATGTGTGTGTGTTCCAACCGCCTTTTGCTCAGCCACCTAGTAGAAGGAGCATCACTCTGTCATTCATAGTCTTCATGTCCCATGTTCAGAATGCCCCCACTCATCCCCACAACACACATGAAAACTTCCCGTGTCACGGGGGGGTGGGTGGGATGGGGGAATGCCCGAAATGTGCCCAGCCAATCAGGGCTCCTCATTCACTACACAGTTTTCTAATTTTATTTGAGGACATTTTTAACAAGATTCTGTTTTGAGCCCACCAAGTTGCTTTCCCCGTCTTTCACTCTGCCCTAATATAGCATGGAATGCTGCTTGATGTCATTCCTTATTTCCTGTTGTTTTTCTCTCTCTCTCTCTCTCCCTTCCTCCTCTTCATTTCTCCCTGTTGCTTTCTCCACGTTGCTTCCGCCCCACCCCCACCCCCATTCCCTCCTTTCTTCCATTTTTAAAATGCATGGACATCTTAGTTTTTTGAGCATGTTTTGATCTGCAGGCTAAGGTGGTTTAAAACTCTGTTAATTATTTATCTTGGGCTTCTGGGATGGGAGCAGAATCCACAGTCGATTTCAGTCTATCCCAGAGGAGAAAAAGGAACTGTGTCAATTTGGAAGTGGGTCCAGGGGGCGACCCTCACTCCCCTGGAGTTCCCTCCGACCCAGGGAGGGGCAGATAGATCTCAAGGCCACCTGCCCATGGGTCGCAGCCTCTGGGAGGCAGGGTAGACCAAGCATGCCCCTTCCATTCCCCCTTCTCCCCTCTCCCCCCTCCTGCCGTCTTGCTGAGTCCGCACTCAGGGGCATGATTGGACAGTTCTGGAGCACAGACCCAAGGAGGAACTCGTTCTACCCCTTTCCTTTCAATGGCCAGTGTCATCTGACAGTGGTTGCCTTCAACCAGGCAGCATCCTAGTAGCTTTCCAGCGATGGCAAGCTGGCCAGTGCTCACACACTTGTTTTCAGGTGGAGTTATCAGCCACGGTTCTGACTATATTCTCCTAGATCATCACATTCCCTGGATCTGCCTTATTTTTTATAGCATGAGCGGGGTTCATCCCGGGATCACCGTTCCTACCAAATATTATCCCATCTGACTGGGATTAATGGCAGGAGAAGCTTTGAGGTCACATGCTCCATTTCTTGAATTGATTTCCCCAACCTTTGGTAATAAGCAAGAAAGCCTGTGCAATTCTCATCCCTATTTCTTACATAAACAGGAAATAGAAGACATTCTGGTTTTGATACAGGGCAAAAAACATTAGTCTCAGTGGTTTAAACACTAATTAGGGTGACCTAAACCCAAGAAGGTCCATGCCACAGTCCCCTGGCACTTCTTCTTTGTCGTCACTTCCTTGTGACCCGCTGCACCCTCCAGTGACGGCCTTGGTGCCCCCCCCTCCCCCCGCTGTCCTCACCGTCTCTCCTTTCCAGCCTTCTCACTCTGGGGTGGGGGAGGGGACGACCCCAAATCTCTAAAAAAAAAAATCAACTCTGAATCATAATTTAATCCACAACCTGCAGGCCATACAACCAGTTATTCTCGTTCCTTTGGACCATTTTCTGTTTTTCTGATTCTTCCCCCTCCTACACCTTTGTTTATCCTCTTCTACCTGTTTTCGGTGGTTTTTTTGTTTTTGTTTTGTTTTTTCTTTAATTTTTCGTTTTTGTTTCGTTTTTTAGTTTATTTTGTTTTATTTTTGTTTCCCCCCTCCTCTCACCTGATTCTGACCTCTCTTGATTTGGTGTGGTTCTTAACAGACAAGCCCGACAGCTCTCTGGGCTCCAGCAGCCTGGTGGTGGTTGGTGGTGGTGGTGGTTGGTGGTGGTGTGTTGGAAACTTTTAGCCTCTTGCTAGCGCTGCCTTCAGCTCTGTGGGCTCAATAGTCAGCATTTTGAGTTTCATATTCACATGAGGCGCCTGGGAAGGAGCTCTGTCTTTCTCTTTATACACATGTGCACACATACTTCATTGGGGATGGAGGTGGGGGCTGGGCATGGGGGTGGGGGGTGATGGGAGAGTGAGGGAATGTGTAAGCCAAAGAAAAAGAACAAGTTTCTCAGTGTGTCTCACTACCTGGCAAATTGAGGCCACCTCCAGGTGAACTCCGTGAGTCTGCTCACTGACATTTGGGCAGGGGTGGGTTGTGGGGACTCAGTGGGGCAGAGGACTCAGGTAGGTAGGGAATCCTGCACAATTAACTATTTTGTTCACCCGAGCAGACTTAGGAGTGGCAGTAGTTAAGTGAGCATGGCACCCCGAGTAACTTGAGTGGCGCTCCGGCCGCTGGGCGTGCCGTCCCTGTGGGGCACCTGCCAGGTGACTTCAGCTCGACTCCAAGTGCTAGGTAACTCTTCCGCAGCACCTTTGCCCGTTATTCACAGAAACTCTCTCCCCTGTTTCTAGGAGAAAAAAAAAGTGCGTTCGCTACATACAAGGTGAAGGCAGCTGCCTCAGTCCACCCTCTTCAGATGGAAGCTTACTAGACTCGCCTCCTCCCTCCCCCAACCTGCTAGGCTCCCCCGCCCCAGACGCCAAGCCACAGACTGAGCAGACCCAGCCTCTCTCGCTGTCCCTGAAGCCCGACCCCCTGGCCCACCTGTCCCTGATGCCTCCGCCGCCCGCCCTCCTGCTCGCCGAGGCCGCCCATGGCAAGGCCCCTGCCCTCTGTCCCAACGGGGCCCTGGACCTGCCTCCTGCCGCTTTGCAGCCGGCCATCATGCCCTCCTCATCTATTGCACAGCCGTCGACATCTTCCTTACATTCCCACAGCTCTCTGGCCGGGACCCAACCCCAGCCTCTCTCCCTGGTAACCAAGTCTCTAGAATAGCTTTAGCCGCGTTAGCCCTGGTTGTGTCGTGTGCCGCTTCATTTTGCGCTTCTTTCTTTCTCCCCCCTTTTGGAAGGTTTTGTTTTGTACTCTTAATTTTGTGCCACGTGGCTACATTAGTTAATGTTTATCAAGTTCATTGGTCAATATTTGACCCATTCTTATTTCAATTTCTCCTTTTAAATATGTAGATGAGAGAAGAACCTCATGATTCTACCAAAATTTTTATCAACAGCTGTTTAAAGTCTTTGTAGCGTTTAAAAAATATATATATATACATAACTGTTATGTAGTTCGGATAGCTTAGTTTTAAAAGACTGATTAAAAAACAAAAAGGAAAAAAAAATGAAGCAATTTTGAAGCAGCCCTCCCGAAGGAGTTGGTTCTGTATTATTTGTATTAAATACGAGCTTGCGAACCAATCATTTTCCATCTGGTTTTTAAACCACAAGGGCTCGGCGAATGCAGTGCCGTTCCCTTTTCTTTCCTGTGTGAAACAACTTTTATTGTGATGTTACTTGTTATTGTTTAAATGTACAGAAACAAAGGGTTAAAATGTGTGAATATACCTTGTTCCATGGTGTTGTTCTTTTGGGGGGAGGGGATGCTACTCAGCAACGAATGGAATCACAACGCTGTCGGACCAGTAGTATTTATTGCTTTAGAGATTGCTCGTCGGCCCTGTACGTCGTCCCTTTTAAAATATGTTTTCCTTTTTCTTGAAACTGTATAAAGTTTTTTCCCCCCCTTAGCATCAGCATCTTATATATAACAACTCATTTGTACAAGGTTTTTAAGTTTATATATAAAATATGTATATATATTTTTGTTTCCCTTTTTGACTTTTTTTTTTTTTTTTGGCTGTATGAAACCCAGACGCCGCCAAATGGACATGAATAGTTGCATTAAGGGATCAGTAGCATTAACAAAAGTTGCTTTAAAAGCCATTATGTGAAACAAGACTTGAAAATTAGTGAGGGAATCTTAGCGATGCTGTCTCAGCAGCAGCGGGAACCACCCAGGCTCCCCTTGAACTCAGCCCAGTGCCCTGCCCCGGGAGGACGTGGACTGACTGTGCAAAACTTTATGTGCCAAAATTCTCACTGACTTCAGCTTTCTCCCTCTTTCTGATGCTGTAATTTTTGTTCATCATGTTTTGCTGTGATGTTACATAGGTAGATTTGTATGTAGTTTTAATGTCACCTATAACAAGATGTGTTTGGTAGCAGATTGTCCAGAAAAGCATTTTAAATGAAGAGGTATAAACCCTTAAGGGCCAAAATTCTGTATATTAGATTACTCTTAAAGGAAAAACCAGCTGCCGCTTTTATGTACATGTACGACATACAAGTAGGTAGCAGACTTTAAAAATAAAAAAAACCTAGGCATGTTGATGTTGCAAAATGCTGTATAAAGCTGAAACCTGTTCATTCAGTGCCATTGTAGTTGACATGAAGCGATTGTAAAACTGTCTCCGATTTTTCTCTGGTTTATTAAGATGCTAACTATAACATTTTTTTTTTTTTTTTGTGAATACTTTGAATGTTTCCTAACAGTTGTGATGTTACTGTTCCGTTTTATGCTCTTATTCCAATTTCCTTTTGAATGGTTTGGAAGCCATTTTTGTAATGAATAAATGTTCACGCTGTACAGTATCTGTAGCATGCAGTGCTGGATGAATAAAAGCAACTTAGTGTGTGCAGAGACGGGCTGGCCACTTGCTTCTGTGATTTGCATTTTCTCTCTGGGGAAACTGGATCCACCTTCACCAAGAAATCGGATTCCCAAGCTGGAACTGCAGGTCACGTGCTGGGGTGGGTGGTCGGTGGTGACTTAGACACCATAAAGTGGTCTTGAACTCTTTTGAGGGATTGATTCTCTCTGCCCCACCTGCCATTTATAAGGCCCGTGTGGCCTGCCTTGTGTGTTGTAAGTTCATTCTGAAAGCAAAGCATATTTATCCACCACGTGTTACTTCTGGCAATGAAACAGCCAGTCCGATACAGCCTAGTTGTCCCACTCACACTGAGCCCAAGGGGTTGAGTTCTGGTTAATGAGATCGTTCACCAGGAGGGGATTTAAGAACCCACACTCCTCCCCTTTGAGGACCATCAGTGTGGATGTAGCCTGAGTTCTTTCTGAGAGTGTCACACAGGCAGAGGTGGCCAGGGCAGGGCGTCTGCTTGAAACCCTTTCTCTGGCGGTGAGCAACTGTTGAGTGAGAAGCCGTTTAGAAAATTGGATCAAGGTGATTTACCCAAAAGTTTGTACGGAAGAGTTTTTGCCATCTGTGGGACCCAAGTTCTTTGGCTCTGCCCTGGCCAGGGTGCAAGGTCATTACCATTACCAATCAGGGGCCACAATAAAGATCTTTGTAAGGGTTTTGTGGCATTCATTTCTCATGCCAACCAGGATGGATGGATGGATGGATGGATGGATACGGTGTTCACTTATCTAGGACAATCAAACCTTCAAAGGATGTGAATTTCTGCAGTCATGGAAGCTGTTTGCATCTCCACTGATGTCATCTGAACCTTAAAGTTCTTCAGAAGCTCTGCTTTGCACCTGGTCACTCTTATTTTGTAAAATCACAGTATTTCCTTTTTGTTTTTAGCTTTGTATTCCCAGGGAGGAGGGATGCTGTATTTTGCACACCAGCCTCCGAGTGACCTGTGAAAACACAAATAAGAACAATTTCTGTTTGTGGTGGTGCATGCCAGCCCGAGCTGCTTCTGCGCATTTTCTCATTTCGTCCCAGCACCGCCATCCAGGGTGGGTGTTACTCTCCTCTCCACGCTCTGCTTTTTGTTCTGAAACCTGTTTTAGAAACTTAGGGTTTGTGTCTTGTCCAAGGTCAAATGCCCCACACACTCATTTCCCCTCTAGCCAGACCAGAGAGGTAAGCTACCTGAAAGCATGTCCCCTTTTCCACTTATAAAGATGTAGTTTCCCTCAGCCTGGAAGGTTCTACTCTGCTCCTGCAGCCCCACTCCCCACTTCCTACCTGAGTGCTCTGTCGTCCGCAGGTCTCAGCGGACACGTCACCCGTAGTCGAGGGCGGGTGACTATCCCTCCGGTGTGCTTCCTGTTTTCCCCTCCCTTTAACGCCCTCACCCGCTGTCCTGTCAATGCTCTGACGCCACTCTCTGTGGACATTTAGGGCCCGATAACTTTGTGGTGCGGGACTGTCCTATGCATTGTAGGATATAAGCATCCCTCGCCCCTCACCACTAGCTGCCAGTAGCCCCCTCCCCCCTCCCCAGTCATGAAAACCAGAAATGTCTCTAGACATTGCCAGATGTCACCTGGGGCTCAAAAGCACTCCTGGTTGAGAACCAGTGCTCTGGAGAGCCCTGGGAGAGGACAGCACCGTGGCTCCTGTGTCCAATGCCATGTGCTAGTGCCTGGCTTGGGGAGGGGGCTCCATAAGTACGTGTTGACTGAAGGAATAAACAAAGTTGGCCAATGTAACACCATTATTATGGGAAGCAGGGGAATGGAGATTTTTCATAATCCTCTCAGCCATGCTGAACAGTAACCCAGGGCCCCTGTTACAAAGGCCAAAAAGGAAAAAAAAGCCAGGTGGGTATAGGGTCGCTCCCTCTGCCGGCCGCCAGCCTGAGTGCAAATCTTGCTAAAATTCAAAATAGGTCACTAGCCCCATGCTTACTTCCCTCCCTCCAACACTCATATGCTTTAGGGACCTTCTTTACATCGTAACCTGGAATTTTACCCAAACTTGTCTCATTCTTGACAGTCCAGGTTCCAGCCTCCCAAAGGCAGCCCCAGCCTTAGTCCTTCAACACTTCGGTGTTCATCAGGGGGGTTTCTGAAGCCTCAGGAGTTTTAAGCATCTCTTTGTTGCTTCTATGAGAAATGGACCCATGGGGTTCTTTGGTTCTGAGAGACCCTGAGATGACATCTAGGAGCCCTTAACTCTCAGTCTTGGAGCCACACTTCTCTCCTTCCTGACGGGGCGGGCCTGGCCCAGTGAGTTTGCCTTTAGGAGAGTGTATTCGTTTCCTGTGGCTGCTGTAACAAATCAACACAAACTGGGCAGCTTCCATCAGCCGCTGTCCCAGCTCTGGAATCAGGAAGTCAGGAAGCGGTTGTGTCCTCCCTCCAGATGTTCTAGAAGCCGCCTCTGTTACACGTCTCTTCTAGTGCCTGGTGGCTGCCCGCAGTCCTGGGTGCTCCTTATCCTTTTGCCAAATCACATCTCTGCCTGTACGGTCGCATCACTGCCTTCTCTGTGTCTGTCCCCAAAGTCCCGCTGCTTCTCATAAGGACCTGTGCGATTGTATTTGGAGAACCCTGGACAAGCCAGTATCTCTAGATCTCTAGATCGTGAACATAATCTCATGTTTTGCCATATAAAATGATTCAGGTTCTAGGGTTAGGATGTGGACGTGTATTTCAGGGAGCCGCCCATCAACCCACTACAAGCATTCACTGATTCTGGGACACCTGCAGTCTTTGCACGGAACTCTCCAGAATGGGCTGTTGGTAGTGGTTTGGGACAAGGCTGTGTGAAAGAGATTACTATAGTAGATGGATTTCCATTTCAGGTAATGGCAGGTGCACTTTTATTCTCGTGATGTGGATGCACATAGGGTCAGAAGGGCCTTTCATCCGGATCCAGGGTTTGAAGAGAGGGAGCATCTGGGAGCAGGGCAGTGACCCTGACCTTGGCGAATCCTCCATCCAACACCCTCACTGTGAGTCCTGGGGTAATTCCTTCATCTCTTTGAGCCTCTTGTTCTTCAGCTGACAAGTGGTGACAGTAGAACACATCTGACAGAGTCTTATGAGGCCTGGGATGCAGAGGGCCTGGAGTCGTAAATCAGAAAAGTGTTTATTATTATCGTAAAAGCAGAAAGCCAGTCACAACCGTTGTCTTCCTTATTTATTTCTTGTTGGGATTCTGCTAGCCCTGCAGGTTAGAGAATTACAGAGATTTAGACACCTCCTCATGGTCAGGGGACCGTGGATGCTGTGACTCACCTACTCTCCGTCATCTGACCTGAAACTTCATGGCCCTATGAAAATTTCTTCCACCCTTCGGGGAGCCACAGCTCGAGCTGGGGTGCTTTTCGTGGCACAGAAAGGTGTTTTTAATTAAAGCCCTTCAGAAGAAACTAAGGAATAACCTTAAAAGACCCCTGTGAATGGTGCAAGGCAAGTGCCAGAACCCAGAGCTGGGGATTATTTAATAAGCAGGGCCTTAGATTTGATTTTCTAAAGGAATCCCAGCTGGTGTCGGCTTCTTCCTCTCCCATTTCAGATCTGGGCCAGCATTCCCGGCCCATGGCGGTGGCAGTGGCCTCAGGAATTCTGGGGTGGCCCTGAGGGGCAGCATGGGTGGATTCTGGCTCTGGAGTGTGTGTTTTTTTTAAAACTGGCACTTTGTGAGGACACTTGATGGGAACTGTGAGTAGGCACATCGATTGATTGATCGATTCATTCATTCATCCATTCATTCATTCAACAACTATTTTGAACATCTACTTGCACCAGTTATGTGCCGGCACACAGATCTGGGTAAAGTCAGCTTGGTCTCCGTTTTGCCCGCTGAGCTCACTCCCACACCACCCTTCAGGTCGGAGCCTTTAAGGAAATGCGCCACCAATATTCCTGAGGCCTAGACGAGGGGCTCACGGGGAAGTGACTTTATATAGGATAATGACAGCAGGATGTGCTAACAACTTGACCTGTGTTTCTCATTTAATCCTCATGGGGACGGAAAGTGCTTTTATGTCCATTTTACAAAGGTAGAAAGTGATGCTTAGGGAGGTTAAGTGGCTTTCCAAAAGGCACATATGTGGGAACCATTGAGCCTAGGACTTGAACCCTGGCAGCCTGACCTGAGAGTCTGCATAACTAAATACTGCTCCTTGGGAAGATCACCTGACCACCTGAGTAGCTGGGGAGAGGTGGAGGGCGGAGCTAATTTGATTCATGGCCTTTGCTATGAGACCACCAGGTGTTCTCTCTCCCTGTCTGTGTGCAGGAGTTTTTTCTCATTCTGATTTCTGTGCTTGTATTAACCACAAAGACAGCTGATAATTACATGGTCCAGAGCTATTTTAGACTCAGTGCTAAAAGCTATAGAACCCTAGAATTGGAAGAAAATTAGAAGTAATGTATATTCTATATATACATGTAATAGGTTTCTCAGATTGATAGATCAGGAAATCAATTTAGTGGATCAAGGCCAGCATTTTAAAAACATAAAGTGGAATGAAATAGAATCTACTGCTTCACCCCTCTTATATTTCAGCTTAAATGAGGTCTCCTGTGTTAGAGTAGGCTAGACCAGCGATTTTCAACCATTTTCTTCTCGTGGCGCACACAGACTAATTACTAAAATTCCGTGGCACATCAAATAACAATGTTTGCCGGGCTGACCGAAATATAATTGGTATAATTTTGATTCATTCACACCAGATAGCTATTGGTGTATATTGGCTGTTGTTATTTTGTTTGTTTGTTTGTTTGTTTGACAATCTAAGGGAAAAGAGGTCAGTGCCTCTGACTAAATAGTCAGGTACCGCATGTTTTAAGAATTCTTGTGGTACACTGGTTGAAATCACTGGGGTAGACTATGCTTCTATTACCAAACAGACCCTAAAAAATAATAGCTTCACCAAGATCACTTCTCAGCCACCTCAGAGACATCGTCCAACTCCGTGGATAAGGGAGAGAATGGAAGACCACCAGGACATCCTATAGATATGGAATTGATGAACATCCCTTCTGCCCATGTTCCACGGGTTAGAACTCAGTAACGAGTGCTTAGTAACCTAACTACAGAGGTGGCTGAGAAATATTGAGAAGCACGCAGATATGAGTCAGCACCAATAACCTAACCCACATCTTCCCTAGTAGTCCTACCCCTCTTTATCAGAGCGCCCCTTTATGACGTTCATAAGCCTAATGTATATTTGCGTATATCACACAAATTTGAAATTATATGCTTCCTTGTTTTTCTGTTTATTGTCAATCTTCCCTGCTCTCTAGACCAGGGATTGTCCAACTATAGCCTGCAGGCCAGGCCAGGCTGTTTTTGTAGGGATGTGAGTTAGGAACAATTTTTTTTTTTTTTTTTTAAGAATTGTAAAAGAATTACTATTTTCAACAGGGACTGCTTGTGGCCCATAAAGCCGAAAATATTTAATGTGTGGCTTTTTACAGAAAAAGCCTGCCAACACCAGTTCTAGAAGGGAAGCTCCCGGAGGGCAGAGATTGCGTCTCTTTGCCCCCACTCTACCCACAGAACTAAGAACACAGCTTGGTTCCTGGTAAGTGCTCAATAGGTATTGTGAACACGTGAATGAAACTTATTTTTAAAGGGTGTCTTTTGATGAGCAAAAGTTTTTCATTTTAATCAAGTCTAATTTATCAATCTTTTATGGTTAATGCATTTAAATCCCACTTAAATATTTTATCTCTTCAAATGTGTGAAGATATTCTCCTTTTCTTCTAGAAGCTTTGTTGTTCTACCTGGCGTATGTAGGTCTGCGATCCCCCTGGAACTGATTATGGTGTATGATAGTGTTACTGGCACTCGGGTTCTCGGGTTCCCAAAGGTAAAAGTTGAGAGCAAACCCCAGAGAAGTCTCCAGACAGGTTCTATTAAGCTTATGCCTGAGCACAAGGGAGGCAGCACAGAGGAAGGAAGGTCCTCTGAACTGGCCCCGGGGGCTGGCTCTGCTTGGCTGCTGTATAAGGTAGGGAACAAAGCGGGCTTACGCGAAAAGTCGGGCTTTTCAAAAATGGAGGGTTTGTGGAATTTTCCATGTCAGGGTAGGGAGAGCAAGCAGTTAGAAGGGAGATAAAATTCTTCATTTTTTTTTTGAGCTGCAAGTGAAGAGGTGGTGATATTCTTGTGGTCAGCTTATCCTCTGGCCACCCAGTCTTGGTTTTCTGGCTACCTGGTATTTTTTCCATTCCCTGGCCCAAGTCCCTTTACTGTCTCAGTATGAGGCGGGGGCAAAGTTCATTTTTTCCTCTGTGGATAAGCGATTGACCTAGCATAATTCAAAGGACAGACAGTACGTTTGTGTATCTGTTTCTTGACACACTATTCCATTGATATTTTTCTACCTTGATGCTAGTACCACACTGTTTTAATTACTCTATCTCGGTAATAAGGCTTACTATCTGGATGTAAATCCTTCAGTTTTGTTCTCCATCAAGATTCTCATGGCTTTCTTGGCGCTGTGCCTCTCCTTATAAATATTAGAATTAGCTTGTCAATTTCTGTACCCACACACACAAACACACAACCTGCCGGACTTTTTATTATGTCTATGATGAATCTGTCGTACAGTTTGGGGAGAACTGACATCTTAACAACATCAAGTCTTCTAATCCATGAGTACGGTCTCTCCCTCCATTTCTCTAAGTATTCCTTAATTTCCCTCAACAATGTTATATCAGTTTGGGGGGGCGGCCATAACAAATACCACAAGTGGAATGGTGTCAGCAACAGGAATTTATTATCTCACAGTTGTGGAGGCTCGTAGTCCAAGTTCAAGATGTTGGCAGTTTGGGTTTCTTCTGAGACCTCGCTCCTTGGCTTGCGGACGGCCACCTTCTTGCTGTGTCCTTACAAGGTCTTTCCTCTGTGTGTGTCTGTATCCACATCTCCTTTTCTGATAAGGGCGTCGGGCATATATGATTAGGGCCCACCCTTGTGACCTCCTATTACCTTGGTCACCTCTTTCGAGGCCCTGTGTCCTTATGCGGTCCAACGCGGAGCTGCAGGGAGTTAGGAATTCAACCTGTGAACTGGGGGGTGAACCTAGGAGCAGTTCGGCTCCTAACAAATGCTGCCTAGTTTTACACATAGAGGTTTTGCTCATCTTCCATTGAATTTATTCCTAGATATTTGATGGTTTTTGAAATTATCGTACACAAATGGTATTTTACAATTTTTATGTTCTAATTGATCATCGCTAGTATCTATTATACTTCATTTTTATAAATTAACCTTTTATACAGCAGTCTTGCTAAATTCACGTATGATTTCTAATAGATTAGCTATAGCTTCTATGGATGTTACCCACATAATTGCATTATCTGCAAATACTGACAATCATTTTATTTTTTCCACCTATCTTTATACTTCTTTTTTTTCTTTATTACATGGCAAGAGCTTCCCATAGAATGTTGAATGAGAGTGGGGCTTCCTTGTCTTTTTTCTTTTTAAAATTATATTTTATTGATTATGCTATTACAGTTGTCCTGATTTTTCCCCGTTTGCCCTCCTCCACCCAGCGCCCTCGGTCCCTCAGGCACTCCCCACACCGTTGTCCTTGCCCATGGGTCATGCATATAAATTCTTTGGCTACTCTATTTCCTATACTGTACTTTACATCCTATTCTGTAACTACCTCTTTATACTTCTTAATCCCCTCACCTCTTCACCCATTCTCCCCCTTCTGCTCCCATCTGACAACCTTCCAGTAACAAACTTCTTTTCCTTTGCTTTTATAAGTCTGTTTTATCTTTAACCTTTGGCATTTTAATAATGCTGTGTCTTGTAGTGGGCCTGTTTGTATCCATCATGATTGGGACTCTTCTGTGCTTCCTGGACTTGCATGTCTATTTTCTTCACTAAATTAGGGAAGTTTTCTTTCACTATTTTTTCAGACAGATGTCTAATTTCTTGCTCTTTCTCTTCTCCTTCTGGCACCCCTATGATGAGAATGTTGGATCTATTAAAGTTATCCCAGAGGCTATTTATACTATCCTCATTTTGGGGGGATTCTTTTTTCTTCTTGTTCTTCTGATTGGTTGTTTTTTGCTTCCTCGTGTTCCATATCTTTGATTTGATTCTTGGCTTTGTCCAGTCTATTGTTGTTTCCCTGTAAATTGTTCTTTATTTCAATTAGTATATCCTTCATTTCTTACTGGGTCTTTTTTATGCTGCTGAGGTCCTCACTAAGTTTCTTGAGCATCCTCATAAACAGTGTTTTGAACTTTGCATCTGATAGATTGCTTATCTCCATTTTGTTTAGCTCTTTTCCTGGAGATTTTAGCTGTTCTTTCATTTAGGCCATGTTTCTTTGTCTCCTCATTTTGGCAGCCTCCCTGTGTTTGTTTCTATGCATTGGGTAAGGATGCTTTGACCCCATGACTCGGTAGTGTGGCCTAATGTAGTAGGTGTCCTGTAGGGTCCAGTGGCATAGCCTCTCCTATCATCCATGCTGGGTACTTGAGGTGCGCCCTTAGTGTGGGCTGAGTACACCCTCCTCTTGTAGTTGAGCCTTAATTGCTGCTGGCAAATCAATGGGAGGAATTTACCCAGGCCAGTGAGCTGCAAGGATTGGCTGTGACCACTGACCACCAACCTCCGCCCTCCATGGAGGATCAGCTGTGCAGGGGGCAGGGTGATGGTACTCCAGTGTGGTCTGTAGCTGTCCACTGGGTTCATTGGCCCTGAGGTTTCCGGGTGGTGCAGGCCAAGGTCAGCCCCTACCTGTGTTTTACCGGAGGCACCTTTACTGAGCTATAAAGCAATCTGAGATGGCTGCTACTTGTGCTGTGCTGGGCTTGGAGATTCCCAGGTGAAGCCAAGCTGTGATTTTAATCTGGCTCCCGCTCTGGCTCACTGAAGCCAGCTGTTGCTTGTTTGATAGGACTTAAGAGCTAAGACCAGCCATTCTTAAGGAAAAGCAGCTTGGGTAGGCCCATAAGTTGGGTGGGGTGGAGCCTCTGTGAATCTCCAACGTGGGTCACAGAGTGTTAGCCAGTTTGATGGAGTCTCAGGTATGGCACTGGCTTGCCAGCACTGTGCGGGGAGGGTTCAGAAAAGGGAAAATGGCCTCTGCTCACCTTGATGCCAGACACTTCATCCTCTCCCTGCGTACCACTGGTGCCCTTCAAGCTGCCACCACAGTGCTGGAGCTCAGAGGGAGCGAGTCTGAGTAGGTGAGTCCATGTGTGGGTTCCCCAAGAGGAACTGCTTAGGGCTCTGGCATCCTCCTCCACTGACTCAATCTCCTCTGGTTTTCGCAGCCAGAAGTTGTGGGGTGTTATCTTCCCAGAACTGGAACCCTGGGCTGAGGGCCTGGTGTGGGGCTGGGACTCCTCATTCCCAAGATATGCCTCTGAATTTTTATCCACATGGGTATGAGGCCAGCCCTTTCTGCGTCTGCACCCCTCCTACCACTCTGCATGGCTGTGGTTTCTTCAATTCCGTAGTTGTCAGACTTCCATTCAACTCAATTTCTGACATTTCTGAGTGATAGTTGTTCTATATTTTAGCTGTAATGTTTATGTGGTTGTGCAAAGAGGCAAGCTACGCCTGCCTACATCACCTTCTGGACTGGAAGCCGTCTTTTTTCTTAAGGGGAAAATATTCACGATTTCACTAATAAGTAGAGTGTCAGCTGTAAGCTGTTGTAGATAGACATTATCAAATTAAGAAAATTCTTTTCTAGTTTAGTTTGTTGAGACTGTTTATTACAAATTCATCTAAAGAGTGAAAAGGCAAACCACACTTAGGAGATAATATTTATAACATTTATCTGACAAAGTACTGACTGATATCCAGAAGTATAAAAATTTGCTAAAAATCAAAAGAGAACAATTTAATCGATCGGAAATGGGCAAAAAAAACAAAACAACAAAAATGAGACTAGATAAGTTACAAAGAAGGATGTTTCCATAGCATATGTTTAACTTGATTAGATCATTTGTAGGAGCTTCATTCATAATGGCCCCAGGCTGCATACAACCTAGCTGCCCATCGCCGGTAGAATGGATGAGTAAATGGTGGTTTTCATGTAATAGATGGGTAGTTCTGACCCAGTGCATTCAAGGTTCCTCTGCCTTTTTCTCTCGGATGGCATGTGCTCCCTCCCACTGAAACGCTGAGGGTGTTGTTGGATGGGGGAAGGGACAAAGGCAGTCTTGGTCAGGTGCATCGCATAGAGCAGGTATTAAACACCTGTAGCTACGATTAGAGTATGACGTGTAGTCCCGGGCCTCGGGAGCACGTCACCACAGGTAAAAGGCACGAAATAAACCTTTTGAAAAAAAGGTCGAGTGTCCCTTGTTCATTTGACTTATGGAGTTATGAAGAAATCTAGCTAAGCAATGCCAACTTTCTCTGGATTTTAAAGGTAGTGATGGTTTCTACTTAAAAGCAGCCAGGTGGTGCTACCCCGTCACCCACATTCCTGCAAGCTTTATGACACCAAGTGTGGAAGGCAGTTCACACTGAAAAACGTGGATGGAGTAGGGCTTCTGGAATGGTCTCTATGGATAAATAATAATAAAGCAGATTACATTTCTACTAATAAGTTTTCAGGTAATACTCTGCTAGAACCATTCTCGTGACTCTATTTGGAGGCAAGGGTTGGAGCGGAGGGTGGAAAGGGGAAACATGGGCATGTTAGTGAAATGAGAGCCTACTACTCTTGGGGTTGGGGCATGGAGGGGGCTCCTTGTGTAGCCCCCACCCCCTCCTGGGTCATCAGAATCCCTAAGGAGGAGGAGTGGAGACATCTAAGTTCTATCCTGGGTGGGAATTCCAGGAGGGCTTTGTAGGCAAGAGTAGTTGCTGTGAATGGAATCAGACTGTCTCGTGTCTAAGAGCTGGAGAGAAGGACCAATGGAAACTGAAGCCCAGAGAAGGGGCCTCAAGAGTGTCTTGCCTGAAGCCACACAGCTGGGTGCTGGCAGGATCTCGGCTAAATGCCACAATTCCTTGCAATCTAGACCAGGGATCTTTCCAGTAACCACCTGCTGCCTTGAACTCTTTCCTAGCTGGCTTTGATGTGGGGAATTTTGATTCCGCTGCCAGTTCTGAGGTTTGTTCCCAATCGGGTTGGTGTCCAGATCTATGGGCTCCAATGTGATGGAGGGTTGGAGTGTGGAGTTCCCAGATACACCGCAGCCACCTGTTAGCGGGTGCTTCTGAGGGGCTAGGCACCGCACTAGGCTTCTGGGCATGTGGAACAGCACGTGTAACGTTATTTGTTCTTCGTCCAAATACTATGATGGAAGTCGTCCTATTGCCATTGTCACTGGAAGGGGCTCAGAAGCATGTTCAGCATCAACCAGCTGAAAAGTGGTTCAGCCAGGGTTAACATTAGGCCAATGACTGAGAGCCAGTTCTCTTCAGTTCCCAAGCAAATCAAAACCTTAAGGAGAAATGGAGTCCTGACATTTCCCTGAGGCTTGGGAAAATCTGTTGGGAGTAGGCTGACAGGGACATATGTCCACTTAGGAGAATCAGGTCTGCCCCATCGGGAACATCATGTCCTGTGGCTGCCACACCCTTGAGTTAGGGTGGTGCATTGCAGGAGGTTACTAAATGGCCCTGAGGAGCTAGATGCCTCTTGTGGTGAGTCTCAGGGAGAGATTACAGCTCAATCCAGCCCCGGTGCAACCCCGAGGGCTGCCAGAGGCCAGGTGGGTAGCAGGGCTGGGCATCTGGGGGCTCTGATTGCAGCTCCCCAAGGTGATGCTGGTCTCAGTGTCTCCAGGCTATTGGGTGTCTGAAGAGGAGAGGTCGCCTCGGGAGCAGACAGCATGGCCTCTGCAGATGGCCTCTGTTCTCTTCCTGGGGGAAGGGGCTGGGCCACCAGACTGCATCCTCTCGAGGGCCGTCCCCCCACCCCCTCCGCCTTATATAATGGTGCATTATACAACCTCGCAAAGCAGGTGGTATTTTTAAAGACAGCAAGTGAGCATTTTTTTGGCCTAAATTTGGGAATGAAACAGATGGATTTTTAAGACTCTGGGCTTTTCCTATGAATAGTAACCGTTGTTCTCTGCTTTTAAACACCAGTTTCAAGACCACCTCCAGCAACCAATCAGCACTCTATTTAATTATAACAAAATTCTTAGCTCTGTCTGCTTCTGCTCGGACAAGTGGGGGGCACTGGATCAATTTCTGGAGCCAGGCAGACTTGCCAACAACAATTTTCCTTTTCCCAGAGGGCCTCCGAGACCTGGAGCAGGTTCCAAGTCCTTCCTCTCCTCCTGCTCAGCGTGGGCTCCCTGACAGCGAGTTTAAAAAGGGTTATAGAGAGGCAGATAAATGCGGGGCTTGTTGCAGCCTTCCTGACAGCGCGACCCCCACGCCAGTGAGCTCATGCCGCCTCATTATGGTTGGTGCCAGATTTTTTCCATTAACAGGTAATTGAGTAGAAACGAAAATAAGCAAAGTTTGTTTCATCCCTTGGATTTTCTTGCTGGGGTTTGAAAGAAAAACACTTTAGCTTCGTTAGTGGAGGAGTGTCCTTGAAAATGTATTTATGTTTTCCAAGTGATTTGTTGCTTGGTAGGTGTAATTAGTCCATTCCCCTGGCCTCTCCCTCCTTATTTTTTATTCTTTAAGGGGTATGATATTAAGAGAATAGGAGCTGGTTTCCTGGGCCCCTGGCTGTCTGACATCCTGTTTTAAGAGTGGGTGGGGAAGTATGTTCCATTCATAGTAGATAGCTGATTTTGGTGTCTCCTCTCTCTGGTGTACACACACACACACACACTCTCTCTCTCTCTCTCTCTCTCTCTCTCTCTCTCTCCCTCTCCCCCCCTCCCTCCCTCCCACCCTCTCTCCCTCTCCCCCCGCTCTGGAAAATTGGTGTGGAAGCCTGTGGACCATCCAGCCTCAGCCTGCAGCCCCCAAAGCCCTGCTGTCAGGCCCCACCCCAGGCTTGCCAGCCCCCCACCCTCACGGAGCCTTGCCGGGTGCATAGGCTCCAAGTAGATGGTGTCCCTGGCTAGGGGGCAGGAAACAAG
>PVJI01000033.1:0-295956 GCA_004026765.1 Micronycteris hirsuta | reverse complement strand
ACCCTCACGGAGCCTTGCCGGGTGCATAGGCTCCAAGTAGATGGTGTCCCTGGCTAGGGGGCAGGAAACAAGCGGAGGTGTTATCTCATTTTCCCTCTTTGCGTTTTTCTTCATGGGTGCCCAGCCCAGGTGCCAATTTCACAAATTAATATTCAAGGAACAGACATGGAGTGAGCTTCCCACCTGCCTTCCACCTCCCTGGACTCTTGTCTCAGCTGCCCTGTCTGTGCTCAGTGTCATGACGTTTCCCCATCCGTGCTGGCCCCAAGTTCTCCATGAATGCTGGAGCTTCAGATGGTGACGGTGCATGTGTGTGTATGCGTATGCGAGAGAGAGAGGGAGAGATGGGAAGGGGCGATCCCCATACTGAGGAGTTTTCATTTCACCTGGATCGCCAGAGAATCATGGCCTTCTTTCGGCCATGAGCCCCTCTGAGATTCTGGTAAATGCTAATGACCATCACCCCCAAAGAAAATGTATGCACTTGAGCCCTGGCTGGTGTGGCTCAGTAGCTTGAGTGCCGGCCTGTGGACCAAAAGGTCATTGGTTCAATTCCCAGTCAGGGCACATGCCTGGGTGGCAGGCCAGGTCCTCAGTTGGGGGTGTTCGAGAGGTAACCAGTTGATGTTTCTCTCTCTCTTTCTCCCTCCTTTCCCCTCTCTCTGAAAATAAATAAAATCTTAAAAAAAAAAAAAAGAAAATTAAATGTATGTGCTTGAATACAAACAATACCCTGCATATATTTTCAGTAGTTTCCTGATCTGGCCCCAAGGATAAGAATCACTATGGCAGGCATGCAAGACCCATGAATCATGTAATTAAAGCAATTTTTTTTTCTGGAATTGTTCACCCCTTCATACACCCGATACAGAATTCTTTCTGAAGATGTCTCCAGAAATTTGTGACTTTCAGATGAATGAACAGAGCTCACATGCCTGCCTTCATATGATATTCAGCCAGTAGTAATAATAATAATAATAATAATAATAATAATAATAATACCTGTAGCTAACACGTCACATCCCAGCTTTGTGACAGCACAGGGTGCCCTTCAGCAGAGATGGTGTAGATTAGGTCCCTGATGCCTGGGGCTAACAATCCAGTTGAGGGTGGGGAGACAGACAATGGCCACGGAAACAAAAGGGACACTTGAGATTTTGTGAGTGCTACAAGGAAATAAACACAGGGCAGGCTGGGTAATAACCTCCGTGGGTCAAGGAAGGCCTCTCTGGGAGGTGCCGTTTCATGTGAAAGTTGAAGAGGAGTTCTCTAGGTCTGTCCGGAGCGCAGAGCCTAGACCTTCCCATCACAGTGCCGAGGGCCGTCAGCAGTCCCATTGCGTCTGCACAGCCTGGACCAACTCTATCAGCAACCTCGATTCACCGACGGGCACTCTGAGGCCTGGAGTGAGCGGCCTGGGCCGTCAGACTGGGGGGAGCAGAGCTGGAGCCAGGCCTCTCAGATCCCCAAGCCAGGGTTCTTCCTATTTTTTTTTAATAGCTTTACAGAAGTATAATTTAGAAACCAGAAAACTCACCCGTTTTAAGGTGCCATTCAATGACTTTGAGGAAATTTACAGAGTTGTGCAACCGCCACCACAATTCAGTTCCAGAACATTTTCATCACCCTAGAAAGATCCCTTTTTTTCCTTTGCACTCAGCCCGGTTCTCACGCCCAGCCCCAGGCAACCAGATCTACTTTCTCTCTCTGTAGATGTGCCTTTTCTTCACATTTCATATACATGGAATCCATGCGGTCTTGTGTGTCTGGTTTCTTTCACTTAGCGCGGGGCTTCTCAATCTTTCTTTCATGATCATCCTGTCTTCCCCCGGGGGCGGGGAATTGAATTTAATTAAAATTCTCCTCGAAGACAGAAGTTAAACGCTAAGGAATACGATTTTGTCAGGCAGAGTTGAATTTGGGAGGACCACAGACCAGGGAAATACTTAAAATTTTTTTTGCCAGCAAAGAACCAAGTTTCTCCCCCTTACAGTTTGGTTAGTATAATATTTCTGAGGTCCATCCACATGGTGGTACAGCATCAGTCCTGATTCCTGTTTAATATTCCACTGTATGCATACGCTGCATTTTGTTTCTCCATTCACCAGTCAGTGGACTTCGGGCTGCTTCCACTCTCTTGTGGTCAAAGTCCTCGCCCTTAAACACCATATGCACCGCTCAGCTCACTCTCTGTCTGAGGCAGAGCCCTTAGGCATCTCAGCTCGGCTTCTGGAGGATGAAATCAGCCCCAGTGCCTGGTTCCTCATCTGTAGACTGGAGGTAGTAACACTTTGGCTGTGGGGTTGTCACGGCAACCATCGGAGATTCGCCCTCGTAGATGCTCCGTATGTGTCAGGAGCCATCCTCTCACCCTTTCCATGGAAAAAGGTGCCCCCTTTGAAATCTGTCCCCCTTCCTTCCTCCCAGTCCCAGCTCCGGTCTGCCACCGTGGATTATGCAATGTCTGATCTTATGATTTTCTCCTTTTCTCTGGCGAAATTCGGGTCAAACCCAACACTGTTCTTTAACGAGAATCTCAAGTATTTCTCTCCTTTTCACACTTGTCTTCTGTTCTCAGCAGCTGATACATTTCCAGGGATCAATTGATTTCATCTGCAGCTAAGAAACTAGGCTACTGCCGGGTTGGTGGGCGAGTAATGCCTGTGGATGCTGCAGTAAAAATGAGCACTGGACTGCGAGTCCAGTGACTGGGCTTCAGACCCAGCTGGGCTGAGGCTCAGCTCCAGAGGCATCTGAATTAATGTTTTCTTCCTGCAGAGCCATTCTTGTTAGACTCGTATGTGCTGGCCTCACAAAACCACGAAGAGCAACTGAGAGTCCGACTTTGAAAATGCCTTGCAGATGGTGAGGTTCCTGGAGAAGGGAAGACTGTAGCATATCCCCACCGCTGTGCGCGGCCTGCCCAGTGATGCTCTCCTGCTTGGGGGTGATGAGCCGGGAAGGTGGTATGTGTCCACATTAACGGACACCTTCCTGGGAGCCAACTGAGCACCATGGTTAACAGGGGGAGCTGTGCTGTCGGCCTGCCTGCGTCTGGATCCCGGCTGTGTGGCTTCCTGGCAGAGCAGGTCGGCCAAGTGAAGGGGTGTCTCTAAACCTTGGTTGTAGAACGGGACTGAGACACTGCCTGCTCCCAGGAGGCTCAGAGGGGGTTAAAGTGCTTGGGCCAGTGTTGACACTTGAGTCTCTTCCATGGACATTAGCTATTGTCACTGATACTATTGCCTTCTGCTCTCTGGAGCAGAGGAGGGAAGGGGCCTGGCCCGGGTAGCCTTCCAGCAGAGAGGAGGCCACCAGACTCGGTTTTGTAGAGCCCTCCAAAGTCCTGAGGTCCCCCATGACAATTATTTGCTGTGGCCCTGAAGGCCTTTCAGACTCCCAGGCCCCAGTCCAAACACAGATCCTTCACAGAAGGGCTCAGCTCTCAGCCAAGGCTCTGAAAGACGGTGGGGGCACAGTGGGCCCCAAGAGAAGCGTCCTCAGAGTCAAGACCTCCTCTCTGCTGGCCCCCTTTCTTGAGCTCAGCATGAAGTCCAACTTCTTGGCCTTGAGTTATCCTGATTAAAAGAAGACATTAGATCATATTGTCACAAAGGGTCTTGGCATTGAAAACAACTTTTTTTTCCTAATACAGTGGGAGAAAGAGAAGAAGATGAAGGATTGAATGCATGCATGCATGAATATGGGGTCAAGGAACTCTGAAACACTTACACTTTCATATAGTTTGTCTTCAAAGCAACTTGTCATCCCACTTCTTCTTCCTCTTGTTACAAAGAGGAAGTGACGTGGGTCAGGGATCAGGGTGCTGGTCAGACCACTCCCAACCAGCACACTGATAAATGTCTAACAACTAGCACTTCAGGGGGGAAAAGCCCAGATGTGTAGCATTTGCCAATTTCCATGGTGTAAATACCTCACCACAGCCAGTGTCAATCTATTAAGGTGACAGCATTGTATACAAAGTTGGGAAGGATGCTCAGAGTATAAGTTTATATAATATTTCCATGATGTAGATACAATAGACATACATAACCTCAAGAGCATAGGTAATAGCAAAATAAGTGATGTGTTTTGAATGTTTATCACCTTCACTGTTAACGTAATGTATTTGGTTGTAAGTTCATGTAACTTAATTTTTAAAGACTGGCTCATGACGTACAGTGGAGAACCGTGTGTGGAGGACCAGCTAAGGAGAGAGAGGCCTCAGGAGACACCAACCCTGCTGGCATCTTGATCTTGGACTCTTAGCCTCCAGAAGTCTGAGAAAATGCATTTGTGTTGTTAAAGTGGGGAGAAAAAAAAAAAAACTGGCCTGCAAAATTACTGGAAAGTGAACAATCAGCTCTTACAAGCCAGTAAGAGCAGGATCCAGCCTATTACTGCCTCCGATTAACCCACAGGCCAAAGGAGCCCATGACGGAGTTTCTCCAAACCAGCTCCGAAGCCTTCCCCTTGCCGGCTTCTGAAGAAATCCGTTGAGAGGGCACTCACACTGCAGGCCCTTGGGGTCTAGAGCAGGAATGGGAAGTGGCCAGCTCACAGTCGCATCCACAGCCATGCACCACCCCGCCAAGCAAGCTGGGCTTGTCCTGCTTCAGGAAGAGGATTCAAAGATACTCCACGTTCAGCCCATTCACTACTTGAGAAAATTCTAGAAACTCTCAGGGAGATTCACGTGACAGAAGAAGTTCTCAGAGGTCCAAAAAAAAAGTCAAAGCGGGGAATTTCACTTCCTTTCAGGGGCCAGATCTGTTCTCTTGACATCCTGACAGGGGAGCAGGACATTGTGGGTAACCTCCTCCCAGGACAAGAACAGGGATCAGGGCCAAGGCCCTACATAGGCTTGGGCCTCCTTGTGCCTGCACTCTGTGCTGGGCCTGGCCCTGCAGAGGTGGCCGGCAGGGGGCCCTTCCTTTCAGCTCGGCTCCCTGTCCCCCACTGCTCCCACAACTCCCCGGGGCTTCCACTTGCTCCAGGGGCACCCACTGGAGCATTCATCTTGGAAGAAAGGCACCCGGGCTGAATGGGCCGGGCTGCTTTCTGAAGGAGCCGCTCTGCTGCCCCAGTGACTGCCTGGCTCCTGGCCCGGGGCCATTGTGGAAGGACAAAGCTGACATACACAACAATCCCACGACAATCTCCTCTCACCCCTTTCTTCTGTATCATTGTTATTATTACCTTTCAGACACTCCAGCTTCTTGGGCTTGTTATCTCTCATGAGGCCTTTGGCCGAAGTGTGTGGGGGCCACGTCTCCCTCCTCGGCACCCCTCGCCCTGGCGGGCCCCGCTTCACTGATGTCCTTTGACAAAATACATAAAACCGATACTGATCGGTTAACATACATGACATCTTTAAGCTTTAATCCATTTTTCCCTCTCTCGACGCGGCGGGCTGGCCTCTGTAGAGGTGCCCGGCCATTGTTCCCCGTCAAAGCCGTCTTGAGTGGGTTTCCCACTGAGTCATTTTGTGTGAGTCAAATCAAGATTATAGGGAGCGGGGAAGAAAAAGCCAAGAAGAGAAGGTTAGCCCCTCATTTCAGGCGTTGAGAAGAATCTGCCAGCAGGGGCCAGTTGGAGTGGGTAACGCACATGAAAGCGCGAGTCCAAGCGGGGTCGCCCGTGTCACGAGAGGAGTTTTTCAGGGAGAAGCACACAAAACACGCATTGTCGTGGTCGCACACAGAGACATAAATTTAGGAACATGTTCGCCCTGTGCCTGAACATAGTTAGCTCTGATAATGAGGACCGGTGAGCCGAATGAAGCCTCCCGGATGGAGCAGAAAGAGCAGACTCTCACTCTCTCTCCCACAAAAGTGGCTTCTGTCTTCTTCCTCCTCTTGGGCCTCTCCCAGGGCCAAATGACCCTCTGCTGCTCACCAGGGTCCTCCCACACCCTAGCTAGTGGTGTGGTAGAGGGGTCAGTCGTTCAGCAGGACAGTGGGCCTCTGTGGCTGTGCGGGCTCTTCCAAACTGGAGAAAAATCCTTTCAGCACCCCCTTGGGGGAAGGCTCCATAGAGGGTGCTACTCACAAAATGGACAAGAGGTGTGGCTACCAACCCTTCCCCTCCGGATGGCAGGGCAAAGTTGAGATGGGCGTGCCTGCTGAGTTCCACCCTGGCTCTGCTGCTCGGTTGTGGGATCCTGGTAAATGACTTCATTTCTAGGGGCCTCAGTTCCCTCTTCTGTGACAGGGGATAGCACCAGCTCAGGAGTGGCAGCAGCTTGGAACACCTGACAGTCGCGTAGCACATTGTACGTACTCAATTCACATTCACTCTTATTAACAGTGGCCGGTGGCTCAGTCCCCTGAGATAAAAGGAAACAGTTGACTTAGATCACAAAGATCTAGAATGGTAGGTTCTATGATTCTCATTGAATCTTCCCTCTTCATCTAGAGGCGGATAGCGCGATCCTTCACTGGAAGGAATAAATGACATATCCAAGGTGATACAGCAAATAGTGACAAAGAAAGATGACCAGGTTCCCCAACTCTGGGGTGCAGCCCTGCATAATTCTCAAGCATAACAGAGTTAGTGACCCAAGTAATAGGAATGACAGGATTTTCAGAAAACTTAAAAACTTTTGTAGCAAGAGGGGTTCAGAGAAATGTGAGTTGGAGATTACCATTCAGTCAGTGAATGAAAAAAAAAAAAAAAGCCAGCTTCCCAGAACCTACCATTCCCTAAATCTCTGGGGGAGTCCAGTCCAGGTGTCTGGGTGACGGAGGCTTGGACCAGATGGTCTCCAGCGGAGTGGTCAGACAGTTGGATTTGAATCTTGAGTCTCCTACTTCCTGGCTGGTTGAACTTCTGATTTTTTTTTCCATTTAAAAAGATGGAGGTTTAATTTGCATATAGTGACACTTCCGCTCTTTAGGGTAACGGCTCTGTAAATTTTGACAAACATATCCTGTGGTGGAAACAGCACCAGAATGAAGATATACGTACATATATGTATGTCCTGTATATAATATTTCCAGAAGTCTCCAAAAATTCACCTATGCCTCTTTCTTTATATTCAATCCACTCTACCCACCCCTGGCAACCACTGATCTATTTTCTGTCCCTACAGTTTTCCCTTCATGAGAATGTCATCTCCACGGAGCCATACAATATGTGATCATTTGGTTCTAGTTTCTTTCACTTACCATAATGCACTTGAGATTCATTCATGCTTTTGCCGTGTTCACTGTATGTTCCTTTTTACTGTGAGATTGAAGAACTATTTTTTAAATCCATTCTTCAATGAAGGACAGTTGTGTTGTTTCCAGTTTTTAGTGATTGTGAATAAAACACTATCAACATTTACATACATGTTTTGTTTCACTTGGATAAGTCCCTAGGAGTGGGCTTGCGGGGTCATGTGGGAAGTGCATGTTTGCCTTTATGGGAGACGGCCACGTTGTTTCCCAGAGCGGTGGTGCCACTTTGCATCCCCACCAGCAGCATCTGAGAGCCCCAGTGGCTCTGTGTCCTTGCCAACAGTTGACACTGTCAGTTTGCTGAGTGTGAGCTGCTGCGATGGGAGCATGCCCGTTGGGTTCTAATCTGTAAAATGGAGACTGTCATTGTGTCCCCTGGTGTCCTTGTGCACGTTACTTGACATGGCCTGCGTGAAGCACTCAGGAAACTGCCAGGTGAGGGGGTGCTGCTAAATGCCAGTTGCGTTACTTTTTATTCTCTGCAAGCCCAACATTCTTGCACCCGATGGCTATTGTATGTTATGCTTCTCAAGGCCCCTTTCCTGCGTGAGAACACCGGTCTGAGTAGGTCCAGATTGCTGCAGCGCTCTCTGAAGAGACCACTTTGTGTCTCTTTTAAAACTGGGCTCTGTTTTGTCTCCCTGGCTCTCTGTAGAGGGACTGAGCAACAGCTGGCACCAGGCCAGGCCGGTCCCGGGAGCTCTGAGGCCAGGCTTCGGTGAGCAGGCCGTCCAGGCAGCCCTCCTGCCACTGCCGAGGCCGGGGCGGGGTTTTTCTTGGCCTGTTCCCACCCCTGCTGCCGGCCTTCCTGCCTTGCCAGCACTGGGCGCTACACACTCAGCTCCCTAATTAAACATGGATTGCTGAAAAAAAAAAAAAAAAGAAAAAGTAAAACGAGTACACGAATCCATCTCTGGGGGATTTCGGCCTTGGAGGTATCGTGGAGGAAAACACACCGTACAAACACTCCTTTCAAAGTGCGGCCGAAACCTTGGACTGATCACAGTGGTCACCATTGGAGGCCAGAGGCAGGGGCGTTTGCTCCCTGAGGACTGCAGCCCCACAGAGCAGGGTTAATGTGCCACATGGCCCTGCCTCAGCAGCAGCCCGAGTTCCCAGGGCTTTGGGCAACCTGGCAGCAGGCCTAGAGATATGACCCAACAGTCTGAAATGATCCGGACAGGGATACTAAAGAAACACAGGGTGGACCCCAAAACCAGGAGGCCAGCCCAGGCGGCAGTCAACGCACCAGTGTGAGGCGAAGGTCGGCAGGCTTCAAGATACTCAGTGGCAGTGGGCCCAAGAAACCAGGCAGTGAGCTCAGGGAAGCTGGGTTTCAGGAGCAAGGACTGCAGGGGACACATCCAAAGTGGGGTCACATGGCACTGCTTAAGTGACACTTTTGTGCAAATTAGAAAAAGTCGCCCCCTCCAGGCAAATGTAGATATAGCCCTGGGGGTACCCTACTTTGGGGAGCAGAGCACCCCTGGGATGGGGCATTCTTGGGCAAGACATATCATGAACAGCCCACCCCTTGCCCTGGGTCCGAGGCCCTTGCATTCCCCTGACAATCTTCTGGGTTTCTTTCCAAGTGTGGGTTTTTTTTTTTTTTTTTTTTTTGGTGCCCTACCTATGAGTTTTGTTCTGAGCAGGCCCTCTTGGGTCAGAAGAGAGCATGGGCTCCGAGCTGCACCGGAGCAGAGCCCAGTCTGGGAGAGCCCACAGCATGGGGAGGGAGAAGCAGAGCCTGGAGCTGTTGGCACAGGCAGGGCTGTCAGCAGGAGATCGCTGTCTCCAGCCTCCTCATTTGTCCGGGGAGGCACCGGGAGCCAGGAAGGGGCAAGAACCGGGGAGGGGCCACGCAGCCATTTAGTGCCAGAGTGCTGGCGGAGGTAGGGAGGGACTGCGTGGCGAGACTGGTCCGTGGGCTGAGTGTCATACCGCTGAAAACATTGGATCCGAGGGGCAGGCGGGTACCTTTGTAGTTTGGGAGGATGTGCAGTGGTTCTAGGAATTTTGGGGGTATGTGGCCAGGAAGCAAAATTATAAAAGGAAGACAACTGAAACTTCCCTTTCTGTGGCTTCTGGGACCCACCCGGCCCTGGTGTTCTTCCTACCACTCCACTGGCTGTCCTGTTCGGTTGCTGTGCTGGCCGGCTTCTCTTTTGTAAACCTCCCAGTGCTGGTGTGCCCAGAGAGGCCTGCTCTTGGCTCTCCTCTCCCTCCTTGTGTTCGCTCCAGACCCACAATGTTACAAGTCGCCTAAAGCACGTGGTCCCCAAATGTGTATGCCCACCCCGATCTCTCCCCAGAACTTCAGTCGTGTGTATTCAACTGCTGTATTCAATACAGTCATGTGTATTCCCTTTAGATATCAAACAGGCATCTGAAAAATTAACAGGGTCTCATGAATCCAATCACTGTCCGAGGCCTTCTCCTCGTCTGGTCTCCTTTCCCCCTCACGGTAAATGGCCCTCCCATCCACACAGTTCCATGAGGCGCCCTCCCTTCATCCCACCCCTGTGTCCAATCTGTGGGCACTTTCTATCGATTCTACTTTCTGAACGTGAGCGAGTCTGAACGATTCCGCCTTCCAACATGGACCATCTACTTGTCTCCACGGTTACTGTGACCGTCTTAGCTCAGGCCAACATTATTCCCTCTTGCTTGGGCCAGCCCAGTAGTCTCCTCTCTCCATTTCTACTCATGTTCCCACCCCTCCACTGATTTCTACCCCACGGTCAGGCCAATCTTCTAAAAACATAAGTTATATTACATCGCTCCCAGCCTAAAACTCTCCACTGGACCCCGTTCCACTGGACCAAACTAGAACCTGCTTATCATGGGCCGCAAGGCCCTATACGACCAGCCCCTTCCTACTTCACTGGCCTTGTTCCCCGTTTCCCACTGCATTCTATCCCATTGACCTTCCTTCTGTTATAACCTCCCATTTAAGTCCTGTGCACCAGCTGCCCTTCTCCTGGAATACTCTTCCCAAAGCTAGGTCTTTTTTTTTTTTTTTTTTTTGCTGTCATTTGCTCTCAGTCCATCTCTAGAGAGACCTTCCCCATCTGCCCAGTTTAAGTATCCACCAGGTCAAGCTCTGTCACAGTAGCTCATTTTAATTTTTCATGTAGCACTCATCACGGTCAGACTATTTTTCTCACTATCTGATATTTCCTGTCCTTTCCTGCTAGAATACAAACTCCCTGAGAACAGAGGACTTGCCTGTTTCCCCACAGCAAGCCTAGCACTTGGCAGAGTACCTGGCTTGTTGACAGTGCTCAACTCGTATTTGTTGTGTGAGTGAATAATTGAAGGAAGGAATGAGTGAATGAATCAACACTGGACTCTAGAAAGATAACCCAGACCCTCTCCTTCTGTTCTGTGTCTCTGAGAAATATTTATTCAGTCACTCACTCAGTACAGCTTTTCTGAGCCCCCGCTTTAAGGGAGGCTGCTGGATAAGAAGTCCCTGCCGTGAGAGGTCAGAGTGGGAGCAGAGACAGACAGTCATGGACCCCGAGCCCTGGGAGAATGCAGCAGAGGGGCTTCTCAACTAGCCTAGAAGGAGTGATATCTAAGTGGAGACCCACAAGACAAGAATTGTCCAGAGCGAGGGCATTGTAAGTGCACAGGTCCTGAGGTGGGAGAGAGAAAGTGTGGTCTGTTTTAGGAATGAAGAGGAATTGTCCATGGCTGGAGACACAGGAGAAAGACAGAAAGAAGGAAGTAAGAAGAGAGGGATGGAGGGAAGGAAGGAAGAAGGGAAAAGATAAAGCAGAGAGAGACAAAGAACTTGAAGCTTGTGTTCAGGAGCCTTCTATTCAGAAATGAGGGAAGAGGTCCTGATTTTGTCCATGGCCTTTTCTTGTCCCAGTCCTCAGGCCCTGGCCACCTGGACAGTCCCCTTTTGTTCTCCTTTATGCATCATGATAACAGCAGAGGACATTCCGAGGTGGTGTCAGGCTATTCTCACCCCCCACCCACCTGGCAGCTCTGTACAGTTGGCTAGGCACTTTGAACCTTCCCTACAACTTTCATGTACAGAGGGCTAAGTCCCAGAGCTAGAGCGATTTGCTCAGAGCTGCAGAGCTGGGACAAGCACCAGCTCTTCGGTCCTTGGCAGGGGTTATCCTTGCTGTGCCACACCCTCTTCTCTTCTGAAATGTGTCTTCTTAGGCAGAATCTTTGCCTCCACCCGGGAGAGTGCTCAGGAGGTCCTGGAAGCCCGAAGGGGCACCTTCCCAGGGGCCTCCTGCATGTTCCCTATGTTTCTACAAGCCAGTGGTGCCACCAAAGGCTCTGGGCCAAGCTGGTGGCATCTGTTCTGACTTAAAGTATTTATTTTGAGAGTCAAGTGTAGCTGAGCTGTGTGTTTCTTGGCAGAGTTGGGTTGGCAATGGACTTGGCCTGTGGCGATGCCTGGCTCTGGGAGATGGTACTGCACTGTGGGAAGACCCAGGAAAGGGTCCTACTTACATTGAGAAGGTCTCATCGGCCCTGGAATAGGCAGCTGCCTGATTCCTTCCAGAGTCACGGGTAAAGGGTGCTATATTCATGAAATAGGAGCAAGGGATGGGAGATGAAGGAAGCCAGGGAGGGGTTGTTCCACTTTTGACTTTTTCTGAATCATTGCCTAACCTTGGGCAAATTTCTCCATTTCCCTGGGCCCATGTGCCATGTGAAGCCAATGCTGCCTGCATCACAGAGAACCTGAGAGTCTCTGAGAGAGATCTCTGAGATGGTGAAAGTGCAAACTGCTGACCAGTCCCAGGAACTTACGATGATGGGTCAAGGGATGCGTGGGGCAGCCTGGGTGTTCCATGGCCTTTGCCTCAGTGTCCTGAAGGGACAATGACCTGCCAAGAACTGGGCGAGCAAGAACATTGGGCAGGTGTCACTATCCTCATCAATAAAACCCCCGTGTGAGCCTTTAATATTAATAACAATTTAATGGGTAGCATTGCTAAGGGCTGCGGTGCCAGGCAGGGTGCTTCACAGGTGTTGTCTTGTGGAGTCCACAGAACCAGCTCTGGAGGTAAGGATGCTAGTCATGTGTTCCTGATAAGGAGTTGGGGCTCAGAGATGTTTAGGAGTGCAACCCAGGTCTGTCTGATCTCAAGGCCTGTGTTATCAACCAATATCTAAAGAAGCAAGTGCACAGCCCAAATTGTGCTTTACTGAACATGGGACAGATGTGTGCCATCTAAGGAGCCACAATTGACAGAATGCAGATTTCCAGGGGAATGTGATGGAGAAGGAAGGACAGGTGTGTAAGGTGCACACTAATTTCATCTCCACGGTGGGACTGGATCTGTGAACTGGGAGCAGCAGCTGCAGTGGGGAAGGTTGGAGTGTCCACTTGGCCATTTTCTGTTGGCCAGCAACTGGTTAAGAGCTTGGGTTTTGGAGCTAGGCATCTCTGTGTTCAGACCTACGTTCTGCAGCTAGGTAACCTTGAGCAATTTACCTAACCTGTCCGTGCCTCCAGTTCTTCCATTCTAAAATCAGGATGACACTTTCTACCTTATCACTAATACCTACTGTTGTAAGGGGAAGAAGGTGGTGCCTAACTGAAAGTAGTGCATCCCCAGCACTCTTTAAACAGCCTCTTCTCCCCAACTGTTCTTGCAACACATACACCTATGTTCACACAATGAAAGTGAACTTCTAGGACCAACATTGAAGATGGTTCCTCCTCAATTTCTCTGGGACAGCCCAGACCATTCTGTTTGCTTGTGGAGCAATTCCCATGATGCATCTCCATGAACCCTCCAACATGGCGGCACTGTTGGACTTCCCACATGGGCTAAGAAAACTGATTATACACTCACTTACTGGAAGCAGTCATTTATTATTTAGGGTGGGGATGGTTAAAAGGGACACTAGGTTGAAGAAGGACTTTGGGAAACACCCATAAGTCTACTTTGAGTGCATAAGGACCCTCAAGCAAGAACCTTGAGATTGAGGGCTGGAGACGTGCACCACCCAGGAGCAGTGACAGGAGTGTTTGGGCACAGAGAAGACACAGACGGAAGGGCTGCTGACTTCAAACACCTGGAGGAGTGAAGGTGGAGGAGTGGGGCGCAGGCTGTTCTTGAGGCACTCAGGGATGGCAGGGCCAGAGCAGAGGAGCTTTCTGCACTGTTAGAGCCGTGAGATGGTGGAGGGAGCTGCTTCAGCCAGGGCTGGGCTGAGGACACTCTCCCTGCACTTTCCTTTGACATTGCACTCGTTCTTCGGAACGCTTACCACTAACATGAACACAGAAGGGAAAGCAGAGGAGGGTACCTTCTGAGGGTTCCCGCTTCTGGACAAAGGCTGCACCAAATGATGTTTTAAACAGGAATCCATCTGAGTTATCTTCCCCCTCCTCAAAGATGCAAAATGCTTTGTTTGTTAAAACATAGATATCTGTGCAAGGGGAATCGTTAGAGACTTTGCTTTGGCAAACTCAACAGATTCTGGGCCACTCTGTTGACTTGAGCCCAGGGAAACCGGAGTTTGACCTCCAAGTATCTGAAGGGCGGCGGTCAGTACCTAGTTCCTAGCACATAGCATTTCAGTGCCTAACACAATGCTTAGTACATAGTAGATGCCCAACACATACTTACTGAATGAAGTTATATTGGGTGTACATTCTACGGATATGTACATACATTAAAAAGAAAAGTTTGGGACAGCCTTTCTGAAGGACAATTGAAAGTCATAAATGAGAGTGGTTGTTTACATGCTTTCTCATCACTTAGGTATTATTTTATTTTTAAAAATGTACAAATTTGTTAGATAATAGAATGTATCATGCTTTTCAACCCTATATAGGGTCTGGCACAAATAACAACCCTTTTTTATTACAAAATCATAAGCATGTAATTCTGTAACATAACAATATCACACTAAAGCCCACCCTATGACATTTTAGGCGCAATGTTCAAATTGCTGTCCACCTCGTGCGAGACTTTCACATACCCCACCAACCACACTCAAGCAAGCCTTACTTCTGCCGGACCTTGTGTTTTTTAAAGTTGTTTTTTTTTTTCTAGTTAACTTAAATTCTTTATTCTTTTATCATTTCCACCCATTGGTCCAATTCCACACAGAGTAAGTTCCATATTTCAAAAGAGCTGTCATGTCTCTCTCTCTCCCTCTTTTTTTCATATCATGTTCTTTTAAATCATGTTCTTTTTTCCTGGCTAAACACTCTTCTGATTTAAATGTTGATCCTCAGCTATTATGACATTCCAGTTCTTTCATCATCCTGATTACCATCTTCTGGATTTGATCCAATTTGCGCATGTCCTTCTTCGGCTGTGGCTGGTGTTCAGCAGTGTCAGGCTGCGCCGACACGCACCGAAGAGAGCGGGACAAACGCCTCCTTGGTCTCGGACCCTCTTCTTCAGTGCGGAGCCGGAGGGTGCCTGGAATTTCTTTTAGGGAGCTTATTCGTTTTAAAATTTGACATGAAGATATTATTTTATACAAGAGTCAATGAATCAAAGTACTGGAGCAGTGTATTAAACTTCTCATGGCTCTCCCCTTAGTCCCAGTCCTACTCCCCACCCTACAGATGGTTTCTCTTCATCTGCATGTACATATAAAATATATCTGCACTTTGGTTTCATACAAACATATTTATATACACCCATTGTTCTGTTTGTTTTTCATGTAACAATATTCCCTGGATCTTATATATACACACATATAGGTGATGTATATATAAATAAAATAGCTGCATAGCATTCCTCAGTGTGGATGTGCTATAATTTATCTATTTGTTGATATTAATATAAATATTTTAATTTTTATTATTACAAACCATGCTACAGTGAATACTCCTGTACTACATGCAAATGCAAATATTTCCTTATCCTAGATTTCCAGAAATATCTGTTTGGGTAAAAAATGTGCATTAAATTTTTTTTATTATCATTGCCAGATGGCCTCTGAAAAAGACACCAATGCATATGAGAGTACTCATTTAATTGGATTCTTAGTGGCGCAAATATGGTCAATATTTAATTTTTATGAAACTGGTGAAAATTCATTTGTAACAATAATATTGCAAATGAAATGAGTATCTTTTTAAAAATATGTTTTGTTTCACCAGTTACGTTGTGAATTGAATGTTCATATTCAAGCACTTCTAATGACTTTTTCTTGAATTGTTTTTAAAATCACATCCTTAAAATCTTCCAAGTTCTTCCCTCCTTTTTCTTTTTGCAGATATATCTCTCCCAAGGTCTCCATGAGCTGCTAAATGTAAACTTATAGCTCTGTAAGATTGAAGCCCAACCATTACCCTGGACTTTTTATTGCCCTTTTTGATTGGTTATACTTTTTCCTGGATTCTACATTTTTCTTTTTCTCGGCCTTTGTTTTGTTAGATCACGACCTCAACTAACTTTAAAGAAGAAATAGAAGAGGTGAAAATTCTAAGTGTTAGCATGTTTGAAGTGCCTTTATTCTACCCTTAAATGATAGTTTGACTGGGTATAAAATTATATAAATAAAATAATTTCAAAGGCATTTCTTCATTGTCTCCTGTTATCTAGTGTGTTGATGAGAAATAAAATGTCCATCTGATATTTGCCAATCTGTAGGCAATCTTTTTCTTCCTAATACAACTTTTAATGTAACCCTCCCCCCTTCTTTATTCTTGATGTTCTGGAATTTTATGTTGATTTGCCAGGGTGTGATTTTTTTCATCATTAATTTTCCTTAAAATCCTAAGACTTCTTTACTTCAACTTCGTGAAATCCTAAGACTTCTTTACTTCAACTTCGTGATATTCTCCTTTACTTCAACTTCGTGATATTCTTCGTATAATTTCTTTGATGCTTTTTTTGGTTCAACATTCTCTATTCTATCTTTTACAAATTCTTTTATAGTCTAATTTTGGAAGTAGACTTTTCATTTAAGTTTATTAGCTTGTCTTTCATATTTACAACAAAAAATTCTCTGTGCTTTCCTTTCTGCCAGATTTTCTCATTTTTAGCTTTTGGTCTTTCTGTTGACATTTTAAGTTCAACAATCATATTTTGAATTTCCAAAAGCTCTTATTTTCCTCTCTCATATTCTTGTTTTACAACTGCAGTGGTTTTTTTTGAAACACTACTTTAAAAAATTCTCTTCTATTTCCAAAATTAACACATTTTCCTTAGAGTAATTTTTGTATTATTCACTTGGTGTTTTCCTCTCCTTTTTAATTTTTTTCTCTCAAATACTTAATAATATTTAATTGTTAAATATTTAAGAACAAATCACTAAGAAATAATTATAATTAAAATAAGATACAACCAGCCAGATCTCAGTATTTTTACTTAGCCCCATTTCTGTATGTCCATGTTCTCTTCTGTTTTTGAGGAGGCTGGAGGCTGAAAGCTATATTTCTCAAACTGCTAGTTGGACTGTAGTCTCTGGTGGGAGATTAGATGGTGGGAGTTATGGAGGAATTATCCTACTACTGGTTCCATCAAGAGTTGGCAACTGCAGGCCACTGTGCATTCCCGCAGAGTTGATATTCAGAAGAGGTAGTGGGTGTGGCTTCCTCTCAGAGATAGTGACTTCCAGTAGTATCAGTGACAAATGCTCCAACAGAATTAGTGGCAGTAGCAATGGAGGTGATTTCCAACCTATGGTAACCACGGCAGCTCCAGCAGCTCAGGGTGGGCTCTGCAAGGTCAGAGCAGTGTCCTAAGCTCTTGGCGACACCCTCTTTCTCTTTCACTCTTGCACCCCTTCTAACAATGTTGTAACTCTTAAAATCTTTTTTATTAAATTCACTCTGCTTTAACTCTTAAGAATTATTTGTTTTCCTGATTGAACATTAACACACACAGATGGCATTATATAACACCAATAAAATATCTATATATCTAAGCATCTATAAATATAAATAATACTGGGAGAATCCAACAAAAGATAGCATGTACTTTATAGAGAAAAAATAAGTGTTATTCAGAGATATTAAAGAAGGTCTGAATTAATGGAGATATATTCATGGAAAGAAAGACTTAATATTGTACAAATGACATTTTCCCCCCAAGTTAACCTAGGTGCTCAGTTCAATTACAATAAAAACCCCACTAGGGATTTGTTTGTTCTCAATTGTCTCTTTTCCTTTATGTTCAAGATTTTATGTGTGTCTCTCTCTGTCTGTCTGTTCTTCTTAAATGTGACTTGGGAATGGGATTTTGGAGGCCACCATGCTAATACTTCATTTTGGTGTTGAAATGAAGTTGTATCGTAAACTTGAATTATACAGGGTCAGGCAGAAGTTAGGCTTGCTTGAGTGTGGTTGGTGGGTTATGTGGAAGTCTTGCACGAGATAGACAGTAATTTGAACACTTCACCTAGAATGTCATGTGGTGTGCTTGAGTGTGATATTGTTATGTTACAGGGTTACATGCTTGTGATTTTGTAATAAAAGATTTTGTAATAAAAACAGAGTTATTTGTGTTGGATCCTGTATCTTTGACACAAAATTTAAACGATCTTAAAAGTAGACCTGCAAAAAACACTGTCCAAATGGAATCTAGAAATTGTGTGTCTTGAAAAATATCTGAAAAGAGTGACTTTCCCTACATTGGGGAAATGACACAGAAATGAAGTTCCCTGAGAGTAAGAGAGGCAAAGATGAGGATGGACTCCCAAAGCACCATGCTTTGGCCAAGAACCTCTCTTATTTAGGAGCCTCAGATACTTCAATACCTTATTTGTATTTGACATTGAATTCATCCACCCAGGAATGTAGCAGGCTTCATACGGTATAATTGGGTATAGCTGAGCATAGCTAGAGGGGATGTAGGACCTAATTGTCTCCCACTCCATGCCCCAGCATTATCTGGGTCTTACAAGACCTAAGAAACAATGGAATTGAAGTGGATGCTATAGCCAAACATCGCAAATTGTGGTCCTGCTTGAACAGTATTATTTCTCTTGGCCCAGTTTCCCAGGGCATAGCGCTTGCTGGGCCTAATTTCTGTGCTCACATATTCTGCTGGGACCGCAGACCCTTAAGAGTATGAAAAGAACATAGGCAGTGTTAAGAGTGTGAAAAGCCATTCACCACATTGATGCTTCGCTCTTGTAATACGGTCTTTCCCCCAGGATAGCATCTAATTGCTACTTGAACGAACCCACTGTCTTTACCTCAACAGCCTTGCCCAGTAGGCCATTGCAAACATTTATTATTCTTTGAGTGACAAAGCTCTTCCTGTCTATCTCTTCTGAATTTATTTTTTTTGAACTTCCACTTCTGCCCCCACTCCTGTCATCGAGGCAATATCAAAAGTAGCAACATGCATTGATATTATCCACTCTGCTGAAGATCTTGTGTACTTCAGTGATACTCCGGTTCAATGTCTTTTTTGAAGCTGGGGAGATGGAAGATTTTCTTTTAACCTTTCAGTAACTTGTACAATTTTCTCAAGAAATCAGCATGAGAGAAAATATTTGCTAACATCTCACTTCCCTCCAACCAAACCCATCTGCTCTGGAAAAACATTTCCAGAAGGTTCTTTTTGGAGACAAAATGGTTGTCTTATTTATTTATTTTTGTAACTATTTCTTCATTTGCTCAGAGGGAAGGAAGAAAAATGTCAAGTGTTTATTTTAATGATTCAAAGAATGATTTGAGGCGAGAGCAAGGTAGCCTTAAAAATAACGTTTCCTTCAGATAGAATAGTTATGCTTTATATTGGAGTAGCCACTATAGGCCAGGCATGCACTACAGTATCTCATTAACCTCATAGCAACCCCACAGAGGGGGTCTTATTACCATCATTGTCCCTTTACAGGTGAGGAGTCTGAGGTCACAGGGGTAGATAAAGGGAATAATGATAATGGCGCCTATCATTTATTGAGCATTCACAATATGCCAGGCACCCGCCTCACTCTGTTCATGCAGAATGAATGTCAGTCATGATGGTTACATCTCCACCTCAGAGCGGAACACGTGATCCTTGATAACCAATCATAGTTCTCCTTTCCCCTCATCTCGGTGATTGGTTCAGGAATGGGCATGTGACACAAAGTTAATCTAAACTCTCTCAGGACTTCTCTGTAGAGCCAGCCATGGATGATCCTTTTCCCTTGGGCTCTGTAAATTGGGTGAATGTGGACATGGGGCAGGTAGTTGCTGTTTTTCTTCTCACAAAGAGAACGTCTGCCTACAGATTAAAACCAACACAGAGAACAACAGAGCTAAACAATGGGGAAATAAGCAAAGACCTACTAGTATCTTTTAAGCTTTTAGATACAGTTATCTCTAAAGGTAGTTTTATCTCTGGACTTTCCAGTTATAAAAACAAATAAATACTCTTTCTCAAGCTGGTGTGAGTAGCCTTTTTGTTACTTGCAACAAGTGGTGTGCTGGTAAACTGGCTTTCTGAGGGAAAAAAAAAGCCTTGAATGTTTTTAGTGTTTGCCAATTACTCTGGTGTAAATATTCCCATTGTGGCAGATTTTAAGCTGCTAAGGTTTAACAAGCAGCTTGCAAATTTCCAAATATCTAACAATTGGCTTTTGTGGACAGGTACCAGCTAGCTCCAGCATGTCACTATTTGCACCTAAAAGAGTCCCAACTAATTTGCTTTCCACAAGGGTGTTGAGATGAGAGAAGTAGTAATCAGGGCACTTGACTGGCCTGCTTATGCCCTTCTGCCTCCCAGAAAGTTCTCAGATCTCCACAGGTACTCCTAGATAGGGAGGGAGAAATGCTCCATAACACCACCCAGCAAACTTTTACCTCAAGGAATTAAAACTTCTATGGTGGAACTTTTCAAAGCATTGTTTGTGGCTACCTCCCTTATCGGAATCACCTATATTGATCCAGAATTGACCTGAGAGTTCACACTGTAATATGCTCCCCAGTTGATAGATGCACACCATATTCTGAGTATCGTATGTCTCCTTCTGGTTTGGTGCAGGTGCTATGTGCTCAAGTAGGGCTGAGTTGTTGCTCAGTCCTGCATGTGACTTGAATGTGGCTCTTGAAAGAGCCCTGGGGTATTTGTATAGCATGGTGACCTCTGCCTTATGTGAAGTCCAGGATTCCAAGGGGAAAGGGCCATGGGGAATGAGAAGAGAATGTGGGTGACCTTTCATAGATTGATTAGTGTTCTTTCTTCTCTCAGCCCCAGCCCGCAACCTCTACCTCTGTTTCCTGTGTTTTCCTCTTTGTTTGTTTTTTTAAAGCTCTCTAGACTAAGTTTTCACACCTACGAAATGGGGATAGAAGGACTTAGCCAATAGCAAATTGGGGGTGAAACCATCCTACTCATCACCCAGTACCCTGTCGGTTCTCCCTGCATGGTCATTGCATTTTACCCTCCCTGGTAACTGCCTATCCCCGCAAGCTGATGTCATAGACTCATCGGGACTACCGACTGGGACAGATGTCTTTTCAATCCATTTCCAAGTTCCTAGGGGATGCACTTTCTGTGTTGATATTTGTGGAGTCTACAGTTGGTTTTTTTATAGTGACGTCATCTTAATTGACCTCTTTCCTGAGGATGTTTCCCTGAGTTCCACAGATGGTGAGGAAGGGGAATTACTGCTGACAGACCACCAGACGGGTCTGAGAGACCTCTCCTCAGAGCTATAGCGGACCCCACTTCCACCAAGGGCGGTGACTCACCCTGTATTAATTGCACTGCAATTATCCTGGGGAGCCTGAGCTTCCTTTTGATGTCTCCTGTCTGGTTTCCTTTTGACCTGCACAGCTGTCTAATAGAGATGGTTTTGTGATTTCTTAGTTAATGTGGTTCATTATTTCCAGTGCTGCCTTCTGCTTTCTGTGGCTGGAGGTTTTTCCGGTTCTGACTTGGAGAACTTCATGAGTTGTGTCTTCAGTCAGGGCTCGGTGCTGCTCACATTGTCTGTGGAAGAAATTTCATTTGCAAATCAGAAGAAGTTCACAGGGCATGTTGTGGTGTTGCTTCACGAGACAGCATTTTCATCTTCCATGCATCTCTCTTCAGTCATGTCCACGTGCCTGGGTGGAGGAGGGAAGAGTCTCTCTCCCTGAGACCTAGACGAGAGCCTTGGAGCCAGAGCAGGAGGCAGGGATTCGTTGCTCTCTGCCAGGTTAATTATCTGCAGAGGGCTGCGACATGAGGTGCTGTTTTCTGGCTTCTCGCCTCACGCTGGGTCATGCCACAGAGACCAAGCTGTCTGGAGCCCTAAAAACTTCTGATGTCAAATGTCTTTAGGAAATTACAAAAATCATACTAACTCACTTAAAACTTTCTACTCCCCTCAAGCCTAGCCTTCGACAGCTTCAGGAAGTTTCTGTGGGTCACACTCATCCTTTTTTCACTATAGCCCTGAGCCTGTAGTTTCTTGTTTCGAAACTACTTCACTGAATCAACCAGCTTGTTTTTATTGAAAATGGAACCTTTTTAACTCTCAACCAGGAATGGGAGGTCATTTAGAAGGAGGTACAAGCCTCTGGTAGCTTGAGGTTCATATTTTAATCGTACAGAATGGTAACTGGCCTGGTTGTAACAAGAAAAGGAGTTTCCTTAAGGCAGGAAGATGGCAGCGGCGACCCCAGATGCTCAGGCAATCTGGCAATGCCCAGGGAGGCCACACATGTCTACATAAGAGTCAGGATGGTTGAGAGGAGACAAAAGGAAAAAGAATGAGTGAAGAGGATAGAGGGATGTAGAAAGAGAGTGGCAGCCATCGAAGCAATCGCAGAGACTCTTGGGAGATTAGAGGTGATGTTGAGGGAGCAAAGAACAGATTCCCAAACAATGGAGGCCGAAGTGAGGATGAAGAAGGGAGAGATGTTGGCTTGCTCTGTGGTGAGGAACACAGAAAGCCTTGCACACCTCAGCTGTACGTGAAGATGCTGACTCCAACCACCCAGACTCTGATATGTGTCAGAGTTCCAGAGAGACTGCAGGACAATTGTCAGAATCGATAGCCTCTAAGGATACCTGTGTGCTATGCTCAGAGAGTTAAACTCTCAGCTTTCTAGGATATTCCTGAGATCTAGAACAATCCATTTCCCATCAATGTTGAATAGCTAAAGCTTTACTCATGAGGACACAGTCTTGATCTTCAGGGACATGACATTAAATTGAACAGGTAAGCACTAATAAAAACTATATGATGGATTATTAATGATAATTATTGAGCATCTATGACATTTTCATCCTTGAGTTGAACACTTTAGCTACATTGTCAATAATTTTCATAAAACTTCGCGAGGTGAGTATGTGGTTGGCTGTGGGGGTTTAGGGAAAGAAGAGATTATGGATGGATAGTCTCAGAATATTTCCATTTCCTTAAAGGGGTGGGACTTGAGCACAATTTGAAGGATGGAAGAGGACTTGGAGGAGGGTGACCTCTTAAATAAGGTCTCCATAGATTGGTTCTCCTCAAAAGTAGGGAATGAATCCCACTCTCCCTGAGTGAGCTGCGAGCTAACTGGGTCATTCCCACCCGTCCCTCCTACATACATCTGAGGATTGCATTTCTCTAGCTTGGCAAGGGAGAAAGAAATGATGGGAGCTGCAGAAATATTCTTGTTGGCAAGGCTTCAGGAGGCCACGAGAGAAAATCCCTGCAGTAAAGGCCGTTCACTCTTGAGAGTCTTGGACTGAGGTCCAAGTTGATGACAGCTCTTGGGACAGCTTCTTACTAGAGGTCAGTGTGAAATTACTGGCCATGTTGGTCTCCATCTATAGTATCTGACACTTCCTAGCTCAGGAACCAGGAGGTAAAGTGTGAGCAATGGCCCTACCTCTATTACTTAGGTTTTAAAGAATAAGGATATTCTTTGTTTTGAAGAGCAAACACTAGGAAACCTTGAATGTGGTCTTTGTATTCCAGGGTCCACACTGCCAAGTGCTGTTGAACTTGCTAACAAGAAGAGACCAGACGTGAGTTGCAGCTAACGTCCTCCTTTTTTTCTGAAGAAATGAGTCAATAAAGGTTATTTGAGCTACTTCTCTTCAGACTAGCTCCCTGACGAGCTACAAAAAAGGGAAGGTGAGCTGAGATTTCCAGGATTGCTATGGAGCAGTGTGGACTATCCAGTTCCCGAGCCCGTCAGGGCTAGAGCTGGAGTGTGCCCGTTCAAGCAGAAAGCACTTGTGGCGACCCGGCTGCACGCCTGGGCCAGGAGAGGAGGCAGACATAACACCTCATTCTTGCTCCCAGGCAGTTTAGAGTTGAAGAAGAGGGATAAAAGGGACAAGCAGCAGCTCTAATCCGGAGTAGAAGGGGCCGTGGCAGGGCTCACTTGAGGAAAAAGCTGGTGAGCTCAGTGGTTAAAAGGATGAGGCACACGATCAAGTGAGGCTTTGAGGAAAAAATAATGTTTGAGATGACAACTTGAACGATGGTAGAATTTCATTTGTTCACTGATTTACGACTAATGATTATTTGTGGCACCTTCCAAAGTATAAAGGAGGAAAGCCATGTACTCATAATCCCAGCAAATAGAAGTGATATTTTGCTGTATTCTTTTTAGAGTTTTCTTTTTGTGTGTATATAAGTTTATATATTCACACACACACAAAGTTCACAAAGTTGGTTTTATGAATACATACTTTTGAGGTCTACTCGCTTAACAGAATGAGGAGTTTTCACATATCATTAAATACGCTTAAGACCATGGCTTATCAAGTCATTGTGTGTGCATTTAATAATGTATTTAACAATTTTAGTCTAATTAGACAACTTGTTTCCATTCCATTTTCTCATAATTATAAATGTTTTACTGCATCTTCTTACACATCAATCAAATAGAAAGACTTTGATATGCAGAGATTACCGGTAAGAGTAGGGATGGTAGCAAGAAGGGGGCGTTCCAGGAAGAGGAATTCGCGTGAGCAAGTGTGTGGAGGTGGAAAGCATAGGCATGCGTGTGAAAAGCAAGACACGCTCTTGGCCAAGAGTAGGTGCCCTCAGGGGAGCAGTGGGCATTACGGATGAAACGGTGGGTTGCGGAAGATTGCAGAGGGCTGTGATGGGTGGACAGTCACCGAGAGGCAATGGGGACCCACTGACGGTGTTTGGATTGTAAGGACAGAATCAGAGAAGTGCTTCTGGTGGTGACCACGAAAGGGATCTTCGGGTGCCGTAAGGGGCAGAGGAAGAAACTGGAGATCGAGAGACGAGTTAGGAACGGGCACAAGGGCAGCGGGAATGGGAGGGAAGGGTGATTGCAGGCCACTGCTGTGTGACTCAGAAACTAGTTGAAACTGGTTGGCGAAGACTTGGTGAAGGCTGAGGTGCCCCTTAGCCCCTGGTTTTGAGGCATAACAGTGGGAATGGAGAAAGCATAAAGAAATGGAGGCCTGGAGGGGGCAGTGACTTGTCCACATTTGTGACCTAGTTAAAGGTTAAGAGGCTCTGTCTTTCCACATCAGAATAGCCCTAACATGGTGGCTCTCTGACACCTGGTGTCTGTGTGAGACGTGGTGGACTCCTGGAGCCTAGGCCTGAAAGCAGGGCAGCCTGAGATGGCATCTGTCAGCTGTGGCTTAGGCCCACGTTTGCTTGTTGAGACATGGGGTAGGCACTGTCCATGGATTAGGTAACAAAGACAAAAAAAAAAAAAAATCAGACTTCTTACTTCTTCAAACTTAGTGTCTCCCCTAGCCAGGGTTGAATGAGCAAAATGGCAAAAGAAAAACTAAGGGGAAAAAAAAGGCATGTTTGTCGTTTCAAAGGAGGGGCCAGAGAGTTGTCTGTCTCCATACATGGAAAGCCCTCGTGACATCTCCAGTCAGGGACAGTCCCTGATCCTTGGCAGCATCTCCTCTCAGGGCATTCTGGGATGCTGGAGCCCAGGGGGCCATCCCGGAAGGCGGTACATAATTTGTCCCATTGGGTGGACATCTTGCTATGCATGTATGCGTAGTTTCTTTTTATCTCGTGTTTCAATTGTGGTTTTCCTCCCATGATTGGTTTTGCCATATCAAACAGCTTTCAGCAGCTTCAAAAAACCAAGACCAATGTATAACAACAAAAATAAGAAAAATAAAAATTAAAAAAACCCTCACCTGATCTCTCCAACATTTCACTGCTGCTTTGGAAATTGAGAGCTGTACGTGGGATATTGGCAGCTAACAACCATGGAAATAAAAAAATGATTTTTGATCTCAAGGCCTAATATTATTCATATTTTTTCATAGCCTCAAACAATGTCTTCAGATAATTCAGGTAAAGGCAAGCCAGAAACAAAACAACATCATAAAGGCATTATTACATACAGACACTTTCAGCTGCGGCGCGCTCCTCAGTGCCTTTGAACCCTGCGTGATGAGAGAACGGCTTCGCACTCCGGGGAATACTCTCGGAGCTGTTTTTACTTCAACTGAGGAGAGTGAAACAAAATTCTTTGGCTTTAGATACGTGTTCAGTGCTGGCTCCGCAGACCTCTGGCCCTTCTTCTGTGTTTATCATCCATCAGGACTCCATCAGGGAGGCCCTGGGAAGAGCTGTGACATTCCCGAGTGCCCTCCCCACCTGCCGTGCAGGCTGCCTGACCTTGGGGCCTAGAGGTTTGGGCTAGCCCTCGAGTGGGTGGGGGTTATGGAGCTGAGAATGAAAAGGCTTTCATCAGGAAGAATTTGGCAACGAAGCCTTTCCCAGCCCTTGTTCCTCCCAAAATAATACTGGCCAGCCTCATCAAACTAGATAAGGGCTGGGGACTGGGGGGGTGCTAAGAAAGGATAGAACAAGCAGAGTGAGGGCGAGGGAGCTGTTATCTTGGGAAATCGCTCGCTCCTTATTGAAACTGTCTGTTCTCTGGCTTGATGGTGCCAAGTGTCTCAGCCAAGGAATGCGTTTTCTTTCCTCCCCGCCTCCTGGGTTGCGCTGTGAGAGTGCTTTACCTTGAACAGGCTCTTCACGTGTGTCAGCTTTAAGTCCAAGTTTAAGGTTGTTAAGCTACAATTCTCAGCTGCCAGGAACGGAGGGGTCACTCCTATCCTCCCTTTCCTCGGCGTCAACACTGTGGCACTCATCTGTTACCTACTGTAGCCTCTCTACAAGTGTTAGACTTGGCCGCAGCGTGGTATACACACTGATCTTTAGATAGGTTGCCAGCTGCAAAGGGTAATTTTGCTTCCTCCTGTCCTTTCCCAGCAGCATCGAAGAGTGTCTTACAGGGGGCAGCCATCTAGCTACAGTTTGTGGATTCTCTGATTGTTCTTCCTCCATTCCACAAAGAAAACAAGGACTGAACTCAGTGGTATGAGTTCACGTAGGTAGCCACAGGTATGAAATTAATTCCAGGAGTTTCAACATACGCTAGTATTGCAGGCATTTCTAGAAGGCTGGAGGACTTGACATGATTTGTCTTGTTGATGCATTTTTTTTTTCTTTTTTAAAAAATATTTATTTATTTTTAGAGAGAGGGAAGGAGGGAAAAGGAGAGGGAGAGAAACATCAATGTGAGGGAGAAACATTCATCGGTTGCCTCTCCTACATGCTCCGACCAGGGATGAACCAAACCGGGCAACCCAGGCATGTGACCTGACCGGGAATGGAATCAACGACCTTTGGCTTTGTGGGATGACACCCAACCCACTGAGCCACGCTGGTCAGGGCACCACTGATGCGTTTTTCATTGCTGCCTCCACTGAGAAGCCTTCCATCTTGTCCTGAATCGGAAGCAAGGACTCAGTTCTGAGTTCCAAAATGCCTGTGCTATTTAGAAGGCAGTTAGTCCGCGCAGTTTTGTATTCTAGATTTTTCCATCACTCTTACTAGTGTTAATAAGCCCCAGAGAGAGCAGGGCCAATTCCCTCCTGGTATTCACACTGTCATTCCACCGTCACTCTGTGAACCAGACACGGTGCTCTCACGTCCCAGGTGGCCTATAGCAGTGTGTCCAATGCACTGATCTGACCTGCTCAGACTCGGAGAAGCCTGTTGGAGTTTTGTGAGAAGACTCAAATCTGTTTATAGAGAAACTGTTTACAAGCCCCTAAAAAAACAAGAGAAACAATGGCTCTGGGTGTCCATTTCTGCCCCAACCTTGAGATGGCCCTCTGTTCTGCCACTGAATAGGCGTTCGGTGTTTCGCTGGTTTTCCCCCTGGGCAGCACTTGCCCCAGCCCTGGACAGTGTGAGCTGAGCTAGAACAACCGTTCACTGGAATCTAATTTCAGTTCTACAGAGGTTAACTTATCCTTTTTCAGGCTATGTACTCATTTAAACCAAAATTACCCAGCTACTACCCTTCTTGGTAGCAATTACAACCCATGAAAGTCAACTACTGAGCTTCATATATTGGTAATGGCCTTTCTTTCTATAGTTTTCCTTGGGGATAAAGTTGAATGGAAAAATTAGTCGCATTAAGCTGGAAAAATAGTGAACAAAATACATATTTTATATTTTAAAAAAATACCCTCCTGCTACCAATTATGGTCTTTATTAGAAACAGGTATTTTCACATTATGGGGCTTGTCTTTATATTAAAAGGAGCAAACCCAAATGAATAGTTACTCAAGAGGATCTTTTTAATAAATACTCAAGTCCATTTTAATATCTAATAATAGTAGCTGCCTCAAGTATTCAAATTTTAGCATAACCAGCAGGAAAACTGTTTGATGTTTTAATTATGTCCCCGAAAATGCTGAATGAGTTATAAAAGGCAATCTGAACAAAATAAGAAAAGGGATTTTTTTTACATTATTAGTGTTTTGAGAGAAAAGACATTTTCTACATTCCATTAAAAACCTTTCTCCATTGTAAAAATACTATCTGCTGATAAACTAGGCCAAATAAGCAAAGGATTTGCGTCTGTTGTAAGTGGTCTCATTTAGGGAAGGAATCTGGAAAATGGAAAAAAGAATACCTCAGAGGAACTGTGTTCTAAGAAGGGGGGGCTATGGCAATTGAGCATGCCTTGAAAGAAAGAAAGGAAGAAAATCTTTTAATTACATTTAAAATTAGCCAGAACCTTGTGCTTGTCCCAATGAGATTCCTCGGGGTGGAGGGGAGGGTGGTGTTTGCAAGTTGCTGATGAACGAGCTGCCTTGGCCATGGCTGAGGTAATCACTTCAAAATCCCACCTGGACGTCTGGACTGGGGAGGAGGCTGTGGGGACATTCCCTGGGCTAGATCCTGCTGGCCCCAGGTCATTCTTCTGGGCAGGAATGAGGAAAGCTGTCCCCGAGGGGAGGGAAGCAACGAGAAGGAAGACATTTCTGAGGAACGGAACCAGATGTACAAGCTGCGGTGCAGGGAGTGGGGCTCAGCAGTGGGTGGGCACTTGACATGAGGAAAGGGAGGCTGGGTTTGGGGTTAACTCTTTCTTCTCTCAGTAGGTGGAGATGTGTCCTGGTGCAGACCTGGCTCTCAGATGACATGAAAACCTTCTTCCCAATGGCCAGATAGGAAGAATTCAGGGAAATAATTCTCCATGAGGCACAGTGGGCCCTTTCCCTGTGCACGGCCTGGTGGAGGTCTGGGCAGGGCTTGCAACATGTACTGCATTCCCAGCGGATTCTAATTATTATTTTTTTGTTATTATTTTTTATACACACTTCACCCAAGCTGCATTCCAGACCAAATAACTAGCATCTCGGGGATGGAACTCAGGCATCAATATTTTTAAAAATTCCCCAGATGCTGTGCAGCCAAGTTAGAAAACCAGTGAGAACACGGCTCTCAAACCTGACAATCACGTAGGTTGTTTGCATAAAACAGGTTCCAATCCCACAGGTCTGGGGCGGGGCCGAGAGCCTGGCTTTCTGAACAAGCTCTCAGGTGAGGCCTGCGCTGCTCAGCAGACCACGCTTTGAGTAAGAAGACTCTGCAATTTTCTGCCATTTGTACATCCTCATATTTCTGCCTTGTAGACGAAACAATATTTGTTCAGTGATTAGGATTCTAAGTGGCTCTCTTCAGCGCAGGACTCTCTATCCAGTGGTCTGCATTTAGAGTACAGGGGAGTCCCGGTCTCAGGAGGCATTTTACTCCATTTAGCTACAATGGTTCTCAACCAAGTACCCAGCTGGCTTGTCCCTGGGTATCAAGAAATGCCATCTTGCCCTGGCTGGTGTGGCGCAGTGGATTGAGCTCGGGCTGGGAACCTAGTGGTCCCGGTTCAATTCCCAGTCGGGGCGCATGCCTGGGTTGCGGGCCAGGTCCCCGTGAGGGCCATGTGAGAGGCAACCATACATTGCTGTTTCTCTCCCTCTCTTTCTCTCTCCCTTCCCCTCTCTCTAAAAATAAATAAAAATAAAATCTTTAAAAAAAAAAAAGAAATGCCATCTTACTTGTCCTCAAGGATGTTAAGTTTTGTCCATAGTGTCTTCTTTGAAGTGGTTTTTGTTGTGCTATTACTCAGAAAAGGCTGGATTTGTTTCATTTATTATTAACAAGTGTTGACAAAGTCCCTACCATGTGCAGGCATTGTGTAGAGGCAAATAAGACCAGGCACATAAGACTCTTTCCTGAATGTCACAGGCTAGCAGGATGCGTCCTTTTATGTGACATAGAAGGGTGGTTGGTGAGCTCAGCTTCACTTATGGCGGGTGGGTCATTCTCACCTTTGCACGGAGATCTGAAATGCCTGTCCGCTCAATGCCCTTTAACACTCAGCTACGGAGCCATATGTATCCTAGCGATGATGGGGAGGAACAAAAAATGTCCCTTTCCTATCATGTAGGCACAATAAGTGATTTGTGGAATGCCGTCTCTGTTAAGTTTTTCAGCAACCCTGCAAAGTGATTACTATTATGCCCACTTTACAGGTAAAGAAGTATAGAAAGATTAAATAATGTTCAAAGTCATGTAGCTAGGTTCAGTACTTATACACCCTTTTATCATCATAATTCTCTTATTTCATTAAGCTGTCTTCCTTCAGAGAACAAGCAGATTAAAAGATTTGAAACAAAGATTCCAGCGATTATTACCAACTGTTCTTCTTGCTGATGAGGTCATTGAAATGAATTCTCCAAAATATTGAATGTTTGTCAGTCGAAATGCTTTCTCAATAAATATTTGTTGAACAAACAAATGAGTGAATAAAAGAAAACCAAGGGCTAGGTAGGTATTTATCCTTCCTGGAGCCTCAGTCTGGTGAGCCTTCCAGATCACGAAAAACTCGAAAAAATAATTTACTTTACTTAAATAGTAATTATTATTATGTTAGTTATCAATTGTGTGTCCAGGAGTAGACCTTCTCTGTGCCTAGCACTGTACAAATCACTGTATAAACAGCACTTAATTTAATATCTACTATACTCTTTGAGATGAAAACAAAAATGTACTTCAGAGAGGTTAACTCACCCCGTGGCCCAGATACTAAGTGACAGAGAGGAGATTCAGGCCCAAGACTTGGTTCTGAAGCCCCGTCTCTTCCCTCTGACCCACACTGCTCAAAGTACAGCTTCCTTGGCGGTGTCTAAGAGCTTTCTCCTGGAAGGCCTTGAACGTTGTAGTAGAAGCTGCTGGGGCCTCGGGCACACATCCTCGACCTCCCATGAGGTTACCTGTGGACTGTTCCCCAACACTCTAATGGCTTTGTGGGTGTGCAGGTCACAGGGCAAGCCGGAAGTGCCCTAGAACAAATGCCCCAGAGAGATTCTCAACCGAGGCGAGGCGGGAATTGGTGAGTAAAACCCCGTTGTTCCTTTCCTCCCACAGGCAGTTCGGAAGCAGGCTGCTCAGTCTGTCGTGCTCTGCTGTGAGGCGAGCCTCCGTCACCCCCAGAAGCCGCCTGCTCATTAGCACACTCTTCACTGGTCTCACATCCTTCTCTCTCATAGTGCTTTCTCGCCTCACCTCCCAAACGCTGTGCTTATACCCAAACGTTTTCCTCAGGGTCTACTTCTGTGGAATCCCAAACTAAGAAAGGCACTGCCTTCTCAATGCCCAGAAGTTAGGGAGCCCCCCATGGTGACCGTGGCCTAAGAATCAAGGAATGGTTATAATTGAGTATCTTTTTTCTTGGGAGTAAGGTTTCCCTTCTTTCTCTCTGCTTCTCCAGAGGGAAGGCTGGTGCAGAGTGGACATCTAGGTGGTCGTACCCCTTTGAAAGGGTGAATGGGGTTTCCAGGGTCTTGTGGCTTCTGCTGGAGTGGGGGTTCCCTAGAGAATTTTGGCAGATGGGGAAGCAAGTTTATCTGCATGCGTCTATTCCTGGTGGCGACCAGAGCTGGGGATTTCGGTGCCATGGGAGGCAGGGGCCTGCTCAGTGCCCTTGAAGCCTTGAAGTGTGGGGTGTGGATACTCTAAAGGACCCAAGTGCCACCCTCCAGAGCTTGCAGAGAAAACACTTCATGCCAGCTGGTGGCATGGGGTGGGGAAGAGCAGGGCAAAGCAGAAAGAGTAACTCACAGGGTGCTGATGGAGCTGGATTGAAACGCTAGCTCTGACCATTATTCTTTCAGTGAGTCCATAGTTGTGATGGGCCTACTGTGTGCAGACTGGAGTGACATGCAAATTTAGCCATTATTATCTGAGTGTAGTACTAGACAACACCCCTTTCATTGTTGGATTATGGGGTGGTCCGAGCGATCCAGGGTGGGGGATAGGTTGGCAGATGTACCATGGGGCACTTGGGAGATTGGCAGTAGTTCATTACTAACAGACACAGAACCATTTCAACATGTTGACAACTGTCCTGGTCATCCAGCTGCATAGTCACTGATGTGTGTCTGGTGTCTGGCGCTACTAGTTGCTGGTGGGGAAAAAAACAACAACAACAACAGTGAAACTGACCAGACTTTATCCTTATTTTCTGGGGAAATAGATCGTGTGCAATTCATCTCACTAACAAGCATAGGATTATACTGGGATAGATGTTCTAAAAGAAGGAAGCATGAGACATAGGAACCTCACCCAGGGTTGAGGCCCAGGGGAGCCTTCCCCGTGGAAGGACACAAGGCAACACCCAAGAGAATTAAGGGCAGGACCGGGACTTTCCAGAGAGGGAGCAGCATCCTTGAAAAAGCCCTGAGGTGGGAGGGATGTAGTGTATTTGAAGGACAGAGAGAAGGTCAGTGTGGCTCCAACAAGAAGGATGAGGCGAGGGAGTGGTTCAGGATGACTTCAGGGACACACACAGGGGCCAGCCGGGTGAAGGGGTCATTTCTCAGGTCACTGGGGGTTTCTAAACAGGGAGAGAGAGATGCTCCAATTTGGTTGTGAGGCGGTCACTCCAGCTGTGGTTTTGAGACTATTGAGGCCAGGAATGTTGAAGGTGGACGTTTGGGAAGGATTAGGAGTCTAGCCAGAGCTAATGACAGCCTGCTGCAGTCCAAAGGCCTGGGGATGGAGAGGACACAGGAGGTGATGGGCTGGGGTGGTGGCCTGGATCGGGAGTGGTGATGAGGGCCCCTCTCCAGGGTGCGTCCAGTTCCTTGAACTGGACGGATGGTGGGTGGTTCACTGGGATTAAAGCACTGACATAGCATGAGCTCCGTGACTCTGAAAAATCTCCCTCCCAGTCAGGGCCTTTGTTTCCTCATTTCTATGAAGTCGGTTGGATTATGCAACGTCCAAAAAGCCGTTCCCCAATTGCCCATGGCTGATATTCATGGGCAGAGGCAGCCTAACTGGAAATAAAGGCTATCATCACCTTCAAAAGGATGCCTGAGGTGTGATTTCTAGGTCATGGTTACCTAAAACATTAGCATATGGAAATCTGAGCTCTTCTTGTCCTGTCTCATCTCCAGAGCCAGACACATTAGAGATAGGATCCCTGAGTGATCCTCTTTCACTTTTTCCCCCTCAGTGAACTCCACCTTCCACGGGAGAAAGGAGTGGAATCATGTGGCTTGATGTGAGCTGATCATGTAACCTCATAGAATTGTGTACCCTCTCTGGTCCTCAACATTGTTGTTTGCAAAAAGAAGGTGTTTTGTATCTGGCAGACCTCAAAGTCCCTTCTTGTTCTTGCCTTTTATATTTCTTTTACCATGGTATTCTATAATGCTGCTCATTCATTTCTGGGAAGGGTTGGAATATATTCCGAGCAGGTTCAGAAATCTCCCAGGATGCTTTTTGTATTAATATTTTGTTTATTTATTTTTAGAGTAAGGGGAAGGGAGGGAGAAAGAGAGGGGGAGAAACATCCATGTGTGGTTGCTTCTCACACACCCCTGACTGGGAATCGAACCAGTGGCCCTTTGGTTCACAGGCCAGCGCTCAGTCCACTGAGCCACACTAGCCAGGGCTCCCGGGATGCTTTGTTATCAGGTATTCCTGAGAGAGGAGGGCTGCCTTGGGCCTGGGTCAGAGATACTGTTTTTGGAGGCTCTACAAAGAGCTACATGCCCCAGATTTGTGAGGAAATACCTGCTAATTCTTTGAGAATTTGAGAAAGGGGCTTAGTCCAGGCTGAACACTGGGGGAGGCAGAGAGGCTGAGTCAGGCCTGGACCCTCAGGAACCCAGGCATCCTTTGTCCTCACCAAGGGAAGGAATGTTTTTACCAAAGCCTTGGTTACCCAGCAGTGCCTCAGAAGAAGGCTCTTGGATGTGCTTTTGCAGTGGCCTGGTGGGGCCTTTCCCTTTCTCCCTTTTTGCGTTATTAGTGTACAAATCCATTAACATTGCTTTTTCTTGAGCACCCAAGATGCTACAGTCTATCACTCAAGTTATTCACATGGCATTTCAGCCTTTCTTTGGAAGACAATTGTGTCCCCAGTCAAAGGCCTCTTGACAAGAGAAAATGGGACTGCGGGAAGGAATAATGCAGCCAAGTACTTGCCGTACACCTGCAGAATGCGCTTCTGTGTGCCATTACGTCTCAAATTGTTGTGCTGAAAGACTTCTCTTGTTTACATCTCTTCCTGTCCCAGCATTTAACCTTGGGGCTCCGCAGACTCAGTCCCCTCCCCGCGTCCATTCTTCCCTTTGTGGCCTTCATTTTATGTAATTATGTTGGGGACAGTCACAGCGCGCACGCTGCGTTTTCTTAGCTGCGCGGCAGGACGTGATTTCTGCCTCTGAGCCCTCACTCTGGGAGCTCGCTTTTGGTCATGTACTAACTCTAATCTTTTGGGTTTCTTCAGAGGCTTTGTCCCTAAAACAAAAAGGAGAAGGGATGTGCCTACAATCCTAACACACGAAAAAGGATTAAAAATGAGCCTGGGTCACGATTTGATCCCAGAGTGCCCACATCAGTAAGGGGGACACGGGCACGGGAGAAGAAGTCTCCGTTATCGACAAGGTGATTGATGCACTGGTGTTTCTCAGCCTGTAAGCGTGGGTTTGGAACAGTGTTTTTAAAATCACACATTTCAGGCTTATACAGAAAGAGACGGAACGCTGCTGGCGGGAATGTGAAACGGTACAGCTGCTTTGGAAAACAGTCTGGCAATTTCTTAAGCTGTTAAACAGAGAGTTACCACAGGACCCCGCGATTCCACTCCTAGGTCTAGACCCACGAGAAATAAACACCCATGTCCGCACGGAAATTTGTGCCTGAACATTCCCAGCAGCATTATTCACGACAGCCCCAGAGTGAACATCACCTCCGTGTCCACCAACGGATGATGAAGGAATAAATAAGATGGGGCCTATCTACCCAATGGAATAGCATCTAGCCATACAAAGAAATGAAGGACTGGTCTATACTACAGCGTGGATAGACCTTGAAAATGTGCTAGGGACCCCGCAGGGCAGGACTCCATTTAAATGAAATGTCTGGAATAAGCGACTCTGTACAGACAGGAAGTAGTTTAGGGGTCGCCAGGGGCTATGGGTGGGGGGTGGGCTGAAATGGGAGGATTACGGCTGAGGAGTGCAAGGTTTCTTGTTGAGGTGATGAGAATGTTATAAGGTTGATTGAGGTGATGGCTGCACCATTCTGAGTATACTGAAAGTCATTGAATGGCATACTTTCAATGGCTGAATTATATGGAATATAGATTATACCCCAATAAAACTGTTTAGAAAAGAAAAATTATAGACAGAATAGTACAGTGAGACTTAGGTACCCTCTCCTGACTTCAACAATTACTGGCTCAGAACCACTTTGGGGTCACCCTGCGTTTTCTCCCTTCGCCTCTCAGACATTAACATTGCACCTGTAAGTATTTTAGTATGCACCTCCAAGAGATAAAAGCTCTTATAAAAGATATATAACCTCAAAACCATTATCACACCTAAAAACTTAACAATAATTTCTTAAATCTTGAAATACCCAGTGTTCAGATTTCTACTGGTCTTGTAATTTTTATAGCTGTTTGAATCAGGATTAAGCCTACACATTGCAAATGGTTAAAATGTTATGAAGAGTCTTTTAATCTCTAAGTTCTCCCTCCGTCTCTCTTTTCTTCCCCTTGAAATCCATCTGTTTAAGAAACCACAGAGTTTCCCATGGTCTGGACTTCGCCGATGGCACCCCTGTGCTGTCATTTAACTTGTTTCTCTGTCTTCTGTGCCCCTTATACATTGTTAGCGCCACCTGGAGCCTCCATCAGACTCATCGGTGTGCTGTGTCCTCCGTCAGGGGGCACACGATGTCTGGTTGTCTTGCTTTATGCTTTTTGCAGCTCTTGATCATCAAGGCTTGGTTCCATTAATCGTTAAGGATGGTAGGAATTTTTTTTTAAAGCACATGATTCCTTCCCTATGTACTAAGTGAAGCCATGCTTCTTTATTTCACTTCCCTGCACTCATTAGAAACTTGTTCCTGAGATAGGAAATCCTGCTCTTTGGGAAAGGAAACTGACAGGCGGGTAGCTATATCTCTGGAGCTTCCCTTTCCCCAAAGCCCAGTGAGAGGGAATCAGGCCGTGCTGTGTAGGAACCCGAATGTCCCAGACCTGCTTATCCCTGCCCTCAGCATGCTAATGCCCGTCCCTCTGGCCCATTTGCTTTTCTTGTTGCATACTACATACTTACACACCTCTACACCTTATTCATGAGGTTTTCTCACTCTGGGCTGTCATTTTTGCCCAGCACTATGCCAGGAATTGAAGATAAAAAACGAATAAGAGGCTGTCCCTACCCTCAAGAAGCTCACCTTGGCTGAGGGTGCGGGATAGACAAGTAAAAGGATAACTGAAATTCCTCTCATCCTTCCAGATCCGGCTCAGTTACCACCTTCTGGGCGAGGTCTCCCTCCACCCCTTCAACTCCTCAGGCAACACCCTCCTGCTCTTTGTGTGTCCTCTGCCCGGGCTCCGAGTGCTTTCCATACCAGGTGGGGGCAGAAGCGTGGACGCCTGTGTTGGCTGTGCGATAAGGACCTCCCCTGAGAAAGCATCTGTATCCTCTTCATCCTTGCATCTGGTTTCTGTAACTTGCTAGCTGTGTGAGTTGGGTCAGTTACTTAATTTACCTCGGTGTGTAGTATGGCTTCTCACCTCCGTTGCCTTATCTGTAAGTTGGGGCTAACCCTAGGACCTACTTCCAGGGGCTGCACTGAGGATTGAGGATTGAAGAGATTGCACATACAGCTTTTAGATTAGCACATTGCTTGATGTCCTACTAAGCATTTTTTGAATTACTGACTGACAATGAATGGGATGTAATCTCTACCTTTGAGTAATTTACAAGTTTAACCAGACGAATGTGAAAGAATAGCTAACAGGCTAACGTGGTACAGTGAAAGGACCTTGGTTCAGGAGATGGGGGTCCCAAAGGTGCTAGCTTCCTCATTTGTCCTCTGAAACACTGGTTCTCAAGGGGGCAATGGAGCTCCTCACACCCAAGGGGATATCTAATGTTGTCTGGAGACATTTTGGTTCTCACAATTAGTGGAGGGATGCTAAACATCCTGCAATGCATAGGGCAACCCACTTTGTATCTCCCCCCACTAAGCAAAACATTATCCATCCCTAGTAGTTCTGAGAATGGAAAACCTCGCCCTTCCTACTCAAAGTATGGTTTGCAGACCAACAGCATTGACATTACTGAAAAGTGTGATAAAAATGTAGAATCCAGGGCCCTACCCCAGACCTACTGAATCACAATTTGCATCTTATTCAGATCACTACCATGTGATGGGCATGCTCACTAAAGTCTGAGTAGTGTGCTAGAACGGTGCTCCTCAATCTTGGATGCCTATTAGAAAGACCTGTGGGAGGTAGTGGTGATGGTATTAAACATCCCAATGTCCCACACCAATTCAGCCAGAATCTCTAGGATGGAACCAGGCCTCAGTATTTTTGTAAGCTCTCCAAGCGATTCTAGTTTGTAGCCAGGCTAGAGGATCCCTGATGTAGGAGCTCATGGTCTGATGGGGTGGAGAGACTTGTCAGTGGTTCACAGTACAGGGTGGTTCACAGAACATAGCTGGTTCTCAAGGAATAGAGAGCCAAGGTAGAGGAAATTAAACATCGGTGGGGACCAGTGTGTTGGGAGCTGTGAGAGCTCAGAGGCTCCACTCAGACAGATGTGACCTTGAGCAAGTCATTTCCCAACCCTGTCCCCAGGGTTGTCTCAGTTTCTTTGTTTATTAAGACAAACCTTCCACCTTAAGTCTTCTGAGAAGCCTATAGTATGGCTTAATGAAGTTTTGGTGGATGAATGTGCAGATGAATGAATGATCTCATACTAAGTAAAACAAAACAAAACAAAACTATAGACAACAGATTCTCCACGAGTTCAGGAGCAGGGAGCCGCTCAGCAGCGATAGCTTCGTGGAGGAAATAGGATTTTGTTGGGGCTCTGGGGCAAGCCCTCCAACAGAGGAGGAACACACATCTGTTTCCTTTTGTTCCTGTTTGGGGAAGGGAGCCTACTAGGGCTCATTGTCTCCAAGGAGATACATCAATCCCAAACATCTCCCACTCTGATTTATAATTAACACAGGTCCCTATGTCAGCACAGCTGCAAATCATTAGCAGTCATTTTTAGAGATCAGCAGGTAGGGGCTTCTTCCCCCTTATGGGGTTGGAGGAAAAAAGGTTCAAGAACTTTCTGCAGCCCTTGCCTCCTGGTATTAGATGTGGAGCAGGAGCCCAGTTCCTTCTGTACCCCCTGCACATTAAAGCCCTTCACTTCTTAAAAACAGATGATGGTTTTAAATGCTGGAATAAAGGGCTGGGAATGGATTTAACCTCATCAAACACTTCCATATCTGATCTTACCTTCTGAGCTACAGATCACGGGCAACATGAAAGGCTTCCATTTGCAGGCTGGTTTTTAATGTGTTTTTTTCTCCCTCAGAGTTCTGCCTGTCATGCCAGGTCAAGGAGCAGGGGAGGGACGTGGTCAGGTAGTTGGTGGCCAAGGGCCCTGTTCCTGCCATTTGGGGAGCTGGAGGCATGGAAAATGCTCCCCCACCCCCATTAGTCCTACTTGGGGGATTTTGTCAGCTTCCTTGGGAATACTATACTCTGGCAACAAGCTGAGTTGAGAAAAGACTTTTTTTTTTTTTTTTTACTGGAGGCCAGCATCTGAAAAACTTCTTCTTATATTGGGGAATTCTCTACTGGAGGGGGCTTGGGGGGGGGGGGGGGGGGCAGAAGTGGGGAAGGGCAGTGCCCACTTTCTCAGCCCTCCTGGCAGCGAGGCCTTGAGTGCCTGGCTTGATTTCAGTCAATCAGGCTCCCCTGTCTGAGGAAAACCGGCTGGAAACTGTCTGGTGCTCTGGCAAAGGAGTAGCGGCTCCGCCATTCTTTCCCTTCCTTCCCTTCTTCCTTCCTCTCCATCTCCCGGGTAGCCGTGTGTTGTTTTTCACCTCCAGCTGCCTCCTGGCTCAGAGCTGCATCCTTTGTCTCGGGGGACCCAAGTCTGGCAGAGGCTCTGGAGACACCAATATCTTAAGATAAGGCAGGGCTGGGATTAGATCCTGATAGGGCCTTGCTCAACCTCTCAGGGAGTTTGGCTTTTATCCTACCACCAACAGGAATCCACTGGAAGGTTTTAAGTGGGAGGGGTTTGTGAGTGCCACCGGAGATTTTGTGATGGAACCTGAACTGTAAGACCATCACTGGTTTATATCGGAGAACGACTGTGTGGAACAGGAAAGCCAGTTGTTTAAGTGAGCCACAGGGCCGTCTGGGCCAGGGTGGTGGCCCCTCTGTCTTCCAGAGCCTGCTTCCAGACTCTTCCTGCAGATCCCCAGCTCCCCCTGCTGCCCTGGGGCATCCGTGTCTATCAGTGATGGATGCCCTAACCCACAGGTTGAGCCCTGGGGTGGGGAGATTTGAGCCTTCAGCCAGGTAGTGGGGAGGATTTTGAGGACTGAGGCCCACTCTGTCTTGGTAATACAGAAACAAACCAAAACAGCATCTGGATGTACATTACTCCCTTAGCATCCTAGGATCTTCAACCACGAGGGGCTTGGGGTGTCTCAGAGCCTAGATGCCCAGGTGAGGCTGGGCTGTCCCGTGCCACAGCCCACACGTGACTGTGGAGTGTGAACATGTTTGATGCCAAGAGTGCCACTTTCTCCCCAGACCGCCCATACCCCTTTCGGGACAGCTTGCATGGACTTTGTCCTTTTCTTTGTACTCTTCCGTGATATCCCCACTGCAGAGCACTAGCCCTCACGTGGCTGCGTACGTGGGTCTGGGGGCTAAGACCTTTCGGTGACGGGGCTGGCCCAAGATTAACCTTGCTGTGGGTCCCCAGGCTCTTGGATAGAGGGAAGCAAACCTTGATATTGGGTGAGAATTAGCCACAGCCCTGCTCCCTCGCTGAGGAAAATGTCGAATTTCTGGGCAGTGCTCTCACCTTCTGAGTGGCCCCTTCCTCTCAGGAGAAAGGACCAGCGAGAGAGTCTGAAACATAGGGGAACATGGCTGGAAATGGCCTTGGTCCGGAGATTCCCGTAGGAAGCCATCAGCCCGTCAAATCACCTTTCTCTTCGGCTCAGGCTTTGATCTCTTCCGAAATCCAGGTCAAAGGCAGGCCTCGGGCATCTTTCCCGGAAAGCTGTGGTTGATGCCCCTTTGCCCGCCTTCCCTAGGCCTCAGGACAGCGTCGGGTCCTCCCGGGTCCCCTATTCCTGCAGCGTGGCAGGAAGCTGCCCGCTGGCACTCGGGCCGAGCAATTAAGAAACTGCATATTTCTCCTCCTCACTTCCCTAATTGTTATTTTTGTCCCTGCTTTCAAACCATCCTGGGTTTTCATTTCATCTTGCCCCAGCCCAGTGCGGCCGGCAGAAAAAGCCAGCTCGCTCAGCGGGAGGCAATTTTCCCAGCGTGTCCAGCGATAATTCCAACACGACTGCTTTGTACATATAATTATAAAACCAGGGGCCACCAAAGTGCACCTATAGAGCAGAGCCTTGACTGTTCTTGGTTCTGTTTTAATTATTAAGCCTTAAAGCAAAAACTAGGTTTCAAAGAAAACTTTCTGTACAGTTCTCAATAGAGTTAAAGGAGGAACATTTTAAGCTGATGAGTTGACACTTGTAGAAGCAAATATATTAAATAAATCATGATTCGTTTTGGGGGCAAAGTCTGACTTACATCAACTCTGGAAAAAATGGATCTTAATGAGTGACAGTTGGGTGTTTTCTGTCACTTCCTGAGGTAATGGCCGCAAGCTGACATTGCTCAGTGGGTGTCTCATACTTCTGAACAAAAGTTTTTTGGAGTGAGATAGACAAGGTAGAAATCCCAAGGTGACTGGGAGGAATGTCTAATGAGTGGAAAGACATATTTACTGGCAGTCCGTATGTAAGCTGTGACAGTTGACAGGACCTGACTGTAACAAATATAGCTGATGAAGAAAAGGCTGACAGTCCGAGGGGGGGTGGAGGTGGGGGGAGAGGAGTCAAAAGCCCTGCCTCGGCTGAACCCTGTTAATGGCGAGGTGGATACAAAGCTCTGCGCCATGAAAGGGAGCCGGGCTCTTGCCCTGATGTCTAAACGCAGAGACGTGTCGAGCTTGCAGGAGGTGGTAATAGGTTCGGATTTGTTGACCTTTTTGCCTGTAGCTTTATAAGCTGGTGTTTCGGGTAATATCTGGGGCCAGAAGATGACCCCAGCTCCAGGGATGTATGTACTTTCTGTGACTTTAGGGTCGGTAGACACATGTCTCGGGCAAAGACAGGGCTTGGGCTCTTAATGAATGGGTGCCTCACCTGGGCAGCTACCATGACCAAGAGCCACTGGGCTCTGGCCAGTCTGCCCCAGTGGGCACCAGTGAGGCCCATGGGGAGGTGGGAGGACGACTGAGCAGTGTCGCATTCTGCAATTGTCCATTCCCGTGTGCCCCTGACCCCCTTCATTCTTCGGCTCCCCCACCCCTCCGTGCAATTTCTCCTCGGCACTCCACCCCCGCCCTCTCCCCTGCACAAAAGGAGTGATTGGCCTGGAAAAGGCAGAGCTGACTGGCATATTAAATGATGACACTTTGTTACCGGCTGGTCAGGGCTTCAACAATAGGCTTGCCAACGAGCTCTGCACTTCTTCCCCCAGGCAAATGTCACACTGAAACTAAACAGGATCTTTTTTCATCCTACATGCTGTTTTCTATGCCACATATTATTTTATAGTTGAAAATAGGCTCACTCTTTAAAATGCACAGAGCCTGCTGCACTTTCATCGTGGGCTCCTTTCAGAGGGGAGGCTGGTGGGGGTAGTGGAAAGTCTACTGAGTGATGAGGGTTTGGCCAACATCTTGACCTTACCTTTTTTTTTTGAATATGTGAATACCTAAAGGTGAAAATTAGACATTTTTACAGATTTAAAAGAAATGGATGGAAGTGATTAGAGCAAAGGAGACTAATCAGCCATGAACCTCAGACGTCAAGATGGGAAGTCGATTTGTCACGATCACCGTATTTCTTACTCTGGTGGACCGGGGGTGCATATTCCTCACCTCTGTGTTGATTTTAAGTCTGCTCTATGATTTGGAAAAATGGGATCCATGTCTGTTAATTCCTCAGACTTGAGTGACGTGTCAGTTCCTTGACTTTTATATTGCACCAATTAAAGGGAGAACTCTTTCCAGTACTCTGGGCTAGTGTGACCCACTTTCTCCAGGTTGGCTCTTGTTAACTTGATTCCCTGCCTTGGAATACAGCTTGGGTAAGACTGAACTAAATGGAGTTCTTCCAAGGCCACGAGCTGTGGGCTGACACAGTATCAGAGATCCTCATCGACTTCGGCCCAGAGTGGACCGAGGATTGTCCCCTGGGACTGTCCCCGACATGGCTGACTTCATTGGGGTGGTAGAGGGATAGGGTATTGGGACTCATCCAGCAGCGAAGCCTTCTTGTCAATAGGACGACAATTTTTAGAATAGGATTTGGGATATGGGGGAGCGAGGCTCAAGTATAGAGAACCTTATAGCTCAAGATAGAGGATGAATTTGGTTTGAGATGAGGCAGTTACATTTTGGGGAGAGATGAGATGGAATTGTTTCTCTCCTCTACCCCAGAGGCATAGGTCTATTATTATATAGTTTTATCTTTTCTTAACTTGAGCAAGTTACTTTTTCTTTCTGAGCTTTAGCGTCCCCTTCGATAGAATAAGTTATTAGTCTAGATAACCTGGGATGTCTCTTCCTGCTCAAGATCTTTTGGTTTTCATGATCCACCAAAGCAGGTTCCAGAAAACCTTGGCCGGAAGGACATTTTACTTCAATCAAGTGATATCCTTCTGGCCAGCTAATGAGCCTGGTGTTCCCAAGCCATGAGGCCAGGCTCAAAGGAGTCTGGGGGTGAGCACCCGACAATGCTTACCCTAAAGCCAAGACTGCCTGGTTTTGGTTGCCACAGCTACCAGCCACCCACAGATGTGCTTCTACTGCTGCTGCCTGGTGCCGGGCAGACCTGGAAAGCTGCTGGTGAGAAGGACCGGAAGGGGAGCGCTCCAGGGATGGCCACGGCCCTATGTTCCTACAGTAGAGAATACCCCAGCCGTGTTCACAGGAGAGGCAGAGGGACTCAGGGAGGGTCGGTACCGCTGTGTTCAGACCTACAGTTCCTCCAACATGAAAGGGAAAACTTCTCTCAAGGCTTCTTTGGCTCAGGGAGGTTTTTCTTCTAAAAGTTGTTTTCATGTGCAGATCACCTTCCAAATCCAAAAGCCCCCACGCCAGGTTCGCAGAGGCTTGAGTTCTGGCCTCTCCTGGGCTGATTACTGACTGTCCAAAGAAGCCTGAGAGTCTCTCTACATCTCATGTGTAAAATGAGGGAAAAGGACAAAGTCAGTAATTGTATTACTTTTAGTAGAAACTTTTACAAAGCGATGTCAGCGCCCCAATAGAATCCTTCCTAGAATCCCAATACTGCTGTCAAACATGTAATGTATTTGTTAATGTAGAGAAGGGACCCTCATGTTCATCTTCTCAACCTCCCTGGCCCCTGTCAGGTCTCCAGGGAGCACCTCAGGGACCTTGGTCGTGTCGTTGGGGAGGTTAGGTGTAGTCAGTGCATTTCCGACTTCGCGATATTTTCAGTTTAGGATGGATTTATTGGATGGTCACCCCGTTGTAAATAGAGAAGCATCTGTTGTGCAGAATGAAGCCAGAACCGCACCCTGGGCTTGTGCCACTCCCTGGTGATCCCGCTTACAGTCCTTCCTCAACTTCTACGTCGTTGACAAGCACAGGCCAAGGAGTTGGACTTTAAAAATTGATCCTGCCCCGCTCTGACACATGTTCCCTGTGCCACCTGCCCTACGGGGCTGTTCCAAGGACATGGGAGGCACAGAACACCCATGTGCAGTGCATACCAGCTGTCCTATAATAACAGCTAGACATTTGGGGTGCTGACTCTGTGTCAGTCATGTCCCAACTGCTTCAAGTACATTGTTTCATCTAAAGCTCACAACGGTTCTATGAGTGACTCATGTTATCCTCTTTTTCCTGGTGAGGAAAGGGAAGCACAGAGAGGTTAGGGAATTTATGTGAGATCACACAGCCAGCAGCAAAAATAGATATAAAGTCGGACAGTCTGACTGAACGGCCTACCTGCCAACCACTATACACTATTGCTTTTTCCTCTTACATGATGTAATTAATTCAACACATGTCTATGGAATATTCATTATGTGTCTAGCACTGTGCTGGACACTGAGACTACGGTGGGCAGCCAGAAATCATATGTGGTTTCCAGTCTCTGAGAACTTATATTCTAGAGGGGAAGACAGACCATTACCCAATGTGTATAAATACACGATAAATGTAGAATTGCAACTACAGAAAGAGTGATGGAGGAGAAAGCATGGCGCTCTAAGAGCCTGTAATAGGGGACTTGACTCAGTTCGAGAAGGCAGAGAGGACTTCCTGGAGGAAGTAACACTTTAGCTGAGATCCAAAGGATCAGTAAGAATGAGGTTAGTAGCAGGCAGTGTCAACAGTGGGCATGGGGTACGTAGGTGCATTCTATGCAGAGGGAACAGCATGTGCAAAGGCAAGGAAGTCAGTACTGGCTACATAATTTGCAGGGCCCAGTGATAGTAATAATGTGGACCCCCTGTTACAAAGTTACTGAGAATTTCCAAACAGTGAGAACAGGAACCTTCTGTATGTGGGGCCCTTGTGGCTGCAGAGGTCACATGCCTGTGAAGGGAGAACAAGCTGGGGAGAGAGGAAGTCAGGGCGGATCACAGAGCCCTCAAGGCCAAGTTCAGGATTCTGTCTTTTTCGATCAGTTTCTAGGTCCCTCTGGCTGCTGCTGGATAGAGAAGCATGTGGAGGGGAGGCGGATAGAGGAGCTCTTAGGGGGAAAGGGGCCAGGCAACCTGCGGAGGCCTGAAGGCCTCAGGGCTCAGGCCAGTCCTCCACCTCCCCAGGCCTAGCCTGGTTTTCTCTTTGGAGGGAAAGGGAGTGTGACGTCCACCCCCTTGATAGCCAGAATGCAGGGACCCGAGCCTCGGAGACCTTCCATGGCCAGTTTGCACGGGCTTAGCATAAAGGTTCCATGACCATTTTCCACTGACCTCCTGGAGGCTGGTAGGAGAGCATGACTCGCTCTAAGGTCCAAAGCCAAGGAAGTGGGGAGACCCGCTGTGTGAGAGAGTGTTTGGAGAGCTTTTTAAAAGGGGGACACAGACATGGAGAACTGAATCCGTGAGTCCTTGCCTTCCTGTTCAGTTTCAATGCAAAATGGCTGCCCCCGTGTGTCTATGGGTATCCAAATACAGTAAAACCAGCCCCAAAATGGTCTCTCCTCTGAGCCCCAGAAAACTTTTCTGAATACCAGAATCAATGCTTTCCCCCCTGACCTGGTGTGTTTTGTGCAGACAGACATTTTACTGTAGCAATTATAATAGCTCAGTTGGAAATCACCATCTGGCTAGGTGGCTGAATCCATGCCTGGATCCAGCTTCAAAAGCAGGTATCAGAGGCAAATTAGCGCCGACAGCAAGTTTCGGACTTTATAAAAAGTGCCAGGTTGGGAGAAGAGACGTGTAATTGCTCCTGTGGCCAAAGGTGAAGGTTAATACTCTGGGCCTTGGCTGCCCGTGTTCGGTCCCCTGCCCCCACCCGCACCTCCACACCGCACACTCTAAAGACTGCCCAGCACACAGAAGCACTTTATATTTTCTGTCTTCATAAAACGCCCCCAGAACACCCATCGTAAGGAGAAGGACCAGCCATGGGTCCCAGGGTGCTGGAGAGGAGACAGACCCTTCCCTTCTCCTGTTCCCCTCATTTGGAGGGAGGCCCCTGCCTTTACCCACGGGGGCCTCTGGGTATCCCAGTGTCTCCGGGGCCTCTCTGTTTAGGTTAATTACACAAACGACAAGGCATCGATGCCCCCTCTCCGGGATAGCTGGCGAACTTGACTAGACTCAAAATGAAGCTCTTTGATTCCATCTGCAAAATTAGATCAGATTTGATAAAGTAAAGATGTACCCTTTGAAGTATTCCCTATCAACATAAGTGCTAAGAACACTTGAGTGAAGGAATTTGAGCAGTTTTGAAAGCAGCAGCATAGGAACTTCAATGAGGATTGCAGCTAAGGGCATGCCCAGAAGGCACGGGACTAACTGCATCTATCCTGCAGGCAATAAGCAATTGCTAAAGATTCCAGACTTCTCAAAGTTCAGAGTTCAACGCAGAAAAACTTGGCTACACTCGTGATAGGCTGGGCTCTGTGCTTTGCATTCTGTTTTCGGAGGCTCGCTGAGACCCACAGTTTTTCTGTGGCTCTGCCACGCCTCTGCTCTGTGGGGGTGAGACTTTGTTTCGCTTTAGCTTCCACGAGGAGGTCTGAGTTAAACCATCAGCTGCTTTCCGGGGGCATGCTCCCTCCAGAGCCACAGGGCAGGACATCAGCAGGTGAAAAGGGTCTGTTTATCCAAATGAAAGGCGAAAGGTCTGTGTCAAAGCCCAGCTCTGCCCCCCTCTAGTTGGGTGAACTTGATGGAGTCCTTCAGCGTGTCCAAGTCCCAGCGTCTTCATGTCTCTGATGTTCCACTCCAGCTACCAGTTCCTGAGTCCCTTCTCCATGCCCCAAATATTTACTGCTCGTTTTGAACTACACCCAAACCCCATGACTGAGCCTGTTCTAGGTGCTGGGGAGAAGAGGCTGCATTAATCACCATGAGGTGCCTCCTGGTCTAGCAGGGGACAGACAGACCTGAGGTTGTGCCTGAATAGAAAGTGCTGGGGTAGCTTTACTGTGACATCCCCGGTGTGGCAATAGGTGCCTGTGCAAAGTGCTGGGGGAGCTCAGAGGAGGGAGTGATTCATTCTGCGAGGAGGGAGTCAGGGAAAGAAACAGAGGGGAGAGGAGTGGATTGGATTTGATGAGATAATGAACAGGAGTCATTTCGTGTTTTGTGGAGGGTTAGGAAAGGCAAGCTCTTACTCTGATTTCAGGTAGAATGAAAGAGCGTGCCATCCGGGTTCTCTCCTCTTACCTGGGGCTGCACTGATGGCGCCTTGGGAAGCTCTTATGCTTTCAAAGAACGAAGGGATCCAGTGAGTGTTTGAATCTAATAATCAATGTTGAGGGAAGATTTTTTTTTAAATTAAAAAATGAAAGTATATAAGAGATCAGTGGGAGGGATCTCTCCCACTGAAATGCTTCCATTTGGGCAACTTAAGTGCCACAGGCTGTGTGCCTGAGGTGCTCGCCTGTCATCCAGGTGTGTCCTACTGGTGGGAGATCCAGGAGGGCCCAATAAGTACATTACTCACCCCCTGCCCCCCCCCCCCATATTACGTTGAAGAAGAGCAGTGAGAGTAGGTACCCTTGCCTTATTCCTGATCACGGGGAAGAGACAGTCAGTGGTTCATGATCAAGTATGATGTTAGCTGTGGGTGCTGACTGCGGGTGCTCTTTATCAAGTGGAGAGGTTTCCCTCTATTCTTAGTTTGCTGTGGAATGTTTGTCATGAGTGGGTGTTGGGTTTGTCAAATGTTTTTTATATATCAACTGATATGACCACATGGTTTTTCTTCTTGAGCCTGTAGATGTGGTGGATTGCATTGATTGATTTTTGAGTGTTCAACTGGCCTTGTGTACCTGAAATCAATCCCCCTTGGCCATGGTACATCTATTATTTATTTATTTATTTATTTATTTATTTATTTATTTATTTATTTTTACGGACAGCTGGGTTCAATTTGCTGATACTTTGTTGAGGACTTTTGTGTCTCAGTTCATGAGGGATATTTGTAGGTTTCCATATTTTAGCTGTCTTTATCAGGTTTTGGTACCAAGCTAGTACTAGCCACATAAAATGACTTGAGATATACTACATCTTCTATTTTCTGGAAGAGATTCTGTAAAGTTGATATTAACATACTGTTTTTTTTGTTTGTTTGTTTGTTTTTTTAAAGATTTTATTCATTTCTTTTCAGAGAGAGGAGAAGGGAGGGGAGAAAGAACAATGTATGGTTGCCTCTCACATGGCCCTCACTGGGGACCTGGCCCACAACCCAGGCATGTGCCCCGACTGGGAATCGAACCGGGACCCTCTGGTTCCCAGCCTGCGCTCAATCCACTGAGCCACACCAGCCGGGCTTAACACACTGTTTTTAAAAGCAACTGTGATTTTCTTTAGTTAATCTTCTACCCTCAACCCAGAAGTACCTTTTGGTAAGCATGGTAAGGAAAATGGCTTAGTACAACAAGGGAAACCAGAGACCAGGTTCCAGCCCCCTGGGAGGTGGTTTTTATCTAACCGCCTTGCTGTGATTACTCCTTTGCAGTGTGTCCCCTTTCAAGGTCCTCCGTCCTCATCTGTGCATTGGTCCATTGGATGCATCTGGGGAACCGTTAGCACCAGACATGAGGGCACTTCGTGAAATGTGCAGCCTAACCAACCAGCTCCTCATTCCCCTCCCTCTGTTCCCTCTCACTCCTGGCCTCCTTCATCCCTTTCTCTTTTTTCCCTCCACCCTAGGTACAGAGTTGAGTTTAGCACACTCCTCAGCACAGGGCGTAATATTCACTTTGGTCCATGCACGACACTCCCTTTACTTCCAGGCTCCGCCCTCCTTCCTCTTCCACCACTGATACTCATAATATTGTATTAGTTTCTTAATGCTGCTGTAACAAAATACCACAGATAGGGTGGATGAAAACGCCCCCTCCGTCTTCGAGGGCCGCAATGGCTGGCCTAGTCTTCCTCACCTGTGGCACTCTACACTTGCTCTCCTACTGCCTCTTTGGGTTGTAAGGGCCCTTGTCATTGCCCTGGGGCCCCCTGGACCCCCTGAATAATGCAGAGTAGCTGCTCATCTCAAGGTCAGCTAATCAGCAACCTTAACTCCCGCTTGATATATAACACGACGTAGTCGCAGGTTCTGGGGATTGGGATGTCACATCTGTGGAGGTCATCAGTCACACAGATACATATGTGAGGTACATGGGTGTCATTTCACAGTGTATCATGTCATTTCGAGTGCACAAGAATTCTTTATTTATGTGAATGGAATTGGGTTACAGATCTTTGACTCCTACTTTTCTACTCCAAAGCTATGTTTTTATTTTTTATTTTTTTAAAAGATTTTATTTGTTTATTTTAGAGAGAGGGGAAGGGAGGGAGACAGAGAGAGAGAGAAACAGCAATGTATGGTTGCCTCTCACATGGCCCCCACTGGGGACCTGGCCCGCAACCCAGGCATGTGCCCCAACTGGGAATCGAACCAGGACCCTCTGGTTCCCAGCCCGCGCCCAATCCACTGAGCTACACCAGCCAGGGCACCAAAGCTATGTTTTTAAGTTCTCTCTCTGTTGTGTGTATAGGTGGCACATTGCCCTCAATCTTCGCGTTCATTTCCAAGTGGCGGACATCTGGATTGCTTCCCAGTCCCCACCATTACAGGCAGTGCTGTGATGAGTACCCCACGCCTGGCCCCTTACGGACTGTTTGCATATTTTTTACTTAATTTTCCCTGGGGAGCGTTAGAGTGCTCCCTACATGGCTGCCCCTGCCCACAGCCTCACTAGTAGTGCGGGGAGTTCCTGTTATCCCATGCAGTTCGGGCTGCCAGCCCCCACCATTGCCCAGCTGAAAAGCAGCCAGAAAGGGGAGGGAAAATGATATTAAATGTGCACCTACCTTGTGACCTACCAGAGGATTCTGTGTTGGATGCTTTGTGTGCTTTATCCTCTCCTATTCTAAGATGATCCTTTGTGCTTGAGCATTATCGAACCCATTTTAGAGATGGAAAAACTAAAGCTGAGAGGGATTAAGTCCTTTCCCCAAGATCTCATGTTTAGTAAGTGCTAGATCCAGAATTTGAATCTAAGTTGGTTCAAGTGTTTACTCTCAGGGCTCCCATCATGCCCTGGGCACATCTTGCTCTCCATATGCACAATAACGCTAGGTCAAGTTCATTGTCTAGGAGAATGGTTAAGAGCATGGGCTTTGGAGCCAGACCTCAGCTCAAATGCTGGCTCTATCACTTACCACCTACATGGTTTCAGATAGGGAGCCTAGCTATTTTACATCCCATTTTTCCCATTTAATGATGGGAACTATGTCCTTCAACTGTGTTTGTAGACCACTTAGCAGTGCACGGTCCATGGGAAGAGATACACCAGTGGTAGGTATGGCTGCAGCGTTATACCTGTATCTCCCCATCTACCCCAGACGCTAAACTCCCAAGTAGAGGCTGTGCTTTGTTCATCCCTGTGCCAACTTTGTAGCGCCTGGCACACTGTCTGGCTCATCAGTAGCTGTTAGTGGAACCACCCAGCAACGAAGCTCATTCTAGCTGGGACTGCAGATTTCCAAAGCCCTGGGGTGAAGGATCTTGGATCTTCAGGATGCTCCGCAGGGCACATGGAGAAGGAGCTCCCTGACCCTGTTCTTTTAGCGATCTTTCTGGACCTTACTCCTACATTCTTCATAATATCTGCTGCTTCTGGTCCCTATCTCTCTCCTTCATCCTCTCTCCCAAATCCCTTCCCCTGGGGAAACCAAGGTGCTCTTTCCTCTATGTTGTGGAGGCCTCCGCTTTGGTGGCAGGTCAGGTCGGGGTCCTGTTGCCATCAGCCTTGCGTTTCCTCTCCTGGAGGAAGGGGGCGCTGCATAACTTGTGGCCTGCCTGTCACTTAGGCAATTCTGCACCTGTGTGACTTCCCTGAGTGCTTAACAAACTTTGGGTGATTAGAGAACTTCAGGTGGCCCTTTCTTAAATAGTCATTAAACAATCCTTACAGATGGAAGCAGCTACAACCAACCTAACAACGTAATCCTTTTTCAAGCCAGAACAAATGTATAATGAAAGCACAAAGGGAACGGCTTCAAAGTTCTGAGCCTTCTTAGGCAAAACTGGGATACATCAACCATCCTAAATTAGTGTCCAAAAAGTTTGGTGAGAATTGGCATGTGGGGTAGTGTTCTAAGTCATTCACCACTTAAATCAGCCTGCCTCTCTCTCTCTCTCTCTCTCTCTCTCTGCCTTCACAGCCTTGCAAGTTCGGCCCGCTGCTGCCCATCTTACCTAAGTTGGAGAAGGTGTGATTGCGACAGGTTATAATTTGATACTTGAAGTTAAGTCCTCAAGAGACTTCCTTAAGGCTGCTGGGGTTCAAAAGCTAAATCCAACATTTAAAAGCTGTGTGACCTTGGGGAAGTTACCTAATTATTCTGAGCCTCACTTTCTGCATTGTTAAAATGTAATAGATGCTAGCAGTGCCTGCTGCAGTCAAAGCATTTATTAAGTATTAATGGAATTACTAGTCCCTGTTTTTTTTTATGTGGGTGCTTCTGGAGTAGAAAGTGGGTCATTTAACTGTGAGGGCTCCTCCGCTCAAAGATATCCAGTGAACAAAGTTTAGGGTGCATACGAAACCAAGGGGCTCGTTTCAAATGCAGATCTCTGGAGCCGAGCAGGAGCGACCGATTCTGAGAGGAGTGGGGCGCAGAAACCCATAATTTTAATAAGCACCCGGGTGATTCTCAGGCAAATGGTTCAAAGGCTATACTTTAAAAAGAAATGAATTAGCGTCACTTAAAAGACATCCTCAGGGACAGCTGGGCTATAGTCATTTATATCTTCCTGTGAATAATTCAATCAGATTGCTTTCTTATCAATGCCTCTAACCAGCCATTCTTGAGGGGATAGCGCGTGTGATAGCATGGGGGAGGGAGGGGCAATTTTGGTCATTTGATGTACCCGGAGAGAAGAATCTGCAGCGGCTGCACCTTGGACGGCCAGAGGTGGCAGCAACAGGCTACCAGGGATGCGAAGGTGGAGGTGGAAGTCGAGGGAGACACAGGTAACCTGCCATAGGGCAGCGGCTACCCTGTATGCCACCAAGAACCTTGTTGAGTTCTTTTGGTTGGCGATGGCTGTTTCAAGTCAATGAGAGAAATCTCTAAGTTCGTTTTATGGTTTTTCAGGCACGTAAATTGAGTTGGTAAGCAAAGATGCCATTCTGGTTTACCTTCTGTGGTCTGTCTTCCCACAGGCATTCCTTTCTCAGTCTTAAGGCTGGAATTCTCAGGACTTCTCTGGCTTTGGACGTCAAGCAATTAAAAAGTATCATGTGAGGCCATTCACAGAAAAACTCTGCCTTGGTTGATCTCCTAGTGAGACACTGTGCAGGGGGGCAGCGGAGGGAGTGATGGGGGAGAGAAGAGCTCGGTCATGTGGGTTCAGGGAGATCTCGGTCCCAGACATCAGACATGCAAACACGTGTATGTCCTCACAAATAAATGCATGAAACATGTTCAGTTTTGCCTGTAAAATCACACAGTATGATGTACAGATGATAAAATCAAGCTCATCTCTTTGGATGCATTTAGTTGATTCAGGGTATTGATTGGGAAAGCTCTGATATTCGAGAAAATTTTTGTTTGAGAGCTGAAAGTAGAGCTGAGATGATTAGATTAGTAATAAGAAAAGGTGCTATTTACTCCATTGCCCCTCTGTTCGCAGCTGAAGGAATTGATTTCATTTCCTTAAGATATTTATTCTTGATAATACAAACAATATATGTTCATTGTGGAAAACTTTGGGTGTAGCCTTCAAATATACGTTCTAATCAACATGTACACACGCACATACAAAGATTTTTATAAAATTGAATAATACTGAAGAAACTGTTGTGTAACCTGACTTATTTTTTACTTACAATTTAATTAGGTAAAAATTCCCTATTTAACTTTTAATTCTCTATTTTCAGTGGCTCTATTGTGATGTACCACTTTGTTTTAAAAAAGTAAATTCCTACTCATAGGTATTTAAGTTAATTTGTTGTTTTACTACCATACAGAATTGCTGTGATGAAAAGTCATGTGTGTAGATCTTGGTACACATTTCTGATTATTTCCTTGGGGTAAAATTCTTAGAATTACTGAGTCAAAGGGTAGGTATTTTTAAGGTCTTTGGTATATGGTTGTCGAATTGCCAGGCAGAAAAGTTGTTTCCATTTTTATTTCCACCAACATCCAAGGAGAGCAGCCATTTCCCAGCTTCCCTGCCACCACTACATACATTTTGATTTCTTTTAAAAGATCCTGAATTTTCCAGACAGGTCATATAGCCACCTTACCATTCTTCACCTGATCTCCAAACGGCTGTCGGCTGCGGTGTGGGTGAAATCACACACCATGCCAGTTTTCTGAGGTGTGCATGCGGCAGCTTGTGTGGGAACTGCTAGTTTTCTTGACCTCCGAGAATGAGCTTTTGCAGTGGGAATCATCCTGCCCCTTCCCAATGAAGAATTAGAACAAGTCCCTCATCTCCTGGTTCCCCTGGACACTAATCAGATGAAGTCATGCCTCACTGGGGTGGGAGGCCCTTTATTTGCAGAGCTGAACATTCTTATAGACAGTGACAACCCCCTCAAGCCCCCCCAAAACCTCATTGCGTCTCTAAACACAGGAAGCTCAGGTGGAGTTTCGGTGGGGGGGGGGGCGTTAATAGGGTCTCACCAGAGTTGTGTAATTTGCTCATCTTCATAGAAGTTCCCCTGTTCCCCAAAGTCCAGACTCTAATTGGCTAGGAAAAGGGGTAATTGTGGCAGCACATGGCCCTTCAGGATTGACGCCTGCCCACTCTGAATTTATGACTCTGGGTGCCATGGTGACCCCAGTGCCAATGGGCTGTGAAGAGGGATTAACGCCTAGGATGAGATTTCCTGGAGCTGACATGAGCCCAAACCTACTGTGGCAACTCGTGTGTGCATCTCCCTAGGATACAGAGTGTTACCCCGCGGCCACCTTCCCAAGGACACCTGGCCAGACTCCTCTGACAACAGCCAAGTACGCAGGTGAAAGCGGAGACGCTCCACCTTCCCCTCCGAGTCAGGGTGCAGAAAAGCTGTGGCTTCTACGTTGATGTACTCCGGATGCTCTGGCTGTTCAGATTGGTAGCCGGAAAGTTCAAATCACCACCCGCTGGTCCCAAGGGAGAGAGAAGTGAGACAAGGAGGAGCTGAAGAAGGTTCCAAAGTGAAGGAAGCAGGGAAAATGTTTCAATGCAGAAAGTAGTTAGAGGAGAACTCAGTGGAGCTCCAAGAGGCCTGAATTCTCGTCCTAGCTCTGACTCCAGGGGGCTACGTGATCTCAGGCAAGTCATGGAACCCTTGGGGTCTCCTTGTCCCCACTGCCCAGTGGAGGACGTTGTTGGACAAGGTTAGGGTCCTCATGGCTTTTCTAAGTAAGAAAACAAAGGGATGAGGGACGACGCAGAGCAGAGTCCAGTGAGACCTTTAGAGCAATGCTTCCCTCCTGGTTTCATATCCAAATGCACAGAGAATAATGTTAACTCCACCTCGCGGTGAATGGCAGAGGCTTCTCTGCGCTGGAAGCGCCCCCGGGGGCTCTGGCTGCAGCGAAGGCTGAGGACAAGGTTATCCCAGGCACCCCAAGGGGACACTCTGCCGCAGAGGCCCGGGTCCTGAAAAAATCACAGTACACACCTCCAAGTACCTTCCCAATAAACAGAGATGGTACTAAACAAAGAAGTAAGGGAGAGATAATCCAACAGTGTTCTGACTTTGCTCATAGTGACTTCTTTGGTGATTTTTTGGGAAATAGCAAATTCTCTCCTCAAACTTTTTTGTGAAGGCCCTGCTTACCACTGTGGGGTTGTGGTGAGGGGTGGCCAGGAAGTAAGATTATTTGGGAAGGGGACAAATGGGGCTGCTAGGGAGGAGGGAAGCCCAAAGGCCAAGCATCTTGCTGACTTTGTTGGCATTTTTATCCAGAGAGCACCCCCAAGTTATCTCCTTGCCCCCAGTCTCCGGGGCAGCTGGGACAGGTCCAGTTCTTGAAGCCAAAGGCTTGATTGAAAGAATCAGGCATTCCATTTGCCCATGTCTTAGGCTTTTCTTATTTTGGAATAACAACCTTTTTAATGCGCTTTATTTATTCTTTCCATCCAGCCAAAGAAACGATGAGGTAACTGGTCCAAGATAATTGCCGAACACCTGCGCCCTGTGGGCGTGGTGCCGTGAGCCTGGTGGGGTGAGTGGGAGATTCGTGACCATGCAGATCAGCTGGCCACCCCCTCCTACCCCGCGCCCCCGCCTCCTAAACACCTGCAGAGGCCTGTCACTGGGGATGGGAGGGCCCATTAGGACTCTTGTAATTGAGATGGGCCGAGGGAGTTTACAATGGCTGGGGAGTGGGAGAGGGGGAGCCAGCTTAGATGACAGGAAACCGTCTTCTCCGCTCTGTAGAGCAGATTGAGAAAGGTGGCCTGGGTAATAATGGGGTTAGCTAATCCTGATATTCATAAGGCTAGGGGAGTCCGTCATCGTAATCACGGCTAATGGATTCCAGATGGAGAAATATAATTGTTCTCATTAGCATGGTTACACACACACACACACACCCATGTGCGCACACACTCAGAGAGACCCATTCCGCCCACATTCCCGACTTTGATAAGTACTGTCAGATAAGAATAGCCCACGCTGCAGAGCTAGATGGAGCGCATTGTCAATTATTCCTCCCCAATTTGCCCCCGTCCACAACATCCGTGCATACGTAATGGTTTCATTAACCTTGAGACTTCTGCGGATGAGTTGAAAACCAAGGCGTACGTGGCCAGTTAATTGACAGTACGTTTTGCACAGAGCATGGAAGTACCTTTCTCTTCCCCTTAAGTGTGGCCTGACTTTTCGGCTGTATTTCATAAGTGTTAATGTAATGTTGCTGAAAGGAAATATGGCCAAAAGCAGGAAACTTCTCCCCCCCTCTCTGGGATGCAGCTGTTCGTTTGGCTTGGGTTGTTAATTCAAACCACTCCCAGGTGCCTCTTTCATATTATCTCTTGTTTAGAACAAAATAAAATGAAACTGTCAAAACCTTTCTGCTTTGCTCAGCCCCAGGCTCAATAGCCCCATAAAGGGACCAGGGCAAGGAAGCAGCCACTAAAACCTGCCTCTCCTCCATGAGAAGTGCAGGCCCTCCAGGTGAGACCCTGCCTGCAGTCCGCCCACTCCCCCTCTGAAAGGGCATGTAGGAGTCCCGTTCCAGACCCCATTCCTGCCTCCAGGTCTTTGTTCTTGACCTTGCTTGCCAGGAGCACCTTTACCACTCCATTTCTAACTCTCTTGCAAAGTTTCCTCCCTGAATCCCCCCTTTTTTTTTTTTTTTTTGAGTATTCTGGTTTTCCGGTTTGGACATGTAGTAAGTGCTCAATAAATGTTGGCCATTATTAACATTTCTACTTTATGAAGCAGGTGTGTCATTTGGTGCTTGTAAACTATTTAATGGTGCAGGAACTCTCAGGGGATTTGCCTCTGATTTGCATATATTCCAGGATGCTATTTATAGCCCAGCACTGGATTTTTATGGAATGAAAACCTCCCTCAAGGGGATGTTTACTGTCTTTGCACTTGCACAGGAAGCAGACACAGAGGAGGGGAGGAGCCGCTGAGGCTGGGGGCCTTTGCTCAGAACCCCAGGGTCCTTCCTGGGGAGAGGGTGTGTGGCTTTTAGGATCTGAACTGTGTGGATGTTCAGTGATTGCTTCCTTCCGATCCAAAGTGATCTTTCGTTTCCAGCAGCACAGGGGAGTGGCTCCTTTGGGTGAATTTTTCACAACTGGAGTTTTGGGAGCTAGGTTAGGTGGTATCAGGCACTGCGGGGGTTTGTGTTGACCCAGTCCCTTGTCCACTCGGGGCCTCTGATTGTGGGAGTCCACCTACCTCCCAGCTTGGCCCTTGGCAAAACTTGGTTGGCTGTTGTTTGACAGGCAGGAGGTGGGCGTAGTCTCCCCTCTTGCTGACTTTCTGGAAAGGCCGCCCAAAAAGAACCCTGCCTCCATGTTTCACATGGACCCCAGGTTCCTGCTCCCTCTGTGAAGTCCCTGGCTTCCTTCTCTAAGAGACTGAAAGCAAGGGGCGGGTGAGGCCAATGTAGCTACAACTGCACCTCATTAAATGAGAGAGACTTCAGGAGAACAGGATTTCAATAAACGGCAGCCTGGAAATGCTGAGATGCCCCATTGTTATTGTTATTGTCATTTTAAAAAAATCCTCACCCGAGGACATTTTTTCAGTGCTTTGCAGAGAGAGGAAGGGAGAGAGAGAAAAACATCAATGTGAAAGAGAAACATTGATTCGTTACCTCCTGTATACACCTGGACCAGGAATCGAACCCGTAACCTTTTGATTACAGATGACACTCCAACCAACTGAGTCACACTGGCTAGGGCTGTTATTGTCCTTTATAAGTCTCCTTAGAAAGATCTAGCCAGCTCAGACTGATGTCCGTGCTGTACTTTGAACAGACCAGAGCCAAAGAGCGTCCACGCTCTGGAGGAGGAAGTATAGCACCGTGTGATACAGTGTGTTTTTGGTATTTTGAGCTACTTTTTCTGTAGCTGGGGGCCTGATTAATTTTAGTTTCAGCCTAACATCTTGGCCTGCGATCCTGGGGAGAGCTGGAGGGACTTAGAGAAATAATTCAGGCCCAAAGCCTCTGTGTTTGGAAATTGACCTTCCATCTGTTGACAATCAAACATTGAACCTATTAAGAGTGGCAGGTCCCCAAGCTGGAGGAAGGAAGGAATTTCCCAGAGTCTCCGGAGACAAAAGACCTTTTGATTACACCTGGGGGTGAAGGGTGACCAGCCCAGGTCAGACTAAACCAGGATCAGAGTGCAGAGCAGCTGGTGAGATGGAAGCCGGACGTCTGCCTTGCTGAGTTCTGAGTTGCAAAATAAGGGGGAGCGAGGAGAAAGGGAACATAACAGAGTGTGATTAGCCACGAGGGACTCCAGAGTGCAGCCATGCAGCCTCACCTGGCCTGAATCTGTGCTTTTCCATGGTCTGCGGCAATGTCCCTGCCTCCTCCACCAGACCTGCAGCTCCTTAGGAGCAGGTTCTGTGTCTCCCTCACCTTTGATGGCCTAGCACGTAGCAAGTATGGACTAAATAACTGTAGAGACCCAGAAAGGGGGTTGCTGAAAGCAGGGTCATGGCGTGCTCTTACCATGCCTTTGCATGAGTTAGGAAATCACCCCCTGAAGACAGACACAGGCCTGTGGGAACGTGGCTTGGCAGGTGCGGCACCCCCTCTCTCTCCTGAACGTGCTCATGTGAGACACATTCTGAAAAAGGACACAAGGGGTCATTCCTGCGATTTGGGAATTGGGGCTGATGCCCCAGGCCCTGGCCTTTGGGATACCCTGGGCTGTGCTGGACTGATGGAGAGGGTCTCGCAGGGTATCAGGAGACAGCTGGGAGGCAGCGTCCTACCCCAGGTGTCAGTGCCCTCCAGACCTAAAGGTCTGCATGTGGGCAGGGTCCCCCAACAGGCTTGTCCGGCCTCCTCTCTCGGGGATTTTCCTTTGCCCTGCCCTTCCTCTGGCTGTTCTCTTGGGGAATCTGGTCCCCATAAAGGCTCTCTTTGATGTCTCTCCAGCTAAAAAGTTCACAGTCCTCTTTGGTTCACACAGACCTGGGCTGGAATCCTGGTTCTGCCCCTTGCCCATGGTGAGCCCCTAGGAAGGCGTTTTAGTCTCCCAGACCAAAGTCGCCTCAGCCACGTAATGGGGACGTGGTGAGGTTATGTGGAAAGGTGTGTCTATGGGACCCAGGCCAGTGATGGACACAGAAGTCCATCCTGAAGGTTTGGTGAGCCTGCAGCAGAGGGGATGGTGGGCCCTGGACCCCACAGTGAGGTTGGCTGTTTCGGCAGTTTCCATTTCTTAGGGTGGGCCTCCACAGTGAGCCTTCTGGAATGAAATCCCTGATGTTCTTTCCGAGAACTCCAGAGCAGCGGTCCCCAACATTTTTGGCACCAGGGGCCAGTTTTGTGGAAGATAATTTTCCCACAGACCAGAGTGGGGTGGGGATGGTGTTGGGATGATTCAAGCGCATTACATGCAAGCTCACCTCCTGCTGTGTGGCCCAGCTCCTAACAGGCCTGGATGGGCGCCAGTCCACAGCCTGGAGGTTGGGGACCTCTGCTGCAGAGTCAAGTGCCCCAGACGGATCCCTCTGGCGAAGGGGGGTGGGTATGCTCCCAAACTTTAGCAGGCTCCTGGAACCAGATGTGGCCATGAGTGTGGCCAGAGCCAGCTGGTTCTAATGAGGTTGGGTCCCTTCCCATGGCCCTTGGTCCGCCCACCCCGTGATCTCTTTATTATTGTGTATTAGGAAGACTAGAGTTAGCTGATTTCATCAAAGGAAGTGAGCTGAAAGTCCGCGAAGTTGTTGGCTCTACATAAGGAAAACCTTGACTCACAGCTCTGCTGAGTCAGGTCCTTAGAAAGCATCCCGTTCTCCCACTTTGCTTTGCAAATGAGGAAATAGGACCAGAGAGGTTAAGAGCTTGTTCCAGGCATAGTACACCTTCAGTTATTCCCCAGGGCCTCCCCTGGCGGGGAGGTTATTTAAACTCTAGACATGCCCAGCTGTGGAATCGTGTCGCGGGAATTGTTGGAAATTTGATAGCAACCGGGGTCTGAAATTCCGGAGGGCTTGGCAGGCAGCATGGCCCTGCCCGATCTGGCCTCTCCCTAATGACAATCTCTGTTTCCAGATACACAGACACTACTTTCGTTCCTGCTCCTACGTGATTGCTCAAGATGGCACAGAGCTAGAACCCTGGGAACAAAGGGACCCGAGCTGGCTGGAGGCCCGCCATGGGGAGTGCTGGGTTCCCACACACACGTGTTCTCATTCAGTCCTCAGGTGAACCTCAAGGTCAGTTGAAAACTCTAATAGATGGTTATTGAGTAAACGATTGAATGAGTGGATGACTAATTATTATTTTTTAATTATTGACATATATTTTGTACCTTATGTCTTGCTTTGAAGGATCCTTGCCCTTTTCCCCTCTCTTCCTGTTTCTTATCCCTATGGTGCCCATTCAGAATGACCCACACCTGTGAGGATCCAGTGGGAGAACCACATTCATTTTCCTATTGGCAGGAAGGAAATCAGGAATCGGAAGCTCAGAGTCCAAAGAGTAGACTTTGTGTATTTCTCAACTCAAGCCCACGATCCTAGCATATAAACAGTAATCCATATACTTACATTCACCTTTCTGGAGAGACAGTAGAATAGGTAGAGGGAATGTTCAATACTTGTTCCTTCTTCATGGGAGTTACATTCTTGTCAAGAGTGCAAATGGAAACTAATCCTACGCTCCAGCTACAAAGTAGGACAACGTGCTGCATCTGGGTAAGAATGATTCTATCTCTGTCTTTGCCAACTATTTGTATGATTTATACGAGCCAGCAAGCGACCCTTCCCATTTCAGTTTATTCAGCTGTAAAATGGGACTATCCTGTTAGCTTCGTTGGCTTCAAGCTTACGATTTTTAAAACTTTGGACTTGTTTCAGCTGACCTTGTATGGTCTGCTGGGAATACGTGCACGGGGGAGAGATGCGTCCACGAACCTTTAGTTCTAGTCTTCTCAGGTGCCCACTTCATCCCCGATCTTCTGTTTTCTCGACTCAGGTTCTCAGGAAGCACCTAGGGGTTTCACCCAGAAGGCTCCCTGAAGAGGCCCACCCAAGAAATGGACCTGCCATTTCTCCACTTGCAAAACAGAAATAAGAACAATTTCTCTCCTACTTCCTTCTTATGCGGCTGTGGAAAGTGAACTGAGTTGGTAGATTGGAAAGTGCTTTGAGAACAATCCGTGCTACTCACGCCAAGTTAGTTCTAACAAGGCCAGTTGCTCATTTTGCTCGTTTCTTCAGCTTGCGAGTGACTCATTTGAAAAGGAAAGTGTTGTGGTTCTGTTTGTCTGGTTTATATTTTGTCGTTTATTTCTCAATTGGGCACAGGCAGATGGTTCAGGAGCATCCAACTATTTTAAATACATCCTTCTTGTTATTTCCCAAAGCCCTAGCCTCTGGCAGTGTGAAATGCTGGTCCAAGTTCACCTATAGGCAAGAGTATTTGGTGATGTCAGAGGGAAGAGAACCTTTTCACCAAAGTGGGACTGGGATGCAGGGAGGGAAAGGGGAGACAGCGGGGAGGAGGAGGTAAGTGCCAAGTACTGTTGCTTGTCTGTGGAGACAGGCCAGGGATGAATTAATCACGACGTGCTGCAAAACACCAAGCAAACAAAAAAACCCCGCCACACCAAACAAAAGGGCCTGGCTTCCATTTAACAGTCAATCAAATGGTGAAGAAACATTAGGTCTTCTTATGATGAGGAAAACAAATATTTCATCCAGTCAGGTCTGCAGTGAGTCAAGGGGAAGAAGCAACGTAATGACCAGGCTTGTCCGTGACCATTTGGCTTGTAGCAATCATCAGAGCCCAGGACTGAAGCGAGAAAGAATCCAGGGATGAGCGGGGAGCCACACGCATGGCCTCCTGCTCCGTGCAATGTAAACAGCGAGTCCATCTGGGAACCTCATGTTCGTGTACCTTACAGTGGGAGAGAAATGAGGCCTGCTGAAAGATGAGCTAAGCCTGGGAGTGAGTTGGAAGAAGGAGCAGATGATCAAAATGTTTAGATAGCATGGTGTCTCCTCCAGAAAGGGGAAACAGGGCTGGATGGGTTGGCCATCTTCATAGACTAGACGTTTGCATTCTTTCTGAAGCATCATGCTTAAACTCCACTCACTCTCAGGCAAGGCAGGGGGGGCATTAAGTGACAGTGGTGGCAGTAACAGTAGTAGCTGCTGCATGTGGGGAGTTTATTGCTGTCTTGGAGGAGCTGTTTGACCAAGGCAGGCAAAGTGTGATGGTAGTTATTGTTTCTGTCTGCTAGCACACATGCTTTCTCCTCCCCTCTCGTAGCATACACTGCCTTCCATACCACTGAGTCTGCACCAGTCCTAGTACAGCCTTTTCTTGGCCATGTGATTGGTGAAGGAATTAGCATATGGCTCAAGCGGAGCCAATTGAATTCTTCCCTGAGACTGATATATGGATGCTGAGAGAAGGAAACCAGCCCTGTTTCAGTGCGATAGCTAAACATTGCAGCTATAGGTTTGGAGTTTCTGGTAGCCAGCTTTCCTACCTCCTGGAGGAGGCTTGTCCACTGCAGGAAGTAATTGGGTCACCATTCAGAGTGAAGCAGAGTCAAGAGATGGAGAAAAAGTCTGATGATATCATTTGAGCCTCTGTATCCAATTGTGATTGAGGCCAGATGCACCCTTACGTTCCCAATTAAATGAGCCAAAAACCTTCTTTTTGTTCCTGCAAGGTAATATGAGATGGGTTTTTGTCACCTGAACCTGGAGAGTCTGGAGGAGGACAGGATGGGGCCGGGGGTCAGGGGTTAAGGCAGAATTGAGGAAGTGAGAGGTCAAAGAGGAAAAGAAAGAGAAGCAGAAGAAAGGAAGCATGATCAATGGCCCTCGCCAGACAGGTGGGCACCTGCTCTGGTTTTCTGAGGCTCCGTGACAGTTGGCCTCAGAGAAAGGACACTTGTTGTAGGAAGTGTTGTTCACTTGTTGTTGTAGGACATTTGTTGCTGTCATGGAGGATGCTAATGTCCTTTTTTAAAATTGGAATGCTAGTGTCCCTATACAATCAAGTCCCCTCTACCACCCCATCAGGCCCCTCCTTGGCTGACCAAAAAGACCCTTCAGGAATATCATTAGTTATGATGCTGAACTGAAGCTTGGGAGTGAGACAGACTTTGATTTCAGCCCTTACTAGCAGAATGGCCTTGGGAAGATTACTTAAACTCTCTATTCTCAGTTTCTTTGTCTCTAAAATGACAATTTTAATTATTACACCCACCTCAGAGGACTGCTGTGAGGGCCTGGTCAGCCACTGCACTTGAATGGCTGTGCACCATGGCCAGCCCATGGGAAATTCACAGCAGTGACATCTATTCAATTTCTCATGAGTAGGAAATGGTGAACAGATTATAAGACACCCATATGGTGGACGAAAACTCAGCAATTTCAAGTATGAAGGTGATCGAGTAACCTGGAAGAACCACATTAGTACATAGGTGAGATTTTTTCAAGGGACATAACTTCAGCTAAAAGTTTAATTTTCTTTGTGCAAGAGGGAGTTAGAGGGTATGTACTCAAAGTAATTGAAAGCAGGGACATGAAGGGATGCTCGTACAACCATATTCATAGCAGCGTCACTCACAGGAGCTAACGCCATTGTGGAAGTAACCCTGCTGCCCATCCACGATGAATGGGTAAACACAGTGTGCTATATGTATAGGTTGTTATTCATCCTTAATAAGGAAGGAAATTAGGACAGATGTGACGACGAGGCTGAATCTTGAGGACACCATGCTAAGTGAAATAAGCCTGTTGCAAAAGAACAAATACCATATGAGTCCACTCACATGAGGTACTTAGAGCAATCAAACTCATGGAGAAGGAAAGTATTGGTAGAAGGGCGATTGCCAGGAGCTGGGGGCAGGGAGAACGGGAGCTGTTGAACGGGCGCAGAGCTTCGGCTTTGCAAGATGAAAAGCGCGCTGCGGGTGGCTGGTGGTGATGGCAGCATCACAGTAGCGACGGACCTAATGCCGCTGGACCCCTTAAACATGGTTAAGATAGTACATTTTATGCCATACGATTTTTACCACAATTTTATAAAAGGAAGTTAGAGTCCTGTGTGCAATAAGAATGCATTTTCATTTTAACAAAAGTGCATATGTTGTGTACATGTGTGTTGAGCAAAGGAGACAGGGTAGATGAGTACATGCCTAATTGCCTACAGTAAGTTTACATGGGGGTCCATGGGACAGGTGCGTACTGTTACCTGAGATACTTAAGCATTGTCTACATTGTTAAAACAGGCACATATTCTTGCCATTTCAATGAGTCCTATTAAATTGTAACCATTTGCATTATACTTTTACACTTTCAAAGTGCCTTTGTGGAATATAAAATGGTGTAGTCATTTTGGAAAATAGTTTGGCAGTTCCTCAAATGGCTAAACACAGAGTTATCATATGTAATCCAGCAGTTTTACTCCTAGATATATACTGAAAACATATGACCACACAAAAATTTGTATGTGAGTGTTCATAGCAGCATTACTCACGGCCCCAAAGTGGAAACAACCCAAATGTCCATCAACTGATAAATGGATAAACTAGCAGCACACCCATCCAATGGGATATTATCCAGTAATGAAAGGGAACGGAGTAGTGATCTATGTCACAACGTAGATGAAACGTGCAAACATTGTGCTGTGTGAAAGAAACCAGACACAAAAGGACCATATGAGAGGGGACCCCCAAAAACCCCAGAATTGTCTTCTGGAGGGTGGGCTGTGTGTAGTACAGGCTTCCCCTGCTAGGTTAGGGTTCTAGGAACCCATCTGTATCAGCGTGCTAGCTGGTGTTGTTGTGAGAGGCTGGGTTTGGCTTTGGTGAATTTTTTTTTTGAAGATTCTTTAAATGCATTTGCTCATTTCATGACAGGTGACTTACCTGCCCACGCAGTGCTGAGTGTTCGGCAGTTTTTGACCAAAAACCCAGCATGACCCCCGTGCCCCACCTGCCCCATTCAACCAATCTCACCCCAAGTGCTTTTCTTTTTTGTTTCCCTGGATAAAAAAAGTCCTCAAAGGGAAACATTTTGCCAATGTGGAAGAGGTGAAACAAAAAAATAGCAGAGGCACCTAAAAGGCACCAAAACTGATGGGTTCAAAAACTGTTTTGAGCAGTGGAAAAAGTCTCAGTAGGTGTATTGCATCAAAGGGAGTATACTCTGAAGGTGACTGAAGTTTAACCATGTAAGAATAAACGTACAATTAAAAAAATAAATGCCGGGTTTTTGTGGATCCCTTCTTGTATACTGTAGGATTCCACTTTCATGAAATGTCTAGAGCAGGTAATCTATAAAGACAGGATGTAGATTAGGACTGGAGATAACAGCTAAAGGGTGTAGGCTTCTTTTTAAATTGCAATAATGAGAATGTTCTAAAATTGATTCAGGTGATGGTTGTACAATTCTGTCAATCTTCTAACATCCACTCGTCACTTTAAATGGGTGAATTGCATGGTATGTGAATCATAGCTCAATAAAGCTGTTATGCAACAAAACAAATAAAAAAGAGTCTCTTTGTACATGATCACGATGACTTATATTTACATCAAAGGCTTAGGAGTCATCTCTTACATGAAGAAATAGGCCTAGAAAGCTCACTTTGATAGCCTGAGAAGGCGAGGAATTACCAAAGTCAGGCAATCTACTTTTTAAAAATAATTCCACTGATAAAACGTCCCACAAAGGGCAAGATCAAAAGGACACGAGAGAAACAAGCCAGATGTTCCTCACCAGGCAATAAACCAACAAACCGATCCGCCCACACAATGAACTACTACTCGGCAATCAAAACAATGAAAGCCAAACTGCCGATACACACAGCAACCTGGGTGAGTCTCGGGTACCTCATGCTAAGTAAAAGAAGCCAGACTCAAGAGGATGGGTGCCATATGATTTCATTTATATGAAATTCTAAAAGATGCAAAGCCATAGAGACAGAAAACAGATCAGGGGTTTGATTTTCAAAGGCGTAGAAGGGAAATATCTAGAAGGATGAAAATGTTCTATATCTCCTTTATACATTTTATCAAAACTCACGGTACACTAAAAATGGCGAATTTTACTACTGTGTGTAAGCTGTAACTTAAGAATGGGGAAAGAACATGATGAACCTACTTGGCTGTTCAGGTGGGGGCACGGGCACTGAGAAGAGGTGTCTGGCCAGGGGATGGGGGCTGTCCCGTCCCTGACGCTCACATGATCCCGTGGGTCAGTGAAGGGCTTCCCTGTCCTTTGGAGATCCAGGCCTGCAAATGCCTCAACCCTTTGAGGTGATGTCTGAACCTTCCTGTCTTCACCCCAGTCTGCACATGTGTGGTCTATTCCCCCCACCTCTGCCTGCGGGGGCCTCTTCACTGATTTCCCTGAAATCCATTCACACCAGGCATCAAGGGCTTGGCTGATGTGGAAGAAGATGGGGAGGTGTGCCACAGGAAGGCCTGGGCCTCTGCCATCCAGTCGCATCCTTGCCTTCCTCCCCTTTCATTTCTGCTCTCAACCCCTCCTCCTGGCTGCTCGAAGGTCTTCCCCCTTTGTCGCCGAGAGCAGGTGAGGTTTTCCCGGCTCCTCCATAGAACAGTTCTCCGAACTGATCCAGGTAGTCAACAGAACAAGGTCCCTCCTTTTCATTAAGAAATTCTTTGGTATTACAGATAGCAACTTTTTTTTTTCCTATTGCACTTGACATTTGGGGCCCAGCCATCCGCAAGGGTGAGCAGGGCCCGTGCATTTCCGAGCTCTGGTCCTCCCAAAGCTCGCAGAAAGGACTCAGCCTAGTTCAGGTCTCCACTTGCTGCTGAGCCATCTGTCCTTTGCAGCTACAAGCACGGCCACTTCCAAGCACACTGAAAGGAAGGTCCGTCCCAGCATGGGCTCTGTGACGTTCCAGTTTTCTTCTGACCTTCAAGAGCCTGCCTTTAAAAACCATTACAGCAATTTGCACTGGGTATTTCTGCTTGTCCATGCTTTTCATCGTGCCCGTGCACCCCCTTTCACTTCCTCCATTTGTCATCTCTGTCAGAAGACAGGCCCTGATTGTTCCAGGCCCACAGCTTCAGCCCGAGCCACTGCGGCCGGCCCCCATTCCTGGGCTAATGAGTGGCCCGGCTGAGAACTCCAAGGGCCTCCAGGGAAGGGCTGGTCTGCTCCCCAAAGAGGCCAGTCTCTCTGGCCTGCTCTGGGGGTGACACCACATCACCCCAAGACTGGGCCTTCTTCCCTGCTGCTTCGGGCCTTTCCCCTTGTGTCTCGGTGAACGTGAAATAATTTCCTCTTTCACAGGGGCCCCATGGCAGGCGGGTTAATGAAGGCAAGCCCAGCACAGAGGCCAGCCTGCCAAAAGTGTCTGCAGTGCATTCAGTGGTCCTCTGGGTGGGATGCACTAGGGTGGTGGTGTGATAGTGTGGGGGTGGAGGGGCAGTGGTGGGGGACAAAAGATATCGAGTTGTGCAGTCGAGTTCCAAGCAGTGGCTTCGGCTCTCATCTGACTTGGAGTTCCACTGAGGAAATTATCTCCCACCTCCTGCTCCTACTTTGCCCCCCAACCCTGCCCCTCTGCACCCTGCAAGCCTCCCACCCCTGAGTAGCCAGCACTGAGGCTCCTTGATGCTTCCAGAAATAAGTGTCTAGTGTGACTCCCGTTAAGGCTCAGCACGGGCTGTGATGCATTGGAGCCAAGAACAAGGTTGTCTTGCTGACAGCACGCTGCCAGGCCCTCTGCGGCCCACGCTCTGTGAGTAAACTACAGAACAAGAGCACCACTAGTTGGCTGTTTTCAGGAGGCTGTTTGTTTTCTTCCCTTCAGTGGAGTTCTTAACAAACTGGTGGGCAGATCGCCCTCTGCAAAACAGGAGACAGATGGGGCCGGTGTGGGCCCCCAGGATATTTGCTTTGGAAACACCCAGCATGACAGGGCCTGTGGAAAAGTTCCCAGCAGCTGGGGTCCCAGGGTGCCCAGCCAGCTGTTCAGGGAGCCAGTGGTTCCCGAAGGGCAGCGGCCAGCTTTGGGGTTTTGGACAATGGTACCGGGAGCAGACTTCAGTGTTGTGAGTCATTCCCTTGATGGAGTGAAATTGCTGATCCCCAGGTATGGAGAGACCTGTCCCCCAAAGCTGATGCATAAGTCCAGGCCTCCTGGATTGGCTGCCTCGCTGACAGAATCCCGAGCTTGTCAGATTGGCACTCTTCTGTATAGACCCCCGTGGCTGGGTTGCGCAGCTTAGCCAGTCAGCTCTGGGGAGCAGATAGCCGAGGCCCCGCACAGCACCGTGGCCAGGTGTTTACACAAGGAAATGTGATGTATTTACAGAGCCCAGAAACATTTTGATCACACAGTCATTTGTGTATATTTGCGCACACACACACACATGTGCAAACCCCTCAACAGCACACTCCAACATACAGAGCCCAGCATGCAAATCCATATATCTCACAGATAGGTCCATTGTAAGTTTGCCATATCGATGTTCTTTAGCTAACATGTATTCTGACTTTCTTTTTTTAAAAAATTTTTAGAGAGAGGAGAAGGGAGGGAGAAAGAACAATGTATGGTTGCCTCTCACATGGCCCTCACTGGGGACCTGGCCCACAACCCAGGCATGTGCCCTGACCGGGAATCGAACCGGGACTGTCTGGTCCCCAGCCCGTGCTCAATCCACTGAGCTACACCAGCCAGAGCTATTCTGACTTTCTTAGGACTGGTGACTGCTTCAAGGAGGAAAACAGCCAGGCTCCCTTCCAATCTGGTTGTTTTATTTAATACTTTAAATTTTGAATTCTTATCCTGTTTCATGTCTGTATTATTATAACTACTCTTCTGATTAGCTTTGGATTGATTTATCTTTTATCATTCCTTTGATTTTTAACTTTCGTGTATCATTTTTCCCCCCAGTTTTTATTGTGGATAAGATCCAGCTGAATTAAAAAAATCTGAAACTCTTGGACTTGCCATAAAATAATCTTATTCATTCACACTTATTGTGATCATGTTTAGAGTTTAGGCTTCTTTCTGACATTTTATCTTATGTTTTCTGCTGGCTGTAAATTCTTCATATTTGCTATTTTTTATGTGTGTGTTTTAGGATAGAAATTTTGAGTTTTGGTTAACTTATTTTTTTCCCTAAAGTTTGGAAGTTATGTATAGTACTTCTTATTTTCTAGGAGTAGGAATGACAGTGGACTAGGAGGCAGAAGACAAAGCTCTGAGTTTAGAGTTTTCTCAGTGATATTAGAATCAGTGGTCTTTTCTTTATGTATTGGCTTAAAGCAGGGAAACCCTTGATTAACTTGCTGAATTAAACCTGGCTAAGACTTCATTTTGCAAAAGAATCTGCTTACCAAGTTTCCCCTACTCTGGACCGCTAAATCCTGGCAGCACTGGTTCCATTCAAATGTGATCTGTATGCTGATGTCAGCCATGAACTGGTACCACTTCCGGTCAAGATGGTGGCATAGACAGACATGGCTCAACTCTTCACACAACCACATCAAAATTACAACTAAAATATAGAAGAACCATCACTCAGAACCAGCAGAAATTGAGTTTAATAGAAGTCTGAAAACTATGGAATTAAAGAAATCAATCCATCCAGTCCAGTAGGAGATGCACAGATGCGGATTGGGCTGGTCCCTCGCCTAAGTGTGGTGGATAAAAATTCGGAGGGATATCTCAGTAGCAAAGAGTACCAGTCACACCCCAGGCCTCCCAGCCCAGGGTTCCAGTGCCAGAAAGATAAGTCCCCACAACTTCTGGCTGCAAAACCAGCAGGGAATGAGTCGGTGGAAGAAACTTTTGGAGCCCCAAGAAGTTCCTCTTAAAGAACGCACGCATGGAATCATCTACTCAGACTCACTCCCTCTGAGCTCCAGCACTGGGGTAGCAGCTCCAAAGGCACCAGTGGTATTCAGGGAGAAACCGAAGTGTCGGGCATCAAGGAGAGTAGAGCCCATTGACCTTTTTATAAACCCCGCCCCCACAGAGCTGGCAAGCTGGCACCATATGGGAGACACCATCAACCTAGCTAACACTGTTTGATCTGCCTTGGAGATCCACAGAGACTCCACTTTGCCCAACTTATGGGCCCACCCAAGCTACTTTTCCACATGAATGGCTGATCTTGGCTCATGCTTCATGACTTCCTAAATCCTCTCAAAGAAGAAACAGCCAGACTTAGTGAGACTCCAGGCCCCATCCCTCTTGCTAAGTGGTCCCAGGCATGGCACAGCACCATCCAACCTAGATTCATAGCTTGGCTTCACCTGGGCATCTCCAAACCCAGCACAAGTAGCAGCCATCTCAGATTGCTTTATAGCTCAGGCAGAGAGGCTCTGGGCAAAACACAGGTGGAGGCTGAAGTTGGCCTGTACTACCTGGGAAACCCCAGGGCCAGTGCACCCAGTGGACAGCTACAGACCACAATGGAGTAACACCATCCTGCCCCTGCACAGCTGATCCTCCATGGAGGGCGGAGGTTGGTGGTCAGTGGTCACAGCCAATCCTTGTAGCTCACTGGCCTGGGTAAATCCGTCCCATTGATCTGCCAAGAGCAACCAAGGCTCAACTACAAGAGGAGAGTTTATTCAGTCCACACAGAGGGCACATCTCAAGTACCCAGCTTGGATGAGAGGAGAGGCTGTTCCACCGGACCCTACACGACACCTACTACATTAGGCCACACTACCAAGTCATGGGGTCAAAGCACACTTACCCAATGCATAGAAACAAACACAGGGAGGCTGCCAAAATGAGGAGACAAAGAAACATGGCCTAAAAGAAAGAACAGCTAAAATCTCCAGGAAAAGAGCTAAACTAAATGGAGATAAGCAATCTATTGGATGCAGAGTTCAAAACACTTGTTATAAGGATACTCAAGGACTTGTCTTGGTGAACAGGGAACTGACTAGTTCAGGAATTGTTGAGCTGGGTTGAAAATTACTATGGTGTGAGGTGTGACCAAGTGCTGTGAGGTAGAGCCACATGCTGCTCTGTGATTAAACTCCCCTTTCCAGTTTGTGTTTCCTAACAGGAATGCATAGTATTTTGTTGTGAATTTCTTTGGCATCTCCTTGATGATTGCTGAAGTTGAGCTCCTTTGTTAACGTTCATTGGCCTTTTGTGTATCCTATTTTTTTAAAAAAAGAGTGGCTGTTCAAGTGTTTTGCCCATTTTACTATTGGATTTTCAATCTTTTTCTTATTGAAGAGTAGGAGTTACTTTAATATTCTGAATATAACTCTTTTCTTGGCTAGATGGTACATGGAATTTACAACAACAAAAAAGGATGCTTTACTCAGATAACTTAAGAAGCAAGATCGTGAGGATTGATCTTGTGTTCTATCCATGATGATACCTTGCTGGTTTCTTTCTGAAGAGCAGAGAAGAATTAGGAATTTGCACTGGATATCCTCAGTCAGGACTAATAAAGGTGCACAAGTAAGGTGCCCAATTTAATATTTTATTTATTTATTTTTAGAGAGAGGGGAAGGGAAGGAGAAAGAGAGGGAAAGAAACAGCAATGTATGGTTGCCTCTCACATGGCCCTCACTGGGGACCTGGCCCGCAACCAAGGCATGTACCCTGACTGGGAATCGAACCAGGACTCTTTGGTTCCCAGCCCGCGCTCAATCCACTGAGCTACACCAGCCAGGGAAAATTTGTTCTTTCTGTTGGAAAAAATTTCTCCCAGAAACTTCAGACTTAAACGGTTGTTCTAGTTTGAGAGACACCTTTTGTCTCCCGGTGTCTATATAATTTCCCTCAAAGGACTTTGATGGCCAATGATTGGGTTATAAGCCCATCAAGGGCCAGACCGAGTTCTGGAAAACCCCATAGCAGGGGGAAAAAAACTGTGAGCCTGAGACTTCTACCAGAAAATGCATGGGTTTAAGGAGAGTCAGTACCCAAAGGCAAGGAATGCAGGGTGGATCCACAAATAATAGGTGTCCACTACCTCAAATAGGAAGGCATAGGGGAACATTGCAAACCTTTGCAGTGGGCTTAGTAGTGCGTGTGTGTGTGTGTGTGTGTGTGTGTGTGCGCGCACGCGCAATAGCAGCAGGGGAGGGAGGTATAATGTGATCAGTGCTGTGCATCTGGCATTACTGGGTGGTAGGGAGCAGCAAGTGACTAATGACAAAAAGAAACATTAGATGAATATGCACTTAGATATGTAGTTCTCTCTTCATGGTTATCTCATGTATTCATCAACTTATTTATGCAACAAATATTTGTTGAGCTCTCATCCTTTTGCCACATTTTCCCATGTAATGTTGTTATTGTGATACATAAGACAGGTAGAGTCCCTGACATCATGGAACTAATATTTATTTCAGTCATTAAGTTTATTAAAAGTGTTTTTTCTAAAACATATATAGCTTTATTATTGTGACAGGACATGAGCAAAGCCAGTGGGTTGTGCCATGCTAAGAATTCAGAGGTCAGCAGTTTTTATCATGAAATGAATGCTAACTTCCACCAGAGACTAAAGATGAGATAATCTCTGCTAATAGGTATGGAATTTATCTCTGAGTTTCCTGGCAGCTAAAGCAAAAAGGGAAATCTATTGAATTACCTCATATTCATTGTCTAATGCCAAGTCATTTGGAAAGCCTTTCCTTGTGTCTACATACTTGGAGGAATTTATTAAATGGGTCTATATAAAAACTATATTGAGTAACATCATAAAATCAAAATGACATGAGCCTCACATGAGTATTTCAGACAACAGCCTTGTGGGGCTGCCCCTTCAATTTCTCCCCAGATCAGCTTCAAACAATGTGGAATCAGAATATCACTTTCCTAGGCAGGAAATGATTTTAGGAAAGCTTTTTCTCACTTCTACAAAGAGAGATTGGGTTTTTCTTTCCATTGCTTCCATATTTCCTTCTAAGTATCTAGGGTGCTACTTGTATATCTGCATGACCCTAAATTCTGATTATTTATTGACATATCTATTCCCCTCACCTGCTCTCCCCACTAGACTTTAGTTTCTTAAGGGTAGGTGTCATGCCTTGTAAAATTCTATATTTCTAATATCTATTACTGTATCTCGCCTAAGAGGATGAGCGTGGTAGAAATGGGTAGAAGGGAGGAAGGAAGGAAGACAGAAAGAAGGAAGGAGAAAATGAAGGGAAAAAAGGAAGAGCGAGGAGGAGCGTCTTCCTCCAAGGAGGAGGAAGGAAGAGAATCTATCAGGAAGGTTCCGGGTCTAGACTGAAAGCGACTTTCAGTCTAGACCTTAAGTGTAGGCAGCAAGCAACACAAGGGGACTTGTGGGAAGGCTATTCATGGAAGTGTGAGGAGCCAATGAGAAGGATAAATGAAAGATTTTTTTAAAGAAGACTAAGAATTTAGGATGCTCAAAAAAAAAAAAATGAATGCCCAATGAAGATTTCCATCAACCAATTATGATGAAGAGATGAGGAAGTCTTCTTTTTATTTACAGCATCTTTCTCGAGCCATGGTGGCCCCTGGGGTTGGCTGCTCAGGGACAGGAAAGGCCAGGGCCTGTGGGCATGGCGATCCCAGCCTTGTCACAAGCAGGCTTAGATAGTGTGCTTTAGGATGGCAGTGATGAGCACCATGGCGTACAACCAGGGCTATTTTAAGTCCTCTCTTTGTCCGAGGCATATTCTAGTCTGGATGGCCCCATCTTACGTAATATCCAAAATATTAAACACCCACATTGGCTATAAAAAAAACTTCAAAGGATCTTTATGATTTTGCTTTTGAAATGATATGGCTCCAAGGAGCTCATTTTATTTTGTAATTAGTCATGGTTTCTCAGGTTTCACAGCTAATTGTCCATGGCAAAGCAAGAAAAATCTACAAATTGCATTCAAATGCTGTAGAATTTTAATGCATACTAAATTTAATAAGTAATTGACATTTGTATATATTAATTAAGCACTTATTTGTTTTTAGTTTGCACTTTGCTTTTCGTATTTTGGAGCCAATGACATTTCAGATCTCAGGCAGCTTCAGGAGCTGTTGCAAAGAGTGTGGCACAGCGCCTAGAGAGTTCCATGGGTAAAACAGTCTCACATATGTAGGGCTGCTCCATGTCGGGCTATACAAACTTATCTTTACATGTCAAAATGTGTGTTGAAAGGACTCTGTCACTTTGCTTTGAATTCAGGGCGTCAACTGTTTGGTTATGAACTGTGTTGTGGGACACCAGACTTAACATGGTAGACCAAGAGTTCCTGTCCTGGCTGTGCTGTGTGTAACTGGGTGGCATGAAAAAGCCATTTGAATTCTCAGGGACTCAGTTTCCTCATCTGTGAAATGGGACCAGTGATAGACGTTCATCATCATACCTAGGGTGTATTGGGTTTCAAACGAGATCATGTACAAGAAGATTCTTTACTGAGAAACACTAACTCTTAAGACAGCTTAAAAGAATACTCATTCCCAATCCTGGATGAACTTTGGACTCACTCCAGGGGCTTTAAAACTGAAATCTAGGTCCCACCTAAGACCATTAAAACTGGAATTGCTGGGCAATGAGAGAAATAGTAGTTTTTTGTTGTTGTTGTTTTTTTTTTAAACAACCCCTTCTGGTGATTCAGATGTGTAGCTGATGTTGAGGACAGAGGTGTCCAGAAAAGACATCTGAGTCCATGGCAGCAGCAGCCTTGTCCTAACCAGACTCAGCCTGTGGCATGAGTTTGGCTGGATCTCCCAGCCCAGCCTCTTGGCAACTGGTTCTGTGAATTTGGCAGACACTGTTTGGGGTCATGAGCGCATGAGACACAGCCAGGCTTTGCTTCCTAGGCTTGCCTTGCGTGGGGCCACGTGGGTGAGCTTTGGCCAATGGACGTGAGCGGGAGCAACAGGTACCACTTGGGGGTCTTCCCCAGGGCACTGGTTTCCTAGAGCTGCTGCAGCCAATGGCCCTGGACAGGTGCTAACGGAAATAACTCTCATAGTTCTGGGGGTTAGGAATCTGAAATCAAGGCATCAGCAGGGTTGGTTTTTCTGGAGGCTCTGAGGGAGAATCTGCTCCATGGTTTTTTTCTGGCTCCTGGGGGCTCCAGAGGTCCTTGTCATTCTTCAGTTTGTAGGTATATCACCTCAACCTCTGCTTCCCTCTTTATGAGAATTCTCCCTGTGTCTCTGGGTCTTAAATCTCCCTCTTTTCCATTCCGGACACTAATCATCAGATTCAGTGACCACCATGCCTCCAGGATAGTTTCATCCCAAGAGTCTTCACTTGATTACAACTGCGAGACCTTCTTTCCAAATCAGGTCCCACTCACAGGTACCAGGGGTTAGGACTTGAATATATCTTTTTGAGGGGTCACAACTCAGCCCATTACACACCCAGATCACTTGGCTTAGTGGAAGATATCCTTTCTTTCACCATCTGTGTGGCACTTCCTCCAATTCTTCTCATCAACGTCCCAGCTGTACATGGTAAGAAAAATGCGAAGGATGCTACTAGGGTCAGACTAAATTAATATTCACATAGAAATGGAATGAGGAATCATTTTATATCTAGCATCAGGGCTTGGGGCTTGGCTTACAGGACACCCACATTTCCACTGGAGAAGAGTGAGCCTTGCATGTACTGAGTCTGCGTCATCCTGACACTATCCTACACACTACTTCATTTGACTCTCAAAAACCCTCACGGGATGGTTGCTGCTATCCCCACTGTTACACATGGGAAAATCAACAATAAAATAGTTGGCCCAATAGATCTTAAGACAACAATCTGAGTGCAAGTTTATTTGAGCAGTGATTCCAGAAAGAACCAGTAAGGGAGGGGAGAAACAAGACAGGGAGAGGAAGGATGCCTATACAAGGTATGCTAATGGGCAGGTTACTGCTGCAGGCAACTGTGGTTCAATCCCACTGGGGACCTCTGGCAGACCGCTGTAGAGCCGGTCTTGGAGAGGTGAAGAAGCTGTACTATTTACCCACTCATTCCCCGCTGATATTGCTCTACAGGGGTGTCAAACTCATTTTCACCGGGGGCCACATCAGCCTTGCAGTTGCCTTAGAAGGGCCGAATGTAATTTTAGGACTGTACCAATGTAACTACTCCTTAACAGTTAAATGAGAGCTCAGCGCTGCCACCGGATAGAAATAAGGTGCCGGGCTGGATAAAACCAGGTGGAGGGCTGGATTCGGCCCGCGGGCCTTGTGTTTGCCACCTGTGCTCTAGGGCTATTTCCGAGGTGTTTACACTCCTTCTAGCCTGCCCTGCTAATGGCAGAATAAGCATTTGCAATAGAAAGCCATGGGTGCCAAGGCCTGGGCGAGAGGGGCGGGGCACCAATGCTATTTGTCTCCAAAGCCTTTGCTGTTTCCACCACATCAACTCGGGGCAGACTGGTGGCCTGAAGCTTGTCCTGCTGCCTGCCCTGCCACCCATTCTTATAGAAATCTCCTGCTGTTTGAGTGACTTTCTGAAACCTCAAGTCTTTGAGATCAAGTCCAGAAGATTCTTCCTTTGGATGCTTCTGCAGTGTGTGTTTTTTTTTGTGTGTGTGATGGGTTCTGTGTGACCCAGTGACATGCATCATACTTGAAATATTTCCACTGCTGACAAAATAAATCAGCTCTCCCTGCCGTAGCGCTCAGCTTATTAGGGGAAAATGGAAAGGGGGCATTAAATATTAATGCTGCATATTTTCTTCTCCCTGGGCACCTTCTGTACTGCTGATCACTGCCCAGCCAGCACAGCCCTCTGTCTTTCTTCTCCTGATGATGATAGGGGACAGACGGGACCTTTGACAAGGCAGGGAGGGACGACCGTGTAAAATGGGGCTCCAACTGGTTTTCTGGGTTCCAGCGTGGGAGCATCCCTGTCTCCATCAGATGCCAAGGACGATAACAGCATGAAACTTTATTTCTGGTGGAAAGCTTGCCACTGTTACTTTAGCTTAGAGGTATTCACAGTAAGGAGAAAGCACAGTTTCTTGGAGGCAAGGTGATTTCAGAGGAGGCAGGTTGGAGAGAATGGAACTTTGGAGAAGCCGTTGATCGACCTGAGCTGACAGTCTGAGGACAGCCACTCCTCCACTCCTGGCTGTGATCAGTTCCGATGAACATTCCGTAAAGGCTCCCTCCCTGGTCAGCTCAGGGCCCCGAGGAGGTGCGTGAAGGCCGCTTTAGTTCTCGGAAAGAAATTCTCCCAGAGATGTTGGTGTTTCATTTGGCTAATTTGTAGAAGCCTCTGCACAAAAATCAAAAACTAATTCCTAAGAGAAATCCTCTTTTTGAATACTGGATAGGTGGATTTCTTAGTGTTTTTTTTTTTAATTAATTTTTATTTACACAAGTAATGTATTAATCTAGTTTTGTAAAAATTAAATCACTACACATGAGCTAGAGGGCCTTTCCCAGTCCCTCCCTGGCCTAATGGCCCTCCTGCCCTCTCCTCCCCCTGTCCCCCTACCCCCACTACAGGGTCACAGCCGAGATCCTGGGAGGATGGCACCAAGGGTTTTATATTTGTTTGCTTTTGACGCTCCTTCTCAAAAACACTCCTGCTGTTTTCCAATGAAGTCTACTGTGATTTGGCCTTGTGCCGGCTCTTCCTTGTCCCCAGCATGTTGTCCCTCTTGCCCTCATGCCCTGCACATGCGGCCTTGCTAAATGTCTTCCAATGACGATTTGAATCCTCTGTATCTGAGCTCAGGAGCCTTTAAGGGCTCTGCGTCTGTGGCATCATTGCCTAGCTTTAGACGTTTATCCCAGTCCTTCACTCCCTGCCCCCAAAGCTCATCTCTGGCTGTCTGGGGCTCCTCTCCTCTGGGGCAGCTTAGACACTTCTCACCAGGCTGGCCTCCGGGCCTTTGCTCCAGCCGTTCCTTTCACCCCTTCCCTCTTGATCTCGGTCTTACTTCAAGGCTCCACATCCTCTGTGAAGTTTCTCTTCCCTGCGCTGCCGCTCTGGGCCGTACTTCTTAGAACTCATCTCCAGGCAGCACTGAAGGTCCGGGAGGGAAAGTTCTCTGCAGGCTCCATTTCTTTCTAGTCCTCCACCCCACCTTCCCACACCCCATCCACAAAGAGTATTTCAGGTCAAGTTCAGGCCTCAGTCATCATCTTCATTAGAGTTGTTGGTGAGACCTACTATTTGAAAGGTTTTGTGTCTGGTACTCCACATCGGTCATCTCACTTTGCCCCATTCCTATGTACAGCTAAGGCTCTTGGACAGGGGGTGGCTGTGTCCCTGGTCACAAGTCCCTTGTTAATAGCTGGTATGGCTGATAAGCAGGATTCAAACCCAGAGCTAACTCCCAAGTGCATGAATGATAAGAATGAATGTAGATCTACCCCTGGTGGCATGTTTCCCCTGATTTTGCTTGCCCAGTGGCCCTCGTCCTAAAAACCCCACATCTGTATCCAGGGAGGGTTTCTGAAGAGCCAGCCCGTGCGTCTGTGGTCCCCTCTGCTTGGCGTTCACATGGGCGCTGGGAGAACTCAGATCTGGAGAGGACAGAGGAGGGCTGCCTATCAGGTTGCAGGCCTCCAGGGACCCCCGGGAAGCTGTCACAATTTAGGTTAAATGAGTGTCCAAAGGCCAGCACTGCGGAGAGATCATGGGAAGACATTATCTGCGGTTGTTTACAAGTGAGAGTGAGAAACTCCTTAGTGACTCTCTTTCTTGAGGGAAGACATTCCCTTGAGGGAAAATTAGGCAAATTGTGTGCTTGTTTGGGCCATGCGGGCTCAAATCCTCATGGAATTAACTTGTCACCAATCTGGCTGTCACTTGTGCTCTTTTCATGGCCTCCTGTGTTTCAGCATCCCTGCAGCCACGGGGAGACGTGAATGCCTGCATCCTCACGCCCCAGTGCTGGCATCAGGGGCCAGAGGACTTTATGTAGGGCGCTTTGCAGGCTGACTAGAACATTCCAGCTGCCACTGGGCTAGCCCCGCAAAAGATAATAATAACTGCGCCTGTCAAAGCCCGCCTCTCCCTTCTTGGCCCGGAAGCGCCCCTCTCCCGAGCTGCTCCCCGTCCGTCACATTCTGCCTCTTACCATCAGGAAGTGCCTGCATCCAATGAAACGCCATTTTCACATTGCTGAAACTTTTGCCTCTTCAGTCCCCTTCCCCGAGAGTCCGCAGAATTTCCTCCTCCTCAGTCTGCAACAGAGCCCGGAGGTTGAGAGACAGATTGGCTTGGTTTTAAATTCTGGCTCCTTTGTTTACTAGTATTTGACCTTCAGCCTCAATTTCACTGTCTGAAAAACAGGTCTAGCTGGTATCTAGGTTTGAGGTGTTCTTAGCTCTATACTCTGAACATACTAAGTTCTCAATAAAGGATGGTCATTGAGTCTCAGTTACACTTCTTGGTGCCTCTTCCATGTCTACTTTCCTTTTAAGTGATGGTGTCCCCTGGGTTCTCTCTTCTCTCTATTCTGGCCTCTCTTTGGTTGAGAATTTTGCTCAACTGGCTGAGCACTACGGTCCCCATTTTGCCCCACACCGGTTTCATACATGACCTGTGTCCACGAAACTTTCCTAAGTTTCAGATCATTACTTTGTGGCTGGTAATATCCCAGTTTTGAAACTCACGTAAAACTTTTACCCAAAGCCATCCGATGACTTTTAAATCAGTTGTTAACCTTGCTCTCTTGCCAAAATCCAACCTTATAATAAAACTTTTATTTGACCTCAAAAAACAAAATTTCTGTTTCACCTTAGTTAGTCTCCCATTCCCTGCCTGCTACCAAACCCTCCCCTCCCCACCAGAGGTCTCTATATGTAGATTATTTCAGAGGATTTAAATTTAACAGGAAAAAACAAAATGATGAGTTCAATTCCTCCTGGCCAAAGAATGTTTCCAGAAGGCTTGAAGGCACGTCAGTCTCATCTTCTGAATCACAGCTCACCCTCCGAGGTATTTCACTGCAATCAATTTCTGAGTTTTGAAATGTCACCAGATTTTCCTTTACTTGCTAAAAAGAAATAAGAGACGGAAGGCGAGTGCGCACGCATGTATTCCAGGAGAGCTGGCACTTCTTCCTGGGAGCAACTTACTGCGATCCAAAAGACTTACTCAGAGGCATAATTAATTGGAACTTATTTCAGGGGAAGTTATTTTTCTTCATCTCATTACAGAAACAAAAGAAGATTATAGGCCAGGGGATCCATGAGATTTCAAGAGAGCCCGTTGATGAATGAAGTTGGAAGGAGTTGACACACGGTCAGAGATGGTTAACATCCAGAAATTCCTACAAAGAAGCAGCAGTTGTTCTCCGTTAATTCCTCCTTTCCTCTTTGATCTTCCGTGCTACCGTGGCAGCAAGTTAAGTGCAAAGCTACCCTGGCATTAAGGGCCCCCAACGACCTTGCCCTGGAGAAGGGTTCTTCAAGAACATGGAAGATTAAAAATAACAATAATAAAAAATAAAACTAACCCACCAACCAAACAAAAACCAAGCAAAATGCGAATAGGCAGAGACTCTTTCGAGAGCTGCTGTATTGGAAACCTGCCATCTATATACATGTTATGGCAAGTGCACCCTCGTTAGTTCGCCACCCAGTCAAGAGAGAAAGGGATCAAGTTGGGCCTGAAAACTTTGGGTCAGAATTGCCTCTTTTTGTAAGACGAAATCACTAAATGAAGGAGAGAGTTGGGAGAGGCTGCAATTGGAGACACTTGAAGGATTTTTGAGCAGAAAACCTACTGATTTTTCTTCTGTCCTCTTGGTTTCTCCTGTCTTTCTAGGAGCTTTTTCCTGTCTCCCAGAAAGAAAGCATGTGGAAGTGGAAGGGCCCCAACAATTGCTGCAACTACCTGTGGCTCAGGGGACTGTCAGTCTGTGTCCTCTCTGACCCAACAGATGGAGCCCCAAGTCTTTCAACATTCTTTTAGCTCTGGACGTGGCTCCAGGCCACGAGACATCTTTTAATTCCGGAAATGGGGCAGAGGGTGACTGCGTCTGAACAGTGAGGATGTTATCACCCGACATGGCTGGGGGGCAGGCTTCTTGCTCAAAATTGTCCAATTGGAGAAATAAAACATGTAAGCTCTGTAAGAAAAAATGCAAATAAAGTGGCTTGGGGTTAAGATTTTGAGTGGTTTGGTGGTTAAATTTATCCTCTTGTTTATGGGGGAAATGGATTTAAAAAAATCTATATACAGTTGGGTGAATTAGGCAACCATCTATTATGTAATTGACTAATGACATAATCCGACATAATGGTGGCGAGGCAGGCCAAGGCCACTGCACTTTTAGGGGAATCGTGCTTTTTCATTCTTCCTGCTTTAGCTTTTGGAAAAGCAAGAGTTTGGGGGGGGGGGCTCATTCTCTCTCTCTTTCTCTGTCTCTCTCCGTCTCTCTCTCTCGTTTCAGAGGGTGATGTCTAACAGTGCTTTCCTGAAAGTGGAATTCTTGGTTGTTAGGGCAGAAGGAAATGGAGAAGCTTCTGGCAAGTCCTGCGCAAATTGAGATGTATGAGGCATCGATGCCAGAGTGCTTTCACCAGTCACTCCAATGAGACAGAAGGTATAACTCCCCTTCATCCTTCAGGCAAGGGCTCCTGAAAATAAAACAGCCCGCTGGTTTCTGCTTTGTGAGGTCCACCAGGAGGCAGGCGTCCTTCTCACATTGCCCCAGGTGGTGGGGAATGGGGTGGAGCTGCAGGTGCTGGGGCAGGGCTGGCAGTGTGTGCATGTATGTGCCCTGCTTGCACCCTGGCAGACTCCAAAAGCTATTGATAGTGGATACTATGGTGCACCCCTCAGATCCCTCTTTAGAATCAGGGTGCCTCTCACTCAGCCGCTGGCAGTGTTGCCTGCTGGAGACTCACAGCCAGGAGGTGTCGTCAGCTAAAGGGAGAGGCCTTGTTCAACTGTATGCACCGTCCCTGGGGCTCCCATGCAATGACTGGTCCACGTGGGGGTGCAGAACCTCAGCCCCCTGCCTGGAATCAGGACAACCCTGGGGGCCGTCCGAGCTCCAGAGTCCTCGTGGGATGGGTAGAAGCCTAGGTCATGACTGCATCACAGTTCAACTTCCTCTCCTGCCTATTCCCGTCCCCTGACTCCCCTCTTAGGCGTGAATCATGGACCATCCAGCAAACCTCCTGAGAGCAAACCTCAGAGCCTCAGTGTGTGGTCCAGGGAAACTGCCCGCTGACCAAGTGTCTTCTCTTCATTGCGAGTGGGTGGGAAATGAGAACTATCCCATGCCTTGCTGATCTGCTATTGTGTGTCATGAAGGTGCCTCAGTTCTAGAGTCACTGGATGTTTCTGGAAACAGGGCCGGTCTCCTCGGGACCCCTGAGATTGCTGATTGGGGGAGCAACTTTAGAGGCTCAGGGATGCTGGGATGTTTCCTCCCGAGTGGCCTGTCATTCCGCCTCTAATATCACCTTTTGGCTACTTACCTCTTATCATCCGAGGGCTTTTAGATTTTCCAGAGGCTCCTGTTGTAAATTGCTTAGAGAGTCCCCATGGTCCGGTGGAGAGAGCCCATCCGCGTTCAAGGCCCAGCTCTGCCACTTGCCAGCTGTGTGACCTTGGAACTGACAAATCACCGGTGCAGGCCTCAGGAAGTGGAGCGTCAGTGGAGCCTCACCCTTCAGAGCAGTTGTGAGGTCCCATGTGATGCTGTGCGGGCCGGTGGGAAGGGCAGTGGGCGCAGCCCAGTCTGGCCAGGAGGACGACGGACGCCTCAGCACGTCAGTTAGCATCTCAGCTGGACCTTAACAACCAGACACAGCCAGGCCTTGCCAGAGAGGCGCTCGGAAGAGAACTTAGGAGGGGTCCTGGGCAGAGCCTCTGACATGGGGGCCAGACAGATCTGAGTTCAAGCCTCGCCTCTCCGTCCATTTGGGCAAATTACGTAGCCTCTGCTTCAGTTTCCTTATCCATATATGAGCATAATTGTCCCAGAAGGTTGTGAAGGGTGACTGTGAAGGAATTTAGACACCATGTCAGAATATAGTTTATGAACTCGGTAAATGCCAGCTTTTCTTAGTGGCAGAGTGCAGTGGACTCCAGCTCTGATATGTACCCGCTGAGTGACTTCAGGTGAAGTGTTGTAACTCTCTCTGAGCCTCAGTTTACTTATCTGTAAAGTGCAGTGATGATGCCTATTTTATTTTATTTTATTTTAAAGATTTTATTTCTTTATTTTTAGAGTGAGGGGAAGGGAGGGAGAAAGAGAGGGAGAGAAACATTCATGTGTGAGAAAAACATTGATCAGTTGCTTCTCACATGCACCCCGGCCAGGGACCAGGCCCTCAACCCAGGCCTGTGCCCTGACCAGGAATCGAACTGGTGACCTTTTGCTTTGTGGGACAATGTTCAACCAACTGGGCCATGCCGGTCAGGGCCCGACCCCTATTTTATATGGTAGTTTTAGAGGCCACAGGGAGTGTATACAAAGGGCCTGGTACTGACAGGCTCTCAGCTCTTATTTTTACTGTTGTTATTTTGAAGAAGTCTATCTTTTATTGAGGGTCCTAAATGTAGAGCAGCAAAACACAGGCTGGTGGAGGAGTTGAGTAGATTGTTAACGTGTAGAGGGCCCCGGACAGAACAGGTTCCAGCTCTCTCACCAGCGGTGGGAAGTTCCAAAGTGACTTCGCCTGCCAAGTTATTTGTTTCCTAGCAGGGAAATAATACATGAACTTGGCCACTGTAGGCGGGAGTCTCACTCTTTTCTGGGAATCACCTGATGTCAGGATTTGCAACTTGAGCGCATGGTCCAGAACAGGGAGCTCGGCCAGGCCACAGACAAAGGATCCTTTGGTCTCCGAGCTGGCGTTAGCGGCTGCCTCGGCCAGGTGTCCACTGACGGGCTTCTGGGTGTCGTGTGACTGTTCTACTCCGATGTTTAGATAGAACCCTTGGCCACTTCTGGGTATCGTGTCCCATCCACAGCGTTGTGAGGATATAAGAAAAATTACATTTTCACTACAAAATACCTGTATAGATCCAGTTAATACCAAAGAAATCCACCTTACCCCAAGGGAGGAAGCAGGGACAGTGGCTCTCCAGAAAGAGCCCTGGGCTAGGAGTTTGCCAGCCAGTCTCAGCCCTCTCTGCTGATTTGCACCCAGGAATTGCTGGTGGCAGCAGGAAAGAAGTGCCTTTGATTTAATTCAAATAAAAAACAGGGGTCTTATTTTGAGTATTCAGGGGCAGCTTCTAGAACTCAGTTGCAGGAAATTTGGCCTGGCCTCTCAGCAAGTGGCAAGTCACCACCTCATTCTGACACCCAGGGAAGCCTGTTTCCACAGCTTCCCAGATACTTGCTCAGCTCTCCTCCCTGCAGAGGACTCTCCCTGCCAGGCCTACTCTCTGCTCCTCCTTACTTTGCCTGCCCATGGCTTTGGCTGACCTTGGCACTGATTCCAGACTTGACACCCTTGGCTCCCCACAGCTTACTGACATAATCCACGCCAGACATCATGTTGTTTAAATATTAAAGAGAAAGGATTCGATTGGCTTAACTTGGGCCAGGTGTTAGCTCCTGGTCCAATCAACAGTGATAAAGGGAAATCGTCCCATGATGCCTTGGGTTGCTCCTCCTGAAGCTGTGGGCAGAGCAGGCTCTCCAGTAAGGAGACATTGCTGGCAAAAAAAAGTCATGCATGTTTGGAAAAATTGGGGTTAGTTTTCTTTTCCCTAACTGTAAAATAATAATAGTAATTATTTTATTGGCCATTAAGTGTCAAATCATTTTACATATGGAACCCAGTTGACCTCCCCTTCCACCAGCCATAGCTATACTTTTTCAGTCATCTGCAGCCACAATAATCCAAACCTCCACCTTGTAGGATAAAAGTCCCTTTTTCAAGGAAGTTCCTTTCTCTAGGGTATTTCTGGGGATCCTGAAGAACATGTGTAGTTTCTACAAATCTACCCAGGAGATGGATTGCCACCCTTACAAGCCACCTTGCCCTGAGTTATTGCTCTCGCAGGCTCAATTGGGCACCTCTAGGCTGCTGACGCTCACCCTTGCATACCTTCATCCCTACCATGATGTGAGCTCCTTCCCTCCATCCTCAAACCACAGCTAAAATGGGATGGAAATGGTATAACTTCCCCTAACCCCAGCCTTACTGAGTTATGATTGACAAATAAAAATTGTATTTAAGTTGTACCAGGTGAATTTTAAAATGAAAATGGAATAACTTCACTAACTGTTTGGGGATGATAGAATTTAACTAAGTGACTAAGGTTGGCCTTGCATAGCTACTTCTGAGACTTCTTGTGGCCAGAGGACCCACAGGACATTTCTGTTGAGGGGGCCATGTCACTCCCAGATAGAGGAAGAGTTTCACTCCTTCCAGTTCAAAGGCCACCTCACCCTCCTCTACAGGAGTCAGTTCAAGTCCCAGGAAGCCTAACAGTGGGGCTTTCTTTCCCTCTGCAGGAAATGCCCACTCCCACCCATCAGGTCACTCTCAGACCCAAGCACAATCCTCTGGATTCACCAACTCTTGGTTTTTCAGCTTCAACTAGGCCCAGAGGAGCAGCTCAACAGCCTGTGCCCAGTTTGGGGGGGGGCAAGCCTATATCTCCCTCCTCTTAGGGGTACATATTTGCCCTGCATCACTTGTGAGCTCATCTTCGGTCCAAAAAAAAAAAAAAAACAAAACAAAACACAAGCTAATCTCCCAAGAATATACAGTGATTTTTTTCAAGCATTGGACACTGAAGTTCCAAGAGTTACAGAAAAAAAGAGTTTCTGACTTTGAGATTCATCTGGAGACTCTCCAACTGACATTTGTAAATGGTACACCTTAGTATGGGAACTGGCCTTACCAGTAGGACGAAAACGGCTCAGTGACGTGGCCTCTCCTTAAACAAAGGGAGTGTCTGTTCCAAAAACAAATTCATTTTTTTCCCCTCATAAACTACAGAGACTGTCTGCCATTCCCAACATGGCTGCTTTCCAACCTCAAATATTTAAAACCCCAGTCTCTTCCAGATGCCTTGTTCTAATAAATTATCTCCTTTGATCCTCCCAAAACTTTATGAGGTGAGGTATGGCTTCCTTCATTTTATTAATGGGGAAACTGAGGCTCAGACTGTGATAATTAGCCTAAGGCTAGTAAATTGATGTTGGGATTCCAATCCAACATCACCTTTGTCCCATAGCGCCTTCCAGGGCTGACAGTCTGCGATTCCGCGGCCCTTACGACACAGGCAGGCAGCTGTGACTCACAGGTGCTGACGTCAAAGGCCAGCCCAGGCTACCTCGTTGGCAGGGCCCCATGTAGACCGTGGTGGCAGAGCATTCCACCAGGCACAGGTCCTTGTGAGCCCTGGGCCCTGTGCCGGTCACAGGCCTGTGGGGCTGGCAGCCTGGACAAGCCACCTTTCTCCTGGAAGGCGCATGGCCACGGAGTGACCTGGTGCTGGAGGACCCTGGGCTATTTTCTAATGAGGCTTCACTGGCTCTCTGTAATGTGTGAGATTGGCAAAGACAGCAAGAGACCGAGGGGTTGGATGTACCAGATAATTTTTGCAGTTAAGCTTCTTTTATTCCTCTCCTATTGTCGTTGTTTTGAATAATCTGAGTGGCTTTTGAAGAGATTGCTCCAACTGGTTTGAGCCTTAATAAGACATGACAAAATTGAAGGCAAAAGCGGCCTGGTGATAAAAGCGGAGCTTTCACCGGGCACTGCAGGCATCGAGAGCCGAGGAGCCCAGTGCTGTGTGCTCATTGGAGGCAGGCGGGCGGTGGGGACAGAGGTGATGAGGAGGGGGCGGCCAGAGATCTGTGAGTGACAGTGCTCAGGTCTAAACAGGAGAATGACAATTGGAAACATAAAAGCCAAGAAGGAAAGTGAGAAGGAAATAGAAAAAAACAACCTCCCTCCCCCCACTCAACTATAGCCACCTGAGTGAGGGAAAAGTTGAAAGAGAAGTAAGCTGGTCAGGATGCTAAGTGGTTAGCAATGCCTGCTGGAGGATGGGAGCCTCCCAACCTAGGCATCTGGGCACTGGGCTGGTTTCCCCAGAAGGCAGGATTTGCTAGGGAGGTTCTAATTCTGGCAGAAGCCTCCCAAACTCTCAGGTAACTGCTGTGACCTACACCTTTGAGAGCCCGCTGCCAGCTTTGTGATTCTTTCCAGGGTCCCTGAGCATCCTGCGTGCAGCCTGGGGCCAGCTTTGGGGATTTGATGGCTGACAGTCAAGTGTGGTCCCTGCCCTCCAACAATTTTCAGTCTGGAGAGGGAGCCAGAAAAGTGTACAGGTGGGTGGGCCAGGCAGCAGAGGTGTTGAGGAAGCACAAGGAGAAGGAAGTGCCTCGCCTTGAAAAGGCCTCTTCTTGGGAACGCCACACTGATGCAGCGATCTGAAGGTTGAGTGGAATTTATCTGGTTGTTGGGGAGGGTGAGTATGAGAAGGGGATCCCAAAGCACAGACAAACACCTGCAAGTAAGAAAGAGGCTGCTGCACTTGAATGCTGGACACTGACTACGAGGGATCTGTCTATCCACAAATGGTGACTGCGTGCTCCTTCGTGCTTCACTGGAAGCCATCCCTTACACCTGATTGTGTTCTCGCCATCCAGTGGTGCACCCTCGCCTGCTCCTCTGTTCTCTCAATGCTTCGTGGATCCATTGGTTTCCTCCCTTGGTTGTTTTCTATGTGTTAGCAGAATACAAATTCAGCTGCTCTTTTAAAGATCGAAATAACATTGGCTTAAGCAATAAAGATGGGAGTTAAATCATCTTTGTGAGACTGCCCACAGAGGTGAGAACCCAGAATCTCACATTCTTTTTCTATCATTTCTGATGTGTTGCTCTTGAATGTATGCTTTCTAATGGCTCTGTACCATGTCAACTTTCTGTGAGGCAAGATAGAGAGAGAGAGTGGTACACACACTCCTTTCTGTTAAGGCTTTGGCATGGAAGTTGTAGGTATCATTTCTGCTCATTAGCCAGAGGTTAGTCATGTGACCATGTCTAGATGCAGGGAGGTCTGGGAAATGTAGTCAAGCTAGTTCCCATGTTCTGCAAAGGCACAGAGATAAATGGCTATTCAGACAACTAGCCATCATTATCCTATTCCATTTCTGGTTTGTGATCTCAGAGACCTTTTTCACAGATGACTGGTATGACAATGACTCTCCTATTTGGTTCAGCCCTGGGCTCCCTGTGTCTCATGTGGACACCAGGAAGGCAGAGAACAGCAATGTTAGGAAGCTAAATATTGTATCCTATGCCCAAACTAAAACTTCACAAGTCAGGGGATACAACATTTATAGAATGCTTTAGGTCAATAAAAATTCCTCTTTTTAGGGCAGGGCAAGGGAGCTCTGCTCCCTTTATTTGTTGATTGGATTAAATGTTGAGTCAGTCTTCACGGGGACCTGAAATTCTCTCTGTGGAGGAGAGACAGTGAAGGCCAGGGACTTGCGCATGAGCCCTTAGTCAAGGCCCAGCCTGAATTCCTCAGGCTTTTTTCCTCGGCTGGAGAGGGAGGAGAAAGAAAATGACAAGGCAAGCTAGCAGGTAGTGAATGCATTCTCCCAAAAGAACCCTTTGGGAGTGTGAGAGGCAGGCCACCCCTGAGCGAGTGGGTTCAGCTAGACAGAAGATCCAGATAATCCAATCAAACACTTCTTGTTTTTGTCACTAATCCAACAGTCGCACTCCACTTCTAGGAGTTCAAACCGTCAGACAGTGATTCTCAGCCTGGATGTTCACTTTCTGGTTTGCCCAGAATTCAAGTTTCATCTCGGCCCTGTCTCCAAGCTGCCTACTCGTGTCTCAGACAATAACATACAAAGTCAGAAGAAATTAAGAAAGAAACAAGATTGTTTCATACACTGCAAGGCTCAACGCTCACGATTTTGGGCTTAGCTGCTACTTTGGATCACACCTGTCTCCCGATGTCCTGTCCTTCTAATCACCCTTGCTAGTATGAAGATTCGTCATGGATGTGTCTGTCTCTTACACCAGGTTGAGAGGTTCTGAGGAACAAGTGTCCATCCCAGTTTGCGTGGTCTTCCCAGCCCCCAGGTTGGTGCCTGGCATACAAGACGCATTGGAGCAGCATTTGCTGAACTGCTGACTTCATTCAGACAGCCGAGGCTGTGGCTCTTTTCAGGCAATCCACCTTCCCTTTATCAGCAGCATAACTTATCAGGATGCCATGTTTTTACCATATTTGCATGCTTTCTAGCTGTGACTCCCTCCTCCCACTTTCCCTCTAAGAGTCCATTGCAGTCTTTAAAAATGGAAGGAGTGCTTATCAGAGGCTGGAGAGAGTTCATGCATCATAAAAATTAATGATATGGGAAAATTGTTCAGCAATTTCTCATTAACTAGACATACACTTGCCTTAAGACACAGCAGTTGCACTCATGGATATTTATCCCAGAGAAATAAAAACCTACGTTCAGGCAAAAATCAGTGCATAAATGTTCATAGCAGCTTTATTCATAATAGCCTAAAACTAGAAACAATCTGGGAAGTTCTCCAGTGGGTGAATGGTTAAATACCCTTTCATACATAAAAAGAAACAAACTTTTGAGACAGGGAATGTATTTCTTGTCTAGGGATGCTTTAACACAGTACCACAAAATCGAGTGGTTTAAACGCCAGATGCTTACTGTCTTACATTTCTGGAAGTTAGACGTCCGAGATCAGGGTGTCGGTAGGGCCGTGCTTCCTCTGTGGGTGCTAGGGAAGGGGCTCTTCCTGGCCTGGCTCCTGGTAGTGCCTTGGCTGGTGCCAGCGTAATTCCTGTCTTTGCATGGTGTTCTTCTCATGTGCGTGTGAGTCTAAATTTCTCCTTTTTAAATGGACACCAGTCATAGGGACCCACGTGCTCTAGTGTGACCTCATCTTACCTGAATACATCTTTCGTGACCCTACTTCCAAGAAAGCTTACACTCTGAGGTATTGGGGGTTAGGACTTCAACACAGGAATTTGAGGCAGCTACAATTCAACTCATAATATATAGCAATGTGGATAAGGGTATTATGCTTAGTGGAAAAGGCAGTGGTGAAAGATTTCCTACTGTGTTCCATTTGTGTAGCATACACAAAATGACAAAACTTCAGAGATGGGGAACAGATTGGTGGTGGCCAGGAAGAGAAGAACAGGGGTGGGGAGGGGTGAGCCTATAAAGCGTAGCCCTAGGGAGCGATGACATAGTCTGGATCCCATTGGTGGTGCTTATATGAATCTGTATGTGGGATCATGTTGCATTGAACTACACGCCCTGCCCCCAACACAGGAGTGCATATAAAAACCGGTAAAAACTGAACACGGTCTGTGGTCTAGCTGTCAGTATTGTAACCTTGTCAAATTTCTGATTTTCATATTGTGCTAGTTACTTAAGGTGTCACCATCAGGGAGGAGCTAAGTGAAATGTTTATGGGACTATTCTATGTTCTACACCTACAACTTCCTTTGATTCTGTAATCCTTTCAGAAGAAAAGGTTTGAAAATATATAATGATACAGGATAGGAGAGAGGAAATGGAAGACTGGAAGTGCAGATTGGTTAAAAAGCCTCTCCTGATACAGTGGTCATAGTCCTGAAAGGCCCCCGGCTTCCTAAATTTCATGACATTTGCAGTCACCATGTTCCTTGGCTACTAGAGATTGAGAAGCTGTATTCAGGTGAAGCAGGCAGCAGAGGGCAGAGAGGTCAGGGCTCACATTTTTATTTACTTCCCTCTAGACGTCCACCCAGGCCTTGGCTTTCCAGATTTTCATCACAGTAGCTGAAGTCTGGACCAGCAGCCCTCTGTCGGGACCTCAGCTTCGAGGTCAGCAATCGCCCAGCCCCCCACTCTCCCCTTTCCCGACTCCCTCTGTCAAGCTGGGTGAGTCTTGCCCAGCTGTCCCTACATCCGCTTTCACCTGTGCAGAGAACAGGGTCACACCCCGAGTCCAGACTTGCCCCTTGCTGCCACCTGGGTCAAACCAACAGCCAGAAAGTTGGCTTTGTAATTTCTGAGCCTCAGTTCAGATACTACCAGGTTCCAGACTGGCTCTGCTGCATGTGCTTAAGGTAGGTCTCTTCTCCTCTCTTTGCCTCAGTTTCCTCAACTGTCCACAGAGGGTAAATTCTTTCTATCTAGTCTTGAAGACTGGGAATCCTAAAGATTAAACATTATAATTGATGGGAAGATTTTGAGCAAACGCAAGGTTCTGCTATAATGACCTCATAACAATCATTTAATAGTGATTGATTATTAAGTATTTCCCACATACTAAGGGCAAACATTACCTCCTAATTCTCCTAAGGGTCATGGACCTCCTGGGGCTATACCAAGCACATTCCATACCTGACCAGGACAGGGCTGACTGGCAGGACCCAAGGCCTTCAGAAAAAAAAAATCTATCAGCTAAAAATCCACAGCCTGGGGTTAGGAGAACTGGGGGAGGGGCATAAGTACCAGGATCTCCCTGTCCTCCACTTTCCAAACTCCTACCTTCATTGGCCAAACCCAAGTGGAAGCTGAAGGCAAGGCATCCAGTCCCTGGAGAAGGATGGAGAGTGCACCTGGGGCACACCGAGCCTATCCAGTACAGTTTTTGGCACACAGCCTGAGCTGGCTGGGGCTTGAATCAGGGACTTCTGATCCCAGATCCTACATTTTCTCCAGTCCCCAAGCCGAGGGCCAATGGGCCCATCTTAGATTCAGTCCCTCCATCTCCCCACAGCTGCCTTTCAGTTTCCCTTCCCTCCAGGGACGTGCGGGAAGCCAGAGTCTGCAAAGGTGCCCAATCCCATGTCTTGGCTGCCTTCTTCCCATCCTCCCCCTGCCTCTGCTCCCCCCCACCCACCTGAAAGCGCCTGTCCTTGTGCCTCCTGTCTCTGCACATTAAGTGAGGCCGGCCGGCAGGCCCCTCGGGGCTGGGTGCTTTTCTTCTTTCTCCCTTGTTCTGGTTCATTCCGAAGCCATAAGAGAGCCATGAAGAGAAAGAGCTGAGAAATCAGGGGCCGAGAGTCTGTTGTGAAAGGAGTCCGTCAGACAATGCAGGGAGTGCTTAGTGAGGCCCTGAATGCAGGGCTTAGGGGCTGCGCAGGCCCTCGTGGAGGCCTTTGTGTGCCTTTCTATTGACTGTCACTAAGCCCTTCAGTGGACTCCCATTGTGCTCAGGATAAAACCCAAACCCCCCACCCCGGCCCACGGGGCTCCGGCCTCATCTTGTACCGCACACCTCCCTCTCCTCTCGCCTTCCTTCAGCTCCGGCACACCAAGTTGGTTCCTACTTCCAGACACTTCCACCGGCGGGATCTGCTGCCCAGGACGAGCCTGCATTCTCCCTAGGGATGGCACCCACTCCTGCAGGTCTCACCTGGACTGTCACCTCCTTGGGAAGGCCTTTCTTGGCCCAAACTAGATCCCCTGTGCCCCCCCCCCCCACACCAATTCTCTCTCTTGGCACCTAGTGTCGCATCAGTGTCTCCCACTAGGCTAGAAGCACCATGAGGACGTGGAGCTCATTGGCCTTGCTCCCCCAACCGTGCCCAGCGGGACCCGGTATAGAGCAGGCACTGGAAACGTGCTTGTTGAACCAGAAAGTGGATGCAATTTTTTAAAAACCTGAGCCATTTGAATTTGACCTCTCTATTTGGATTTCTGCTCTTAGATAACAAACCAGAACATCCCTGAGCCTTTGACTTGGGTGTTGCTCACTGTGTCTTTTGTTAGCAGAGGTTCTGGCTTTTCCCGCAGGGTGTCCTCTTTATTCGGTAGTCAGGATATAGGCGTGTCCATTGCTCATGTACTGTAATGGCGAGACCGTGGTATGATTCATCATGGGCCTCTGTGGGTTTGCACTCTGGCTACTAGCTAACTGTGGGGCCTGGTCAACAGGTCTTCTTTTCCTCCTTTTTGTCTTCCTTCTCTTTTCCCTGTCTACTGCTTTTCCTATGGCATGTGGCAAGTGCTCAAAAATATTGGATTATTTTGATGACATGATGTGACATTGACCTTCATCTGCTCTACTAATAAAGGGTGTCTCGCTGGCACCAGCTGGTAACCGGCAGTGATTGAGCACCCAGTGAGTAACTTGGTTCTCATTCCTCAACTCAGTTCATCTATTGTTAGAATCTGAAGTCTCTTCTATATGGGACTTTTGTTGTTTGACAGGGACCTAAGGATTTTATAATGGGAGAGGATGGTGCTGGGGTATATTATGGGAGGACCACGGCGAGATGCTCTGGAATAAGGGGCAGCCTAGGAAAGGGTAGATCAGCATTCTATACCAGTTTTGCCACTTCTAAGTAAAGAGACTTAGGTGAACACTTCACCTCTTGGTCTTCAATTACCTTGGTTTTCTTATCTGTAAATGAAGATGTCTAAAGACCCCTTCCACGGCAAAGGATCCATCAACCTATCACCACCCTGTCTTTATGTGGTAGCCCTGCCTCCTTCGTCACGTCAAGAAAGGTCCAAATAGAGAGAGCCAGTGGCAAGATGCCCAAGGAAAAAGCAAACAAAGCAGATAGTCTAGAGCCCACTAAACAACTCATCTCCACCCATAAATAGTGTTTCCTTCTTTTTCTTCTCCTCTTTCTTACTTTGAGCTCTCTCTCTCCTTTCTTCTTCTTCTTTATAAATTCAAAACAGTGAAGAGAGCGATCTTCCAGCTCCCCAAGACTCAACTCTTACATTAGGGCTTGTATGGTTGGTTCCTTAGCCCTGGGCTTTTCAGATCAACTCATGTGCTTTGGCAAGAACCTCAAAAGGCCAGGTTACAGTACACCTTACAGTTAAGCTGTTCATACAGGAGAAGTATTCTTGTCCTCCATGAAGTGTAGCTATTACGATCTTCTGTAAAGGCAGCAAATAGCACGGGCCCAGTTGTTTGCCTGTGATTCATTCAGTGTGATGTTTAGCATGCCAGCCCCCTTCGAACCTCCTGGCTCAGGATTCATTTAGTTTTACATGTTAAGCCAAACTTCTTTTTTTCCCCCCATAAGTGCCTTTCCATATTCTTGGATAAAATCAATAAACCATGAAATGTCTCTATGGAAAAATGATATGACCTAGCCCTCCCAGAGAATTTAGGGGTTAAAAATGTGGTTTGAGGCTTAAAGGCCCATTAAGGTGCTATTGGATTATGGCAAAATCCTTCTGAATGTGAACTTTACTGCAATTTGACTTAGAAATGTAATCCAGCCCCCAGGTCCTCAACATACAGTTGCCAAATACTGCGTTTAGAATACATTAGAGCTGATGAAGGCAGCAGCCTGCATGGCAGCTAGAAAATACGATTCCTTCTGTCTCTACTTTCAATGACCTGGAAAGAGAACCATTTCCCCACTTGGCTCTGGAAGAAAATGGTAACCAAATGACCAACTAGGGAGTGTTATTAAATTAATATATGACACAGGTAAATTACACGTGACGTTTCTTAGAACTCCACCATCTTGATTTTGAAATATACATGATAAGGTCTTGTTCTTAGTTGCAAGAAACTCTGTGTGACCAAGCTGAGCCTCCCTGTTTCACAGATAAGGAAACCAGGGCCCCACGAGGGAACTGATGTGTCCACGGCTGCCTGTTGGTCATGATTTGCTCCTACTGGGGAAACCGGGCTTCCCTGGGTGTGATGTTTAGAACGAGAGAAGTTTTAGCTCAGACGTTTTGTTTCTGTTTTTGCAGCAGTAAAGGACTGCATTAGAGTGAGATGGTTGCAGACTCTGAAGGCGCACAGACCTGAGTTTGAGGCTCCGCTCCGTCACTTACAATTGGGGGTCATTAGACAAACCCCTGGTCTTTCTAAACCTTTTTCTCCACCTGAAAAATGGGAATGATAGGGAAGCCTACAGGGATTGCCTCCTGGGCCGTGGTGAAGATTCAGGGAGACGGTGTAGTTATTAAGCTTAGCTTCATACACAGCAGGGCATCGGATGAAGTCACAGAATCTTTGTGAGGATGCTTCTCAGTCACATCTTTAGTATTCAGATTTCATAAACAGTGTCAACAGCCTCAGAGGAAAATGAATGCATTGTAGCAACATGTGCCGTCACGTGTCTTTGTGTAGTTTTTAGAGGTTAAAATATGATGTGTGGACTTGCCCTGTATAGGGAGTTAATTCTGAAATCCTTCAAAATGCACCTCTCAGCTGAGCCAAGATGGGTGTTCATAATGGCCAGATGGGCATGTCATAGGAATTAAAGAATGTTTTAAATACAAATGTCTGGCACACAGAAAACAGCAAACAAACATCTGTTGAATTGAATTATATTGAGCAAGGAGGTAGGGAGGTCTTGCCACCAGATTTAACAGAACCCAGGAAACAGACTTTCCATTTAAACCTAATCATATACAGCAGGGATGGCAAACACCACTATCATATTCCATGTCCAGGGCAGACATTACTAATCCATCCCAGCACTCTTAACTTCCAAGCTTCTACTTCTTTATATGTTTGACTCTCCTACTAGGCAATGGGTCCTTGGCGAAGGCTGACTGAGTTTGGTTTCTTTTTTATCTCCCCCAAATCTCAATGAATAGATGTTTAATGCTTGCAGAATGGATGAACTCAGAGGGGCTTAAGAGGTTTCCCAAGGCCATGCAGGAAGTTTGCAGCAGTTCAGCTGAACACTAATTGAGAAATAGACACAGGAGTAGGCAGATGGAGATCAAAATGCCATCTTTATTATCTTCATAGGGAGGTTAGAGGAGGCGACTTGGGTCCATGACAAGCCAGCAGCAGTGAGCTATCAAGTGGTGAAACCCAGATGGAGATAGACAGACCCTCTGAGACACAGCAAGACTGAGGTCCCAAACACATCTCTATTTGGTGTCCCCTATGAACCAGAGCCTAGTGGTAAACTCTGGGAGTGGAAGGGCAGAGCTGAAGGGGGACCCTCTGCAAGCAGGTGGATCCCAAAGAGAGGCAGGGGAACAGGCAGAGCCACACATGATCTGTCCTCCCTCAACCCCCGTTAGTTAAGTAAGTAGTTCTTCCTCCCACAGAAGGGACAAAGGCAGTAGGGAGGCCAGAAGTAGTCCAAGATGCCCAGGGGTTTTCCTGAAAACATGAAGAGGAAATCAGTGATTCCCTGATAGGCCCTGGGCATTAAGTTGATTACTCATCTGAGAGAGAGGTTTATTTAGCACGGTACTGGGCGCACTGGAAGTACGCTGCAAGTCTTAGCTAGCTTGCTGCCCACACATCCCTGCTCTGGGACTTCTTATGAAAGGATTCAAAATACATACTACTTGCAAGTCAAAGAGCTTCCGATATTGCTGGGTCCACTCTGTCTCTATCTTTTTTTTCCTTTCCATTTCATCATCTATAAGAAAAGGAAAAGCACGTATTGAGGAGCCAGACTCCCAGCATGCACGAGGACACTGCACAGCATGTCAAGCAGATATTGACTTCTGAGCCTGCACCGGCACAGTGCTATCATGATCAATGTACAGGTTCCGGGCCCTCTCTCCGCCTGGTGGAGCTGCTCTCTCTCAGTCACCAGCTACGGGGGGCACCGGTCAGATTGTTCTCCACTCCACAGCAGTGTCACAGCCATCGTCTGCAGCATGGAGAGCTGTACTAAGAGTAGAGAAGCCCCGCAGGGTCAAGGAGGCCCTCAGCTGCTTCTTCTCCAGCTGGGCCTTTGCAAAGAGCCTCTTCCAGGCTGCTTTTCTTAGCTCATGCTCTTCACTGGCATCCCACGTGCCGCCCGGCCTGCTTCCAAGTCCAGAGAAACAGAGGGGAGGTGATGCCCTGCCTCTGAGGAGTCTGTTGCATGCATGCGTGCTTGTGTGTGCTGGCCAGCTGTCTCTTTGTCTCAACCATCAAGGCCAATAGCACAGTAGGTAAGGACAGCACTGCTCAGGACCCAAACTGTCAGAAGTCAAACTTGACCACTTGCCTCTCACATCACCTCGGGCAAGTGGCTCTTTATATCTCAGTTTCCTTATCAATAAAATGAGGATGATGATAGCTGTCTCTCCTGTGTTTACAATCTATATAAAACGTTTAGTACTGGCCACATAGAAACTGTCAAAGTTTAGGTTTTCCTGTTCTACTGTTAATACTGTCACTTCAGAATGAGTTGGAGGTGTTCTGAAGGAAGTATATACAACTAAACATGCAATTAAACAAAAATTGCCAGTAAAAGAAAAATGGGAATGAAAATAAGGCACGGGGACTAAGACAGATATAAAGTAGAACCTGGAGGGTAGGGTGCAGTGGGAGGGGGTGCTAGGGAAAGAAGTAAAGAAATAAAATATTAAAAAAATCAGAGCATATGATTATATCTAGTTGTTATATTAAGTAGTCAAATTAGTTCTGGGCTTCCTGGAAGCCAAATGAAAAAGAGGAACAACTCAGACCATGTAGCATAAACTTAACTGAAAATTTAGAATTTAGAAGGCTCTAACTCTCCCACTTTTCCTCCTGAAAGATCAAATCACAAAGTTAACAACCTAGGATTCTGATGAATTATTATCTCCTTTTGGGGTGTGCGTGTGTCTGTGCATGTGTGTGCGCACATGCTCACATGGGTGCTGTGAATAGCTGCACAATTAAAGTCACTCACAAATTGTCAGGAAATGACTCATTATTCTTAAAGTTGGGGATCATTTCATTTTGGTCCAGTTACATACTTCACATTGAAAGGCTACCAGTTCCTCCAACCTGTGGTCTATTTTGTTTCTGATCTTGAAGTAGTTGGTGAAGGAAAGTTGTTCTCTTTGCCTCTAACTGAAACCTTCCAGTAAAGCCCACCTGCCCTATACCTACCAAAGGCCTGAGAGACCCGCCAAGGCTGTTCCGTGGTATTGGACAGGCCCCTCCTGCTTGGCTCCGAGTTGTTCCTTTAATGGCTATGCTCCTTCTTGCCTTCTGAACCTGAACATACAACACAGTCTGTGTCCCATGTGCAGCTCGGCTCTTGGGCCCTCTGAGGTCAGAAGTAGTGTTTGGTCTTCTTATCTCTGCTCTCAGGTCCTCCTTCACATCTTGGAATAGAGTGATTTTGGTGTCTTCACTTCTGTTGTCAGCCTCAGAATGGGAGTTCTGAGAAAGAGTCATTTGGGACCCAACCCTGCAATGGGGGGCCACCCTTCTGAACCACCAAGGGCAAAGGGTTTCAGGCAAATGGAACATAAGAAAACGGCAGAAACCCATAATGATCCTGCGAATAATGCTAGGAAGAGAAGTATGGTAGGTGCCTTCTCAAAATGGCTCTGGGCGGTCCCTCTTCCACCTTATATCTATGCAATCGCACCCAAGCCCCAGCTCTTTGGAGCTCACAGGTTGTGAGGGTGCCATTCTGAATACAGGCCTGCACTCACTTTAGTTGAGTTGAATGAATTTGAGGTCAGAATTGCTGTTCTCTGACTTCCGTCGCCACGTTTGTGCTGAAGCCACATTCCCACCGACTGCAGTTACATACTCATGCAGTTACATACTGCAGAGCTCATGATGCACAACAGAGACACTAAGGACATTCAGAGAATGTGTGGACATGTTTAACCTGCCACAAGAAGTATCACATTTGTCACTTGCAAGGAGTCTTGTGGTTCAAGCCTGTGGCAGATGGGCTTCTGGAGGTCTCATGTTTGTATGATGACATAATTTTAGAAGCTCTGTGGAGGTGTGATGAATTCAGAACAGCTTCATGTCAATCAAAGACTATGCTGTTCCTGGCCTGCTTGTCCCTTGCTAGGTCATTGATGGGTTTGGTTTACTTGTTCATCTACATGATTAGTGAGTGGAAGATATAGGACTTGAACACGAGTCTCTTGCTCTCATTCTGGGTCTCTTCCTGTTGTGTTGGGATTAACTGAGCTCTGTGCTTCATCCATCATTCCGTTGTCCCAGGCTTTTCCAGAGACTGAAGAGAAAAAGCCCAGACAGTCTTGATTTTCTCTAGGCATCAAGACTGATAATGTCAAGTGGCAATGAGTGTTTCTTCTCTGTGTGAAAGCTGGAAGTTTCTTACCACCGACCATGAATGTATATTTTTAAAAACTCACAGCAGTTCCTTTGTTTCTGTCTATTTTCATTTTCCTTTCTTCTCTCCAGGGCACACATGAAGATGTTTTTCAAAAAAGCAAGTTACGAAAGTAAAATTAAACCACCGACATCTGCCATTCAGTCTTACTGGATTCTTCTGGCTAGAACTTAAGACTCTTCATTATTAGTAGCTTTTCCTTCCTTCCATTTTGGGCGGCAGGGAGGAGGGCAGTAATGAGAGGGAATCTAGACAACTCAGCAATTCCATCAAAAGTTTCACTTCATTTGATGAAATAAAAACAAGGCAATTACTAAGGTAAAATTGATCAGTGACAGGAAGACTCTGCATTCCTTTACTAAAGTCAAGAAAAACCCTGAGGGACAGAATTATTTATTTATCAGTAAAATTAAATTGGCTAACAGTTATGTTTTAATATCTTCCTTTCCTAAAAGGCAACATCCAGACAAACCAAGTTTGAAAGAACCTTTAACTTGACAACCGGGGCACTTGAATTCATTTTTGCAGTCATGCTACTGTGGGATGTTTAAAGGCCAACTCTTGTGACATTTGCAGATGTCATTCCAGGGTGAAAGAAGGGAAAATTGTGATTGATTTTTAGTTGTGACTATAATTCCCATTATGTAAAATGATAAACAGGTTGTAACTGCTACAAATAAGATAATAGCAAACCTCCAGAAAATCTGGCAGTTATTTTAAAACCGTCTAATGTTCTCTGTTTGTCTGGATGGGGGTGGGATATTTATTGTCTTACACATATTTTTTGTCTCTATTAGAGTTTCCATGTGCCTACGTCATTGTATCTGACAGAGACGTTCACTAAATGCTCCTGTATTGGGTTCTCTGGGCTGTGACATGAGACCTACTAGGGCTCTTGCCAACCTGAGGGCACGTCTCCATCAGACTAGCTTTCTGGTGCCTGCACACCGTTCTTCTGGGCAGAAATCCTCAGGTGTCAAGAGTTGCTCTTTAGAGATACAAGGCAGAACCTGGGATAAGGGGTGACGTCGAGTGTATCTGTCTTCCTCTGGCCCTGTAGGTGGTTCTGGGCCACTCTTCCTGAGTGGACATCCGTAGAAAGATGATAAAAGAAAGTGACTTTGTAAATCAGCATTTCCAGGAGTTAAGATGCCCATCCTTCTTGCTTTCCTCTCGAGAGGTGGGTTTTCATGGGAAGCATAGCAAGGACATAGCAGAGTCGAGACCAGAGAAGCCCAGTTTGCACCCCCCAGGACCTGACCTCCCCCTCTGTGCTCAGTTCTGTGTGTGGCCAGAATCCCATCCACCCAGTTCTGTTGTGCCGAGGCAGGCGTGGGTCTGGAAAATGAAACCAGACACCTGCGCTCTTCCCCAGGCTTGTCGGCGTGAAGTGGAAGAGGAAGCACAAAGAAATGAAAGTGAGAAACAAGAGCATCCCACGGGCTCGCGCAGCGCCTCACCCCCGGGGTGGACTAGGAACGGCATGCTACTGGCACTCCAGTCAGAACCGAGAAGTTGCGGAGGCGTTTGCAGATACCATCTCGGGGTTTATTATTCTGTAAGCCGAGGAGCAGCCCGCTCGTGCCTGCTGGTCTGAGCTCTGGGCTCTTGGAAATGCCGAAGGAAGAGGGAAGCTTTTAGAGTGAAGCACAGCCTCTGGGAAACATAAAAAAGGAGCAGCAGGCCACCCCGGGGGCCTCAGTTTGCTCACCTTTGCATGAAAGGTTGTCCTTTCTTGCTGCCTGCAAGAGCAGATTGTCCTCTCCAGCCATCTCCACGTGCTTTGTTTACAAGGTTTAAAAATAGCATCGGAAGGCCTTGTAAAGCTGGGACGAGGCACCGCTCTACCTTGTGCACCTGCACTGCACAAAGGACGGGCGGCTTGCGTGGGCTTGTGTCTGACCATGTAACACAACTGCTTAAAACAAGCCTTAAACGCCCTCTGGGTAAAGTTCACACTCTGATGTGTGACTTGCAAGGCTCCACTCCTGATCTCACAGAACACTCTGCAGATTCTCAGCCCATCTTTCCTTGCATTCCCAGTTCCAACATGCCCAGGTCCAGGAGCACTGTGTTCTCGGTCAACTCTCCCAGGCTCCCTCTCTGGCCGTCTCTCTACTGGGATGCCTGCCCTCCTACCCCCTTTAGCTGTTTACTTCCTCCTCAACCTTCCAGACTCAATTTAGGGCCACCTCCCCTGGCAGGCGTCTCTAACCACTGACTCCCACCACAGAAGAAAGGGCCAGGGGACTCCAGAAATTCTCAGACTTGCAGTTAAAGGGTGTATCTCCAGCCAGTAAAGTAGTTTCATATTCAGACAGTCCTCGGACAAACACTTAATGAGATCTCGGCCATCGTGCCTTTGCTATGACCCTTGATTGGTTTGCGTTTTCCCCTTCCAGTCCTTGCATTGCCACAGCTATTTCCGGTTAGAGGTAGTGTCCCACAAAGACCGGATGTGTTCAAAGCACCCATAGTGAAGTCCCCAAAAAGAAGCAAGTCTGCAAAAAGATTGCGGGTGCTGCTCTTGGCCCACAGAGCTTCCTGGCATCAAACCGATTTTTTTAAAAACCCAAAACACCTAACAGAGTTTCTGAGAGAGCCAGATTGTCAAAAGCGCTACCGTTAATTATTCAAGCTGCGACGCAGCCCGTAGGTCTCTACTGTTCCGGGCTGGGAGCATGCAGAGAAAGCTGCTCAGCCACTGGATGGATGTTTTCTTCACTGTGGGATGACAGAAGAGAAAGGGCTTCCCTGAGAGTATGGTCAGGGGCCATAGGGAACAACAGACTGGGGAGCTATCCTGGATCACTCAAAGAGGTTGGTGTTGAAGGAGTGGAGCCAGTCCGTGGCTTTCCAGCTGCCTAACCCCTCCCAGGCAGCATCTCAATTTGAATCACCCTAATGTCAAAGCCCTAGGAGACTCAGGGCGAGGGTCACAGGGGTGTCTCAGCTTCCCCGGTACTTCCTCACTCCTCTTGCAGTTGGTGTTTGGGCTTGATAAAAGGAAAAGAATTTGGGATTTCTCGTCTTCACAAATTCCACAAGGTGCCTGCAATTAAAAATAAAACTTGAGAAAGCCCAACCCTCGCCTAAATCACCGGGGTAACTTTTGTTTTCTGAAAATATTAGAAAGTCTTAAATCCCCATTCATTTATTTCTCTTCTTTCCTCCAGCTCTTTGCTTAGTTTGGACTGGGAAGCTAAAGGAGTCGTTTTCACTTCTGAGTCCGAGGCCCAGTTCTTCCATCATTGAATTGAAGTTTCCAGCTCTGGGGGAGGATATAAAATTATTTTTGCTATTATAACTTGGGTTGAGTTTTTTTAAAAAGTGGGAACATTCGTCCGAGCAATAAAAGCCTCAAATTCACGAATGCAAGGCGTGACCTCACAACAAACCATCGTGATGCTGGATCTTATACAACCCATCCGGATATTTTAAGACCAGGGCAGACCAGTGAGTGCTCGTGTAAAAGGTTAGAGAAGTAGGTTAAAGAAAAAAGTATCCTTCTCACCCATGTGCCTCCCCCCACCCCCGCCCCGGGGACTGGCAAAATGACTCAGACTTTCAAGTAGGTGACAACACTTACAGAAAAAATGACCTAGCGGTTTTCATCAGCACTTCTCTGTTGGCTGGCTGTCACCCCTTTTGATACTTCTGTCCCTGAGGAATTTTGGGTATTTTGGAGGGTATTTTGGGACTTTTCACACAATGGCCCAAAGGATCCTGCTGACAGTTGACAAGGAACCCTGTGAAGGTCTAGATTGCAACCTTCACACTCTGAAAGGCTGCGGCAGAAAGAGTGGAAGGAAATTTCTTATTAAACTACTGGGAGAAACCGACCCCCAAGGTCACAGTTCCAAGCCCATAGGGCCTCCTTGGGTCAGACCTTCCTTGGATCCTGAATCAGTGTTAGTCTCAAGCTGAGGTCCGTGCCAAGAGCACAGCCAGATTCCCAGGCCCTGTGGCTGTGCCCTTGGCCTCCGTTTTGTCTATCTGGAAATGGGAGGCATTGGTTTGCAGCGAGAGGCCACTAGGAGGCTGGGATTTCATGTCAGCCTAGCCAAGGCCAGCTGGGTCACTTCAGGTTGATTTCTTTTTGGATCATGTTCTTCATCAGCTGAATGGGGATGATCCTATCAGCCTCCTTCGTTGGGTTACAGTCAGACACAGTCAGATAATGTGCTGGAAGCCTTTGGAATGCTATGGAACACAAAGGCACTCAGAATTTCAGGTATTATGTGCCCGAGGAGAGGCCCTGCTGCTAGTTAGGCATGCTGATTGCTTTCGGGCAATTTCTGTGTCGGCATAAGAGTTCTAACAGGGCTTGCAGGTAGAAGCAAATAAAACTGGGGTGAGATTTGGTGGGCATACTCCCTGTGCTTCCTAAGAACAACAATCTGGCCATGCTCAAGGTCAAGGTGGCAGAGCTTCCTCAGCTCCCAACAAGGGCTCTGCAGACCCAGTCCTCATGTCCTCAGTCTCTCCCTTTTCAGCCACAGCCTTGCCATCTATCCAAGGATGAATCCCAGCTCCCTCTCTCATTGGTTGGGTGTAAAAAGGAGCACAGTTTTGAATCCAAAGATGTCAAAAAGTAAATCTCTGTAGAACGGTTTTCTTAAAGGAGCCGTGAGGGGGATTTGTAAATGCCAACTGCCCACGTTATCTTTCAAAAATACTCTTTGCTCCTGTATCACACTCTACACTTGCTCCATTGGCCTCTCCATCACCCAGCTCAGTTCTCTTTCCTACCACTGTCCACTCTGCCCCCCAACTCCATTATATGAAACCATTTCATTCCCTTGGGGCTTTTCCTATCTGCATATCCACCTATTGTCTAGTTAGAGAAACTACACCTATTATCTAGTTAGAGCATCAGTAAAGATCTTCCCAGTGGTGGTGTAGGAACAAGGCTTGGGGCGGTTAGGAGAAGGTCCTTTGATTTGACCTGTCATGAAGAATGCTTGGTCAGCTCTGTCTCCACACTACCTCCCGAGGTTGGAGGGATTGTTGGACATGTGAGTTCATTATCTGCTCTTGGATCAGAACACAGACATAATGAGCACTTGGCTGAGGGGTTCGCTCAAGTGGGGTTTGAACCAGGAGACAGCTGTTCCTGGCACTCAGAGTCCGATGCAGGTGCCGCTCCAGTTTGTCAATCAGCACGGAACCTCAGACCAATCACACTCAACACTGAGTGGTACTTTCCAGTTGGGTACAGCTAAGAATTCTCAAAGCATTTTCAAAACCATTATAACAATTCATAATTTCTTTGATGTTCCATCGGCTCAGTGAGGCAGTCACATCTTTCAGTCATTTGACCAATAATAGCTGAAAGCTCTGTTTGCGTTCCTGGGACGTGGGCTTTCACTTTCAAAACCAGGCCAGTCTCAGGCGAACCGGGGTCAGCGGATCCTTCCGGCCCCTGTGCCTGCCCCCTCCCAACCCCGCTAAGGTGAACAACACACAAGTGGCCCCAGCACACGAGGCCCCTGTACGCTGGTAGTTTTGGAACATTTATTTTCTGCTGGATCTCAGACTGAGCTGTTGGAATGCGAAGTTCAGAAAAGGTTAAATTCTGATCTCCGTTCTTTAGATTTCTGATTCATTTATTACATGTGGTCCCAGGATCACTGCCTGCACCCCCACCCTCCACCTTCCCGTCCCCCCATTTCAGATTCTGTCATCCTGCAAACCAGCTACAGTAAGGGTCTCCAGGACCAGGGACTGTTAGTTCCTGCACAGGAAAAGACAGAGAGGTGAATTAGGTATTGTCTGGCTTTTAAAGAGCTTATTGTCTAGTGCTGGTGGGAGTGGAGGGACATTAGGAAAAGGATGACCTGCTGGGGCCTCAGGTCAAGCCCTTGAGGTACCCCACCCACGGTTTTTGGCTTCTTCTTTTGAGTCCTCTGCTGCCTTCTGCCCAGCCCCCCACCCCCCCACAGCCCTACTCCCATGCACTCTTCCTTTGTATGTTGCTTCCTAACCCTCTTCCATGTCTTCAATTATTACCTCTGTACAGATGTCGTCTATTAAAATTGGCATTAAAATAACTGAATCGATTGAATGTGGATTATATACATTCAGTGAGAAACACTCTGGCACCAAGTACACCTCCTGGGAGATTCCTTCTTGGGGGAGAAAACATGCTGACCAAGAGATAAGTGTTTCTGTCCAGTCGTCAAGAACGTCATTTAATTGCTTTTCGGGGACAGATGTGCTTAGGGTGAGTTTGGGCAGCAGGAGCCAAATCCCACTGTGTCACAAGGCTCCCCCTAAAAGCCAAGCATTTTCCTATATGCTTAGAACAACCAATAACCTTACTAATTGAATAGTGTCCCATTATGTGGCCAGATCATGCATTTCCAGGAAGGACAAAGTAATCCAATTTGTGTTGAAATGTCAGCCTAAGCTGCAGATACTCTTTTGGTATGAGCGCAGCGTTTTCTTTGGCTGTTGCCAATGGTGTGGTTGCTTAACTCTAGAACTATCTAAGGCATTTGGTATGGCTCCTCATCTGTTGAAGAAGGATGACTCTCAGCTCATTGTTTTTCTGAGGAATCATGCATTCTGCTTTTCTCTGGTTTAGCTGGCTGGGTGTTTTCTGGGGGTGGATTGATCTCTCCCTGAACTGCACGAAAAACATCATAGAGAGAATGATCTTTGTCACCCTTTATGTAGGGTGTGGTGGTGATCATCCCATACAAAACTCTCCAGTTGTTTTGGCTCTTCGTTCATTCACTCCTCCATAAATACCTGTGGAGTGCTTACTGTGTGCCAGGTGTCCTTCCGGATGCCGGGAAGACGGCACAGAATAAGCCATTCTGAGCAGGCGACATCCGAGTTGAGATCCAAGTGTTTTGAGGGAGCCAGACATGTAAAGATCAGAGTGCACGATGTTCCAGGCCGAGGAACATCAAGCAGAGGCTGCTAAGGAGAGAAAGGGCTGTTTTTTTGTTTGTATGTTTGTTTGTTTTTTAATTTTTATTTGTTTTTTTAGTATCAGTGTGGCTGAGGGACATGGTATGTGATGATGAGGTTTGGAGAGGTAGACCGGAGCTAGATGACACTGGGCCTTGGGGGTTTATTCTAAGTGCAGTGACAAAGCACTGGAGGAGTTTTAAGTAGGAGAATGAGGGGTCTGATCTGATGTTTAAAAGGTCACTCTGGTTGCTTTGGGGGAGAATGTGTTCTAGGGCAGCAAGAGTGGATCAGTCTAGAAAAATACTGCAACAGAGTACCAGGGTGGTGGCAGTAGAGTGGGAGAACAGTTGTCAGCTCCAAAACGTATTTGGAGGTAGCACTTGCTGATGGGTTGGATTCCGGGTGTGTGGGTGGGAGAAAGGGAAAGAGAAGAACCAAGGTGAGTCCCAGGCCTTTGGCTTGAGAAAAAGGGTGGCTGGTGCCCGTCAATGGAGATTCGGGGACTGTAGGGAATCTTGAGTGTGGACCACGTCTCGGGCGCTGGTGCCACCTTCAGAATGCTGCTTTCCCGGCCCAATGATATGTGATCCTTCTGGTTCCATGTTCCATCAACATAGGGATAAATTTCCAGTGAACTCTAAAAAGCAGTGAATTGAGACCTGGAAATCGTTTTCTTCCTATGAAGAAAGGAAGACCAAGAAAAAAAACCTACTGAGCATCTACTATGTATAGAATAAACAGGAAATTGGCTAAGATGTCATTTTGAAGCACTGTTTCGTTTTATAATCAGTGATAATACAAACAGTCTTCAGTGAGTGTTTGCTAAGTGTCAGGCATGGTTCTGAGAGCTTCACATGTATTACTTCGTGTAGTCTTCTCAGGGCCTGGGAGGTCAAATGGAGATTTTACTCTTGTGTTAGGTGAAGAAACTAAGGCTTACAGAAGCAAAGTCACTACTCAGGGTCACACAACAAGGAAGTGGCCGAGCCTGGGATTAAACCCAGGTCCCTTGACTCCCGTGCTCCCCAGCACCCCACCCCCCAGGGCCCCTTGAGACATTAGCTGAGACTCAACCCCATCCTCAGGGCTGGGCTAGGAGTTTCCTCACAGAGCTGGATGGACACAGACCCACAGGCAGCCGGGCGCATCTGCACTGCGTTGGTGCTGATTAAGCTCAGTCTCCCATGAGCCACCAGGAGAATTCATTACGAACAGACGCTGCTGGAAAGGTCTTTTGTTAGAAATGGGATAGTACCTCACACCCTGGCAGGGAATTTGGAAATGTTTAGAGGCATTTTTGCTTGACCCAGTGACTGACATGTATTGTGTTTGTTATGTGGGGCGAGGGGACAGGAATGCTGAAGATCTGGTCTGCAGAGACGAACTGTCCCGCCCTAAATGTGAAGAGTACCATCGAGACCCTGGGCCACTGGGTGAGTCTCTGAACTCTAGATACTGAGTGGGAGGCATTTCTCATCTTAAAAGAGGCCAGAAAATAGTGATGGTTGGTTGACTCTGCTAATAGAGCCCAGATTTAGGATTCAGATTGAGGATCCATTTTGCCTTCAGAAATCTTGTAAAACTTTGGACAAATCGAGGTAAACTCAGGGTGTCTGGCGAGGCTGAGGTGTTTTTTTTCCTCCCTTTCCTCCACCTTTTTTTGGGGTGGGGTGGTAAAATGAGTGCTTAACTGGGAAGCTACAGCTGGCATTGCTGGTATTACAATCAGCTTGAGAGCCCTTAATAAAGAATATCTGATTATACAAGGAAATCAAAATCTGTTTGTTTTCTGTTCATTTAATTTGATGTTTTAATGATGCTGCTAGTTATTTGAAATATTCTATTTCAATATACCCTTTATTTATTGTGCTTGTACCCTGAGGCATGCTGGCAAAGAGTGGCGTGTTCAAAAGTCTGCCCTCAAATAATAAATTTCCACTGGAAACCAGAAGCAGAAAAGTTTTATATTAGGAATGCTTTAGAATATTTTTTTTAAAAAAAAATCAGTCCAAATTGGATTCCAGAGATAAGCACAAGGGGACTTTTAAAAAACTTAACTCTTAATTTTAGGTGTGTGTGTGTGTATTTTTTTTTTTTTAATATAAAAACTGAGGGTAATGCTGTGGGTCAGATAAATGGAGACGGTGAGCTGTAGTGCCAGGTGTTGGAAAGTAGTCAATCAACAAACAATATCTTTGATGGCAGTGGTTTGACTGGTTTCATCCTTCTTCCCACTTCTATTTCAAACCCAGTGGGACTATTCGTGCATTTGTTTGCCTCTGTGCACGCTGTCTCCCCACTCTGGGTTGCGAACTCCCTGAGCACAAGGACTTCATCTGTGCATTTCTCCTACATCACAAGCACCCAGACACAGTGGTTGCTCAGTAAGGTTTGCCCAGTGTAGGGGGCAGAATGATCTGCCCACCCCCCCACCCCAACCCCAAATGTCCAGGCCCTCACCCCAGAATCTGTGAATATGTTACATGGCAAAGGGGAATTAAGGTTCCAGGTGGAGTTAAGTCTTCTAGTCAGCTCATCTTGAATGAGGGAGATTATCGGGACCATCTTGGTGGTCCCAAATGTAATCACAAGGGTCTTTTTAAGTAGAACAGGGAGGCAGAGGAGAAGGTCAGAGTGATGAGATATGAGGAAGACTCAATCTTCCTGAAAAGAGAGGAAGAGGGTCCCAGCCTCAGGAGCGGGGCCAAGGAAATGGATTCTCCCCTAGAACTTCTGAAAAAGAATGTTCAGCCCCGCCAACGCCTGATTGGAGCGCCATGAACCCATGTTGAACTTCTAACCTACACCTGGGAGATAATACACGTGTGTTGTTTGTGGGAGACCGTTAGAGCAGCAACAGAGAAAGAATACACCCAGTGAAAGCGTTTGCTAAAGGACCCTCCTCCAGTCACCTCCAGGGTCCGCGGCAGGCACTGTGATTAGCAGTGCCCCTTCCCACCTCAGGGCCTTTGCTCCTGCCACGCCCCTGGCCCCCTGCCTGGAGCTGTCCGTCCATTGCCTTGTTTAGCTGTCTCCCTCAGACTAGGGAAAGTCTTCCTCCAAGCCCCATCCAGTCCCTGAAACTTCTCAGAAGCGTTTATGCCAATTGTGGTATTTTAAAATGGATGCCGTTAAGTGTTTTCCTGGAAATTGTCATTCAGACACAGAAAACTACTAGACAGGCGTAGCTTCAGGGATTATTATAATGTCAACGACATTTAACCACTACTCAGGTCAAGAAATGAATGTAGCCAGTTGACCCGGAAGCTCTTTAGAGATCTGGTGCCTTCCCTTAAAAGTCACCCCTCTCCTGACGTTTATGTTCAGCTCTTCCCAGTTTTATTGCCTTTCTCCTCCTTTGTTTTATTTATTTATTTGTTTTAATTGTTATTTTTTAATTTAATCTTTATTGCATTTTTTCATTATCTTTCAGTCCCCTTATAACCCCTCCCCCCAGCAGTCACCACAGTGCTGTCCATGAGTCCTTTTTCCTTTTTGCTCAATCCTGTCGCCCCCTAGCCTCCCCCCATCACTAGCTGTCATCTGCTCTCCATCTAAGAGTCTGTCTCTGTTTTCCTTGTTAGTTCAGTTTGTTCATTAGATTCCACGTATGAGTGAAATCATATGGTATTTGTCTTTCTGTGCCTGGCTGATTTCACTTAGCATAATGTTCTCCAAGTCCATCCGTACTGTCGCAAAGGGTAAAATTTTCTTCCTTTTCACAGCCAAGTAGTATTCCACTGTGTAAATGTCCCACAGTTGTTTTATCCACTCATCTACTGATGGACACTTGGGAGGCTTCCATATCTTGGCGATTGTAAATAACGCTGCAAGGAACATAGGGGTGCGTATGTTAGTGTTTTGGGTCTTCTTCTTCCTTTGTTTTATTACCCAGGTGAGCATCCCTAGACCCCCTAGTTCAGTTTTGTCCCTTTGTTTTTTAACTTTTTGTTTATCTCCAGGTTCCTCTCTTCTTTTCCCCCCTTGCAATTTATTTGTGAACAAACTGTTCCGTAGCGATTCCCACAGTCTAGACTTTGCTGATCACATCCATTTGTTGTATTAAATGTGTCTCTCTGTCCTCTAAAAATCTCCTATAAATTTAGAGTTGGTTTTTAAGGCTTGATTAGGTTTAGGTTGTATATATGTGTGTGTGTAAATATATGTTTATTTTTTTGGCAAGACTGCTTCTTAGAAGGTGGTGTCTTCTCGCATCCGGAGGCATATCACGTCTGATTCTGTTTTTGATGTTCGTGGTCTTTGATGCTCCACATCTAGAGCTATTCGTTCATTGGAAGGGTTGCAGAATGGTGACATTCTAATTTAGTTTTCTTTCTTGGTTTATTAGCTAGAATATTTCTGAAAGAGAAAGTTGCCCTCAACTTTGATTTAGCTACCCAAAGCTACAGTTTGTATTAGAAAGGCTCCCTAACATTCTTGCAGGTAATTGATTAGCATCTTCTCTAAGATGCACTCTCGTCCCCGACCCCCGCCCCCCAACCCCTATGAAAGCAGGGCCCGGATTGATTTGTCACCACGGAACCCCAGGGTCGAAGACAGGTCTATAACAGCAATGTTCAGCCTTTTTCATCTCATGACATACATAAAGTAATGACTAAAATTCTGCTGCACACCCAAAAATCTACCATATTTTTGGCTGATCTGACAAAAAAAGGAAACCACACAAAAAACACCAGGTATAATTTTGATTTATTCCCACTGGACGGCTATTGTTGTGTTGGCTGTTGTCATTTTTTAAAATTTGACAGTCTAAAGGAAAAGAAGTCAGTGCCCCCGACTAAATAGTCAGGTATTGCGTGTTTTGAAACTTCTGGCGGTGCACCCATTGAAATCACTGGCCTGCAACCTCTTCAGCGTGTGTTAAGTATTTATTGAATGAACGGATGAGTGAATGGCGTAATTCTCTCGTCTTCCCTGTCTCTTCCATTTCACTGCCCCTTCAATTTATCTTAATTCTCATTTAGTTCCATGTAGCTAAACCATGGGTCAAAATAATTTGGATCAAAAACATAAAATAAGTGAAGAAATACTCTCCAAGGCATCAAAGGGGGAGGCTTGCCAGTTGCTCAGAAACAAAAATACTAATTTGGAGCATTTAATGTGGATACCTTGTGAGAGACCCAAATGGGTCTCTTAAACATCTTGATTTTTCGCTTGTCCTCCAAGTGATGGCACCTTAGGGGGCTTCCTAATGAGATCCCTAAGAAGAGGCGGCATCATTCCGACTAAGAATTAACTAATAACAGAGTCTGCCTTTTGAATGGTTCAAAGTGATTCCATACTGAATATTCAATTTGTCCTTGAAAATACCCCTGTGAGGGGCCCAGCCTATGAGGTACACAGAGAGGGGGGCAAGAATTATCATTCTCTATTTAAAACAGGCCACCAGCTGTAAAGAGACCCACCGATGTCTCATGAGGGAATGCAGTTGGGGCTAGATATTTGTCCATACACTGGATTAGGTTCTAAGTAGCTGGCAGAATTTAGAGCTGGAATGGACCTTAGAGATCATCTAATGGTACCGCCTATAAGTTAGGTATTGTCACAGTAATGCCAGATGACAAATAGCCACCAACTGCAGTGGCCCAAAATAACAAACATTCATTGCTATCACATCCGGGGTCAGCAGCACCACGGATCTCAGCAGGACTCATTCATGTGTCTGGGGGTTGTCTGGCTGTTGACTGGCCAGAGCTGATTTTGGCTGGGGAGACCAGGGTGACTTGGCTTTTTGCTCCACGTGTCTCTGATCCCCCATGATGCTAGGTTAGAGAGTAAGTGAAACACCAAAGCTTCACGAAACCTCCACTTAGAATCAGCACATCATCATTTTTGTGCATTCTGTTGGTGCACGTCAGTCATAAGAGCAGTTCAGATTCAAGGAGTGGGGAAGTGGACTTTGTCTCTTAGGTGAGACGGATTGCGAAGCTACTTGACAAAGAACATGGATTCAGGGTGCGTGTCTTTGTGTGAAGAATTGGGGCCCTTAATTGCAATCAGTAGACCACCACCCATCTCATTTTATAGCAGAGCAAACTGGGTTTCACGAAGGGCTGGGGACTTGCTCATGGTCACTCAGCAGAATGGAGACCAGAGCTGGAGACTCTTGCCTCCCACTGGAGTGATGTTTCCCTCCAGCCCACAGGCTCCAACTAAATTGGCATCATTCAGTCGTTCAGCCAGTTATTCTTGGTGTGCCTCATTGCTGCACGATGAACCATTCGAGCTCACTAAGGCTGGAGCGCCCCCTGGGGGCCACCTCTGGAGCTAAAGTCACAACGTGGATTAAACGGGGCCAAGCAATGATCCACCCCTGCAGGCTACTCTTGAGTTGAACTACTTGCCTCACTCCATTTGGACTGAGAGATGCTGCTCTTTGGCAAGACTGGAAGCAGCACAACTAGGGACAAAAAGGCTACTATTCCATTCGCCCTATTTCTCCTTTTGGTATCCTGTGTTCCCTCCCACCCCTTTGCCAAAACAGCTCTTAGAAAAGGGCAAAAGATCATCAGTTGTTTATACCTGAGTGTAAATTTTAGTCAAAGGATTACTTCTCTCATTTCCCCAAAGGTACACTTCTGGATTACAGAAATCCAGGCAAGTAAAGGAACAGGCTCCTCACCTGTCCTTCCTTGGCATCTGAGAAGTCATACCCATGGGCTACGGCAGGGGACTACCCCTGATCTGTTGAATAAAATTCCTCATTTTTCTGCTTTAAATGGAAAGGTCACCCCAGTGTCCCTAGAATGATACCTCTCCCCTTATCATCCAACAGGTGGTTTTAGCAAGAATGGGTTTTCATACCAGAGTTTCCCTCTGACTCCAGGGGAAAATAACAGTCATTTTTGGGGTCTGTTTAGTCTCAAAGGAAAACAACTTACTAATTAGGGTAAGAGTCTTTACAAAAATATGTTTTCGATTCCACTGATGGTCAGTTACAAGCGATAACACTGTTAAATGTAGTGCCTAATAAATCTGGAAAAACTACCCAATAAATGTAAGTAATAACAATGATTAACAATAAATTAAATGCAGAGAACCAGGAATGTACCACATTATTTTTAACTAGTTTGGTTCATCGGGTTCTGATTATTCAGTTTGTCCTGTGCACCTGGAGTTTATTAGAGTGTAATACAAACTAAACGGTCCCTCAGAGAGGCCACTGAAAGGACTTAGTATAAAACAATATACAAGTTTAATAGTGGTAACTGACCTTTCTTTCTTTTACAAAAACATATCTTTGTAACTTGAGCCCCAAGGAAATGTAATGCTTTTTACCTAATCCTGATTGTTAATTTTCCTTTTATTTAATTTAGAAGGTTTCATTTGTTTCATGAGATAGGAAGATACAATTTATATTCAATAATTCTTCCTGCTCTGGAAAGAGATCCAAAATGGCTAAATATTTCTTTCCTTCTGCCGTGTCTATTACAAGAAGGAAAACAGATGATCTGTGCACTCGCTATTAATGGCAGCTGGTTAAAACCCACATTTTAAAACAGCCAAATGAAATGGGTACATGTGTTTATAATCAAGGTGCATTTGACTAATTTTCCCTAAATCTTTAAATATTACTCATTCTCAAATGCCAGAAAATTGGGCTCTCTCTCAGTTGAGGACAGGAAGGCAATGTCAGGCTCTCTGATGGAGGAACTTTTCCATGATTTCCCAGAATGCCCGTGTTTCAGAGGCTATCTAAGGAGACAGCTGTATTCTGACAACAGAACTCTCCAATTTTTGAAAGTCTCTGTGCATGGATGTCTTTGTCATTTTGAAATTTTTCTAATACACCCTCAATGTTTGCTGGATGAAGGCTGTTTTCAGTGCCTGTCCACGCGGGGTTTCTCACTTCTTCCGTCCCATGCTCTAGTCCCAAACTGCATGCATTTGTCCCCAAAAGAATTTTAACTAGAGTCAACTCCTGTAAATGTCTGAAACTTGAGGTGCCCCGGACAAACATGAGGTCTGGCAAATAGTCCATAAAACCCTGCCCTAAAGTAATTAAATGAAATGGTCACGAGGGAGGGCAAGAATGGCATTGCCCAGGGGCGTCAACAGAGCATGACACTCTATTTTCTTTCGCCTGCTAATCAATATGGCTGGCCTCAGACCTCCCGCACCCTTTTGGTGGTGCCCCAAATCTCACATCTCACTGGTGAACAGTCAGCCTTCACTGTATAATCAAAACCATTTTTGTTCAGAAGCTGGTCTTTATCTTGAAAAGACTGAGAAAGTTCAGCTTACATTTAGAAGAGAAATTCTGCTCCAAATGGAGGGTGGCTTGACTTTCTAATCAGAAGGCTCAGGTCAAGCAAAAGGTGGATTAATTTCTCTACCTGTGCTCTGAAGGAGCATCGGGTAACTCAACCTGGTTCTCTCCTCTGCTGGTTGGAAGCATAGAGGAGGAGGAAGGGCGGGGAGAGACATGGACTTTCTAGATGCTGTGGGAATATCCTCAGAAGAACATACCTAGTTAACCCAGGATGGAACTGAGAAGTGAGTGCAATCCCTCATAAAAATCTCTGTCATTTCCTAAACTGCTCAATAAAATGTCAACCATTGATCTCTCAGGATTTCCTGGTGCCACACCTGTGCTAGGGGCTGACATGAATTTAGCCATTTGATCTGCACAGTGACTTTGCATTGCACTTGACATTCCAGGGCTTTCCCGAGAGTTGCCCTACCCTGCGTTGGAGCGAGCAGGAGGACAGCTAGTCGTGGTGACCGCGAAAAGGCACCACTCAGATTCCCTGCTGCGGGAGCACCGTGGACTGATGGCCCCTGCTGCTGTCTCTCTGGACCCACCGCTGGGTTGAGGCCACACTTCCTGTGGGCTGCTCCCAGCCAATGACTGTGCTCAGGTAGCCAACAGGCCCGTTTCTGAGAGATCCGAGACTCTTCCCACAGGTGACCTGCTTTGAGGAGTCCCGTGGTCACACCTTTCTTGAAACTCTGCTGCTGCCTGAGACCCTTCCTACCAAGCCTCCTTCCTTCCTTCTCTCCTTCACGGAGATCAGACCACAGTGCGGCCTGAAGGGCCCCCCTTTCTCCGTCACTCGCGTTTCCCCACTAAATTCCTCTCATGTCTAGTGCCGTCCCAGAGTCTGCTTCCTAGAGGACCCAAAGCAACACACCAGTCTACAGAGCAAAACCATCACCGCGGGTAGCAGTGGGCCCTAGACTGAATTTTTTGATCGTTCCAGGTCCAGCAACAGCCTGCCAGGCAGCCCAGGAGTCCCAGGGGGAAAGCAGGGTTCCCTTTCCAATCTGAATATCTCTAGAGTGAGCTCACACCCTGCTCCCTGACCCCCAGTTTTTTTTGGCCTTCTTGGACATCTGTGCTCATTTGGCCTCCTGTCCACTCCTCTGCCCTACAGGTTGCTTCTGGCCTTGTTCCTGTCTCATTGTGGGGATTCTTGTCCAGGTTAAATGAGGTATTTCATGCAAAGCACTAGCTCATTGCCTAGCGCAGAGGTGTCAACCTCATTGTCACCGGGGGCCACATCAGCCTCGCGGTTGCCTTCAAAGGGCTGAAATAATTTTAGGACTGTATACATCTAACTACTCCTTAACTGTTAAGGAGTTGAAATTGCATTTGGCCCTTTGAAGGCAACCGCGAGGCTGATGTGGCCCCTGGTGACAATGAGGTTGACACTCCTGGCCTAGCACATCAGTGTGCAACAAATGGTAGCTATTTCTTGTGGTTAGAACTGCTCTAATATTACCTAACCAGCACCTCTAGGGATCAAAGATCGGCATCCAGATCACCATTTCCAGTAGTCGTGTGCCTAAATTTCCTTCTTAAAAATCAGAGGGGCTGCTTCCTAAACGGAATGTCAATGAGGATCTCGTTCTTCAGGATCAAATTTTCCTTCCTGGGACTTGGGGGTTGAATGGGTGAACTTCTTCAAGTCCTGGGGAAATCTTGGCAGGTGGAATGTAACTTTCAGTTTTTGTTGCTGTGAAATCTCTCAAAGAGACATTCTCTCTAGAGGAGAAAAGGATCCCCACATTTTAATAGCTTGCTTCTGGGCAGAACTTGAAACACCTTTGTGGTCTTCCAAAGAAAATGAAAATGGTGCTCCCTGTCCCTTCTCTCTTGTCTTTTGGAGACGAATGCCAGGTTCTTTACAAAGAAGAATGTTTATTAAAGAGTGTCCCTTCCACTCGCCAGACTTTTGGGGGGAATTGCACTCATTCCTTTAGAAATTTGCTAAGCTTCCCAGGCAAACAGGGTGTATTCCTGCTGGTAAGACATAGAACGTTCTTTAGGCTTGGCTGTTGCCCCAATTTTCTCAGACACAGCTACAGTTTCATGTTGTAACCATTATTTCTAGTGCCTTGCAGCCAATAAAATAATCATAGAGAGATGATTCGGTCTCAGCCCTTCAGTCAGGAAAGCCTCTGTGCCATCAGAGCTGGAAGGAAACACACTGCAGGTTTAATTTTGAGTGACATTGGAGAGGAGCCCGGTTCAGGGCTTGTACCCGAGTTATCCAGCTGTTCTTTCATCCTGTGTCCAGAAAACCAGTCACAAGTTTCTCCAGCTCATCTGTGCATTCTTGGTCCTGCCTCTAACATTTTAGTTCTAATTCCCCTGATGGTCTCAGTGAAAGTTCCCGGCAAAGATTGATTGCAGGGCATGACCCAAATTTGTAACTGGCCACAAAACGCTGTAAAACAAAGTTCAACGAATACCTTCCAGCTGATTGTAAGTGATTTTCGAAAAAGATCTGTGTATGTTTTTCCTCTTTTTTTTTCTTTTCCCACATAAAATATCTGAAAAGGGGGACTCTCTGGCAAGCTCTGAGTTTTGTATCATCATCCCTAAAGCATGCAGCACGCGACATGGCAAAAGGGACTGTGCGGGGCTGCTGGTGGCGGCCCCAGCTCTGCCCGGCCGGCTGTTTTCTGTTTGCCAGGATAGGGGCATGAACAGAAAATGAGAGCAGGGAGGAGGTCGGGTTCTAGAAAGTCTTGGGAGATTTCTTAGTCACCCTAGTGGCCATTTTCCTCATTTGCAAAAATGCAGGTGGCATTGTCAGGCGACATCTTTGCAGAACCCTGGAATTCTTTCCCGAAAATGAAATAAGAAAGGGCTTTTCTAGATCTGTAGAAGAGAGAATTACGTTACTTGAAAGAAGTTTCTCAATTTTAAGCTTTTGACCACACATTTCTCATATACCTTTGACACCTGCTATCTGTTGCAAATGAACAAGCATTCGAAACACTAATGAAAAACAATGATGAAGTGCAGTCTTAAAGGAGGAATTTGCTTTCCTATAGTATCCTGAATACACGTGGGTTAGTCATATAGTCGTCAGTGAAATAGTTCTTGGCTCACACCATGGAATAGAACACAGCAGAATGTATTTGCTCTAGGATTCAGGCCCGTCTGGGTCTGTTGGGGTCCTAGTGGACTGTTCCCCTTCCCGAGGTCTGTTTTACAAGGAATTTAGAAGCTGTGAGTTAAAGCCAGTGGGTCAGTGCTAGGGAAAGGATAGGAAGATAACAGAGAGAAGGCACCAAACACCCAAGGCACCAATGGCCTTGGCACTAAATGTTTTAGCAACCTTGGGAGGACGGGTCATTGGTGACGTTAGCATTGCCGTCAACATCAGCAGAGTTGGTGTAGACTCCTGCTGCCTTCTGTGGGCTGCGGCACTGGCACTGATACCCCCAAGTCAGATGCTGTCAGGGCCCATGATACCATCACAGGACTATGCGCATCAGAAGTCACACTGAAGGGAAAATGAGCTGGCCTCCTGTGATGTAGCCTGGGCTGGGGGCATAGAGAAGCTGTCCCTGTATCCTGTGGGCATGAGGGAGCCATTGAGGGATTTTGAAAGAGGGACTCTTTGTGAAAATTGATCTTCAGAATGCTGCTCTGGCCTTCTCTAGACAGGAGGGTCAGGGAGACCATTGGGAGGCTGTTTACGATAGTTCACGCCAGAGGCATACTGCAGGCCTGAGCAAGGTTGAGGTTTAGCGGGGGCCAGATACAAGCTTGAGTGGACACCACATCAGCTGAAGGGATGTCTCATCTAATCCTTGAACATCTTTATACCTGACAAGTCATGGGACTCATGCTCCCTGGGCAGGAGCCTCACATCTGATGAAATAAACCAGAACCAACTGGATAGTCACCAAGGAATCAAGTAACCTGACCTCTACAAACCCAAGCCATTCCCCTCACCTAGGTGCCAAGCTGCCTGCCCTCTGGGGTTTCTTTAGACTAGAAGGAATGAAGATGGGGCAAGGATGGCCTGCGGTCAATGGGTAGTGGAGTGTCTGGTCCCCTGGGAAATCACTGGGACCTTCTTTGGTTGTAGGAAGTACCGTATCCAGTATGTCAATCAGGGACCCAGCTCCTGTGCAAACATTGTCTTCCCTTCAACTGGGACCACCCCTTGTCATCTAGGGAAAGAATCAAAGAGTCCATTGGTTTTGAGCTGCTTTTCCTGTATGCAGAAGCTTACATCCCAATCATAACTGTTGACACAATCCAAGCTATCTCATTGTTTTTTAATCTCTTTTAATTTTTGAACAATGGACTATTTTTCTGGCAGCTAGACAATGGAAAATGAACAAAAAATGGGTGGGTGCCCTTCAGCAGAAAGAGCCCTGGACAGGCAGGAAGCCAGGAGCTTTGAGTCCTATTCTTGGTTCTCCCACTGACTGGCTGCATTGGCTTGAGCCTCAGTTTTCTCATCTGTACAATAGGTATCTTGGGCTTGGTGATAGAGAAGACCTCTTCCAGCTTAGCTCTCTGAGTTTTAACTCTAGGAGAGGCCGATGCTCTGCTTGTGGTTAAGGAATGGTGACCTGACCACTTCAGGTCTCTTCAGTGAGAAAATACGAGTAGAAGTTAAGAGCTTAGGTTTGGAATGTGACTCTGTAGCAGACTGGTCGTGGCCTTGGGAAAGTTCCTGTTTGAGTTTTAATGTTTGCTTTTGTAAAACAGGGCCCCACATATTAATACATACCGTGAAGTGGCGGTGAGTCTTAGCACAGGACATGGCACACACAAGGCTCTTAAGCAACGATGGCGCCTGGCATTGGTGGTGGTGATGCTGGATGTAACCCATTCAATTCAGAACAAGACTTCCTGATACCCAGTCCGGGACCTCCAGGGCGTTACCGACACCTCCCCTGTCCAGCCTCTCCCCAGTGCTGTTGCACCATTATCTGTGGGGCAGTGCTTTTGGTCCTCACAAGTTGACACTCACCAAGGGGAACCTGCAGCATTCTCAGGTGGGGAGAGAAATAGGGCATTGTGCTTTTTATATTAAAGAACCAGGACAGGACTGTATAAAATCAGAAAATAGAAGCAACAATTAAAAATTGAAGAAAGCACTTGCCTACTTTGGTTGGCCAAATAATGTCCCCATCTTCCCCAAACATATGCATGTCCTCATCCCCAGAAGCTGTGAATATGTTGACTCACACAGCGAAAGGGACTTTGCAAATACGAGTAAGTTAAGGACCTGAGATGGGGAGATCATCCTGGATTACCTGGTGGGCCAAGAGTAATCCCAGGGTCGCTTTAAGAAGGAGGTAGGAAGGTCAGAGTCGAAGGGGGAGGTGGTGATGCAAGCAGAGGGACAGAAGAGTGTGTGACAGGGGGGCTGGAGTGACGCGGGGCTCTGAGCCGAGGAGTGCAGGTGGTCCTCGGAGGCTGGGACAAGCAAGAAAATGGATTCTCCTCTAGAACTTCCAGAAGGAGCTTTTGATTTCAGCTCATTGAAACAGTTTTTCGACTTCCAGAATGATGAGATAATACATTTGTGTTGTTTTAAGCCACTAAGTTTATGGCAATTTGTTACAGCAGCTGTAGGGAACTAATACATGCACCCACTCCCCCAGATCACCAATGTAATTTAGTATACGTGGTCATACGTTCCAGAAATTTCACACACGCACACACACGCACACACACACACGGGTTTTTTTTTATTTTAACCAACATGAAATCATACTATACATCCTCTTTCATAATCTACTTTTTTTCTGTCAACAATATCCACTTTTCCATATTAGTAAATTTTTTATCTCTTCTAAAAGCCAGGCCATATTTTAATGATCCCAAAATGTCCACTATAGGTACTGTCAAACCCTCTCTCGAAACCAGGATTGCACATCGTATTTAGTTGCTATGGTTTTCAAAGATTTTTAATCTAGGACCTCCTCTTCCCATGCCACTGACCTGCTGAAGAGTTTGGGACAGAGGTCCTGGGAATGTTCTACTGTCCAGATTTGTATGGTTGCTTCTTCATGGCGGTGTTTAGTTTGTTCCTCTGTTCCCTGTATTTCTTGTAAGATGGATATTATGCCTCAAGGCTTGATGTATTCAAGTACACAGGCTGAGCCAAATACAGTGTAAGCGATGCTCTGTGTCTGAAGTTGCATCACATAATTTCAAGTCGATCTACTACACCATTTGCTTTCTGGCTAAGGGCTGCTTCTAGGACCAGACACCAGGACTACGTGGGCCTCAGAGGCATTAGGAGAGTAAGAGATTCACTCTGATTCTGGAGGACCTACTTGTTACGAAGAAAGACCCCTTCCAGGAACCACTTAAATTCAAGGCGACTCGTTTGCCAGCCTAATGGAGTAGAGCCCCAACTCAAGTCCAAGGACAGGCCCACCACAGGAAATGCAAACCTGCAGACCACATTCAAACTCATAAATTACTGTGAATAAACCTGAAGAAAACAAGCAGGTTCAATTTCAACAGACCTTTCCCAGCTAGGTGTACCAGCATCTGACTGTTTAGACATCATTAAAATACATTGCACCCAATATGTTTACCCACAGTCATCTATATTACCTGAGCAGGTCATTCATCAGCTTGTCAATTTAAATGGATTCTACATATAAGTAACTCTTTAACATGCAGAGAACTTTTAAGGAGAAACTTGTAGTAGCAGCATCTTAGAAAAATGCAAATTACCCAAAGCCTCGTTCGAGGGGACCATCTCTATGAGGAACCACGATAGTTTCTGCCCAAACTACTATTTCTATTCCGAACGATTATTATTATTACCAACCACAATAATAAAAGCTTCATAAAGGGTTTGTAGACAAGTCTTCTTTAGGTAAAGATTCTGAAATTGGCATGAAAGCCTTGGCCCATGCCTGAACTATTACGTCTGCCTGCATGTGTGTGCACTTGCACATGTGTGTTTGTGGGTCCATTTCCATGCATCCTAACCAAGCCTTTCTCTCACATAATGAAATGTATTGATGACATCACAGGAATGCGGCCAACCTTGGGGTTTCCATCACGTTCAGGAGATTATAAACTCTTAATTTGAGCCTTCCAAAGTCTGACCAAACCGGAGGTGCTCTCAACAGGAATATAGTATTTCGAGGGTCATTGTAATGCGTAATGAGAAACTCTTTGTGTGCAGTCTGCTTGCTTGTTCTCACTCTTTCCTCAGCCCTAAAAGCCTAAAATTGAGATGGGTCCTAGTGAGAGACCTATCGCATTAAAAAAGCCTGCTTTGGGTGGAATCCAGAAAATAATAATGCTATATATTTTGCCATTTGGAAAGAGACTAAAAAGGGGAAACTTTGGAAATTAAAGATGTGAGTCATATAAAACTAATTGAAGAATGCTAGGTAGATTTTTTTTAAAGAGAGCATTTCTAAAAGACACTGGAAGGCCGTATCTTCTTCAAATGGCTGCGGTGCTCTTTTGCATGAATTAAAGATGGGGTAAGCCCATGAATGGACATCACTTGCTTAATGGGAACACCAGATGCCCACAGTTAGGAAATGTAAAGAAAGCTAAACCCTTGTAAAATTTTATATATTATCCCTTTCACCAAAATATGAAAAACAGATTAGAAGGGGGAAGCAAAAGTTCTTCTATAAATAAATTTGAGGAAACACTGGACCAGAAAGAGACACTTGTTTAAATACAATGTCCGAGGAAGAAAAATCGTCAAATAAACAAGAATCCCCACTTTCGACAGAGCAGAAAAAACATTCTGTAGGGCTAGGCTCTAAAGCAGAATTGTCTTCCCCCTGCCCTTGGAGAATGCCTTTCTGAACTCAGTCTTCTCCGGCCATCACATTTGTTAGGAATAATAAATAAAAGCTGTGGATCTGCAGTCTTTTTTTTTTTTTTAAGATCTGTAGACATTATAAGGACGTCTTTACCAAGTCTCTGTTGAAACCTATAGTTTTATGTGTGGCCTAGATCCTTGAATTGCTTGTTGCTTTTCTTAGCCTGCTTTCCCTCAAATTCTTTCAATGCATCTTGGATTCTCGCCACTCTCAAATCATAAACAACTTGCCATTTGCAGGGTTGTCATTGAAATATGTGAGAAAAATGCCCCCGTAGACTAGAGGTCCCTTTGGAGACCCTGCTGAAAATCTGAGCCTGCTGCACCCAGCAACGGGGAATCTAACTGTGGAAAGGGAGAAAATACATTCATTCATACTTGACGGTTTAAAAAAATGACAACTTAGGACCTTGGAAATAAACAAAAGAACACAACAACAGAAACATGAGGTTTCCCTTAGACTCAATGGCCTAAGGGCCACCAAAAAATTTGAACTTGAAACACTGGGTAGGAAAGTGGGCAGAATTGGGGTTTGGACACTTGTATTTTGAATCTGATCATTTGTAAGTTGTATTACCTTGGGCAAGCCATTTAAAAAGTCAAAGAGTCTGTCTCTTCATAGGTAGATAGGAATGACATTCCTGTCCCTTTACGTCAGCCCTCGCCTGGAGCTGTGTGGGAAAAGGGGAATCTTCCACAGCCTTCTAACCCCACCCCTTGCTTGTCCCTCACCGGCTTCTTATCTGTTCCCATACACACCCAATTTGGAACTGGACTTCGTGATCCCGGCAATGGTCCTGGGTGTTCCCTGAGGCTCGCCCGGGTGTTTGCCCCTTGGCCCTCTGTTTTCTCCTGTAACTCACTTTGGCTCACACCTTGGGTCTCAGCCTCTCCGATTACATCGAGTTGGAAGTCTGCACACAGCTGGCACCAGCACCCCCTTCTCACCCTGCCTCTCCGACTTGGCACATTCCAGCCTGTGGGGAGTGTTAGCTAACACTTACTGTGTCCTGACCAGTGCTTTATTAATCTCTTAAAGCTCAGTGAGGCAGAGATTAGGATTATCTCCATTTTACAGTAGAGGAGACAGTGGCATAGAAAAGTCAACTACTCGTCCCGGGGTCGCAGAGCTCATAAGCGGCAGAGGTGGGATTTGAACCTAGGTCAGGAGTCAGCAAACCCTGTAAAGACTTGGATATTAAATATTTGAGACTTGGTGGTCTGAATGGTTTCTGTTACAGTGATTGTAGCACAAAAACAGTGGCAGACAATATATAAGTATGTGAGCAGGGTTGTTTCCAAGAAAACTTGACTGATGTTAAAATGTGAATTTCATGTAATTTTCATACATCACAATGTATATATTATCCTTTGATTTTTAAAACCATTTAAAATGATAGAAACCATTCTTAGCTCACAGGCCATGCAAAGTCATGTGTTGGGCCAGATTTGGCGCATGGGGAACAGTTTGCCGATCCCTGACCTAGGCTCTTATTTCTGGAGCTCCTGCTCTTTGCCATGGTATACTGCTTCTCAGTAGTGCCATTGACATCTCTTTTTACAGATGAGAAAACTGAAGTCACACAGAGCAAGTGGGGGGCTATTGGAGCCCTGGTAGTGTAAGTCCAGTACCTGGACTTCACCCCTAAGTTATGGCAAAGGGACCAAGTCAGTTGGACTTGCTTTGCCTGCTTTATGGCATAAACATGAAGATCAAATAATACCATGCAGCTGGTACACACAAAAAATGGCACACAGGAGTTTTATTCATGTGTGGAATCTCTTATAAGCTGTGCAACCTAAGCAACTGAGATAAGGCTGTTTTCTAAAAACAAATCTGGTGGGAAGTGTGCTAATATCTTTCACTCATTTCGCAAGTGTTTATATACTGCCTTGTTGCTGCCAAAGTATACGGGGCACTGGTATATGATGATGGAGGTGACAGGTGACAGCACTGAGTTTAGTGGGGAGACACAGACACAGCCATCAACAACCAGCATCCAAAGGGTTAACTGCTACCACGAGTGAGGTAGGGATGATAGAGCCACAGCCTCATGCTGGAGGCACAAGGGAAGGGGCATTGGGGACTGCCGTGCACACTGGGGGCGTTAAGGGTAAAGGGAGAGGAGGCTTGCTGCGGGGACAGCATGTGCAAAGACACAGATGTTTGGGAGGTCAGGGTGGCTGTGGCTGTGGCATAAGGGATCTGGGAGTGAGGGGTGGAAATAAGGCCAGGAGGAGGGTGGGGCCTGCTTGCTGAGGGCCTTCCTGTCTGTGCCAAAACCCTGGACTCGCTCCCCTGGGACCTAGCTCCTCCCGCCGGGAGGGGCCGGAGGGAGAGCACAAAGCCAGAGGATAAAGATGAGGCAGCTTTGGAGGGCATCAATGGTACTCAAAGAGTTTTAGAGAAAAATCACTGCTTTTAAATTAAAAAATCAAAAACAAAAGATATATTGAGTGGAGTAAAAAATCCATATTAAAATTTAAGATAACATGTGAGGTTTTAAAGAAATTTAAAGTAGACAGCTTTGGGCACCACCCCACACCTCCCTAAGTTTCTTGCTAGAGGGGATGGGGTGGAAGTTTTGAGAGCCTAGTTGCAAAGCTTGGGGAGACATTTAAGGTTGCTAAGCAGTGCAGTGACACAATTGGATCTGTTTTTGTAGAATGACGGAGCTGGTGACGGCTAGGAGGGGAGATGGGAAGGAAGATAGTAAAAGTCAGCAGATGAGTTAGGAAGCTACAGCAATCACTTGGGAAGGGGGAGGTGTAATTTAATAGCCCAATACAGAGGGAGTTCGTTTTTGTCATTTAATTTGCATCACTGTTCCACGGAGAAGCAATGGGAAGAAAAATGAGCACTTGCTTTGGAGTCAAAAGACCAAGATTTAAACCCCTGATTTTGACCAGCTGTGTGACCTTGGGCAAAGCACTCAGCCCCTCTGAATTTCACATTTTTCATCTCGCCAATAAGGAGAACTCTACCTAGCTCGTCTACCTCGAAGGGTCTTTTGTTTGGATTGTATAAGATAACGCCTACAAGAGCTCTTTGTAAAGCGCTTGAGAATCATTTGTGGGTTTCAAGGGAACAAAAGGCCAGAGCTCTTTCTGCTTGGTGACCTCTCCGAGAGCAGGCAATTGCTATTTCCCCCCCTTCTTCAGCTGTTGGCGCTGCGGATCAATTGTAACCAGGCTAAACAAAAAAAGGTAGTCATACATGATCAGCAAAATGGTCCAAATGATGTCATCCATCAAGATGGACATCGCAATTTGCCAACTATTTTCTCATAAATCAAACCGTGGTCCCTCAAGGAAGAGGGGCAGGGCTTGGGGAGCCAGCATGGCAGTGCTTATCGGGAGACCAGACGCGGGGAAGCGCTCCCTTAAGGATACAGTAATTATTTTCACTCGATGGGAAATCGAGAGGGGCACGATGGGAGGGAGAGCTGGAGAGTGTCTGCCTCACTTCATTACTACTCCCCAGGCAAGGGACACAACATATGCTTTTCATTGGGAAGCCAATAATTTTGAATCGTGGGACAGGTGAAAACTTAAATGACATTTGCAAACCTTGATTTATTTCTCTGCTTAACTCCGGAACATGCTTTAGACTCAGCTCTATAAGTTTCCATAGATTAGTGGTCAATGTCAAGAATTTTCAATGACATATTCAAGTGTTTCCTGTCCCTATCAGTTAATTAAATAGTTTCAGTACTAATCTCTTCTTATTGAAATGGTTCCCCTTCTTTTGGTTATGGGTTTGGAAAACAGCAATATGAAGTATGTGCTTTATTGAAAACAAAATAACAAAAATAAAAAAGAATACCTTTTCCCCCACGTGCTATTTAACTTGCTGGAAATCTCATTAAAAGTTATTTATGAGCTGTTAGGGATCCCATAAGGATTACACCTAATTCAGTCTGTAAAGCTTTTGAGTTTCTTTTACATGAAGGACCTCCTTCCCCATTATTCTACTTTGGTTTGCACCCAAATAAATACTGGAGACCAACTTCTTGGCAGGAGAGGGCTCCTTGGTCCCTAACCTCACCAACGTCACTCATGTGACCCAGGCTAAGTTTCTACCTTCCTCCCCTATCTGTTGAACCCTCCCCGCTATGACCAGGGTAATCAAACTGAGGGCAACCTTGTGGCAATTGGTAAATTATTATTTGTGTTATTGTGTGAGTTATGGTGAAGATGCGGAGCTGTAGATATTATTTACATCCCTGGGGTTTGTAGGTTCTGCAACTATCCTTGCAGTTAGTCCTAATTGACTATCCTATTTTCTGCTACTCCTCCTCCAATTCCCTCTGAAATAAGAAAACTGAATTTGATCAGAATGAGTAATTTTCCAGTCCTTTTATAGGGCCTGAATGCTCGTTATTTGGCTGTTTCTCAGAAGTTGTTCTCAGGCACCTGCTCCTCAGCTCACCGAAAATTGAAACACCAGTTTAGGCATCTCTTGTCTAGGCTCTTTAATAAAACACCTCAAATAGAGCTGCATTTCATTCCCAAAGAATCCTCCTTGTGTTTATATTTCTAAGATACAAGGAAGAATGGAGTCATTCATGTAGCCCAATATTCACAACAGGTCTGGCAGTAAGAAAATTGGTACAAAAATCGAGTAGTAACAAGGGCATGGCTACCATGTCCATCAGATGCTCAGCACACCCGTCTGTTAGCTGTTACTATGACTACTGACACTCCTGCTACCCCACCGGCAGTCTGGTCCAAGGACTGCTCATCTCTTTCTGGGTGTCTGCCTATGGTAGCGCCCCCTATCTGCAGTTTTGCTTTCCACGGTTTCAGTTACTAGAGGTCAGCTGTGGTCCGAAAATTAAATGGAAAATTCCAGAAATCATCAATTCCTAAGTTTAAATTGCATGTCACTCTGAGTAGGGGGATAAAATCTCTCACGGTCCTGCTCCGTCCTGCCCAGGGCGTGAATCATCCCTTTGTCCAGTGGGCCCACGCTGTAGACACTACCTACCCGTTGGTCACTTAGTAGCTGTCTAGGTTATCAGAGAGACTGTCTGTGCATCATGGAACCCTTGTGTTCAAGTCACCCTGATTTTACTTAGCAGTGGCCCCAGAATGCAGGAGCTGTGATGCTGACAATTCTGAGGTGCTAAAGAGGAGCCATAAGGTGCTTCCTTTGAGTGAAAAAGGTGATAGTGCTCAACTTATAAGCGCACAAATTGTATGCTGGGCTTGCTAAGATCCATGGTGAGAACAAACCTTCTATCCGTGACATTGTGATGAAGGAAAAAGAAATTTGTGCTAGTTTTGATCCTTTTCCTGACATATCATCAGAAGGCCAGTAGTTGCCGGACGCTACATCCCGGTGCCTACGTCACTCACCTCACTTCATCCGGTCACGTGGGCATTTTATCATCTCTCAGCATCACCAGAAGAAGAAGGGTGAGAGCAGTACAATCAGACAACCACTCACCTAACTTTTATTATAGTCTATTATTGTGATTGTTCTACTTTACTATTAGTTATTATTGTTAGTCTCTTTCTTACTTAATTCATTAATTAAACTTTGTCATAGTTTTTATATATTAAAAAAACCTGGAATATACAGGGTTTGGTAGTATCTGCAGTTTCAGACACCCACTGAACATCTTAGGACATGTCCCCACAGATAAGGGGGGGCTACACTACCCCTTGTACATCAGCTCATTGCCCCAGTTGAAACACCAGATACCAATAATATACCAAGTCCATGCTGAACCATCCAGCCAGGTTGAACATAAGTCCGGAATATTCTGACCACCCTAGGAACAGCTGACAAAGGTATCTTCACTTATAAGATCTTTCCCTCTTGGGAAAGCATTTATAACCAAGCCTTTACAAAGCATTTACACTACATGAGACTGGCCTACCTACCCTTCTCCACTTGGGTGAGAGTTGGTTTTACCAAAAGTAGTCTAGCAATAAGGCGATGGCTGCATATTTTAAGAGAGAGTATATTTCTCCTTAATTTCAGCCATCTGGAGAATTTTAACATTCTATATTTATTCTTTAGAGAATTCTACAAAAGAGATTGGTTTAATTTTTAAAGAGTCATTTAAACACCCTGACTACACTGTAAGTCCCCAAACAAGAAATGCCCCTTGGGCCAGACCAGGAAAAACCACAAGAGTGGTTTACATGTTTAGTCTGGTACAGAGGCTCCCAACCTTGGCTGCACCTACAACAATGGTGCTTGACGACAGACTGGCTTTGCCTTCCCCACCCCCAACATTGCTATTTTTTCTTTCTGTTTTTGTTTGTTTTTGCCTTTGGGATTCCCAGGTAATTCTAGTGGCTGCCAGGTTTAGGAACCAGCAGCCTGAGTTTCATGATAAAGACAGGCTGAGTTGTTACTATAGTGAGACCCTCTCGGAATTCTTGGTGCTCTGTTCCTGCTATAATTAGGAACCTCCGGAGCTCTGACCTACCTCCTGACCCCAAGCACAGACTTAGAGCTGTTACCCACCCACTCCAATATTACTGTCTCCAATTTACAGTAGAGGTAACCGCGGCACAGACAGTTGTGTGTTATGGGTTGAATGGTGTTCATCCAAAGGGGTTGAGGTCCTAACCCTCAGAACTTGTGAATGTGACCCTATCTGGAGATAGGGTCTTTGTAGATGATCGACTTAAGGTGAGGTCATTAGGGTGCGCCTTAATCCGATATAATTGTGTCCTTTTAAAAGTAGCAAATGTGAACTTAGACCCACACAAGGAGAAGGCCGTGTGAGGGTAAAGGTGGAGGTGGAAAGGGTGATGCTCTGCAAGTCAAGGAATACGTTGTCAGCGAGCACCAGAAGCGAGGGGAGGCCTAAGCCTGGCCCCCCCTCACAGCTCTGAGAAGGAGCCAACCCTGCCGACACCTTGGTCTTGGACTTCCGGCCTGCAGAACTGTGGGACAATAAAGTGCTTTTGTTTAAGCCACTTTGCAGTACTTTGGGGCAGCCCTAGGAAACTAGGACACTTAGCGATCAACCCAGCACACGTTCAAAGTCCAGGCAGATGAAGTTTACTGAGACCAGGCCTCAGCCTTGACCCAACAGAGTGACCAAGGTGTCTAATTAGCTCTAGTAGCCTGCAATGTGAGGACTCCGAGCACAGGGCAAACAACTGGTTCTTCCTGGCACTACTAGTGAAGGCTTCTAGGAGGGGGTGCAGGTATTTAATCTGAGTTTGGGGAGAGGAGTGTTCTTTTTGACGAGAGTGAAGGGAAGCAAAGATATGAAAACAAAGATAGTCCAAAGTAAGGGGTTGCCTCCGTAGTGAGTCTGAGAGAAGGCAAGAAGGAACAGCCTCTGCGTGTGTGCCTGTGTTTGGGGGTGGGGGGAGTGGGGCCAGATTGACAATAATAAAAATAACCATGAACACTCATGGAGCGCACTCTCTGAATGAGGCATTGTACTAAATCATATTCAGTTAGTGTTACCCACATTTTACAGATAAGAATAATGAAGCTCCAAGAGTTGCCTCAGAGCCTTGCAATTGGATTCCGCATGGTAACCACTACATACGTCGCTCAGTAGTTTATATTGGGGGCTAGTCTTGGAGAGGGGGGTGTGCATGAAAATGGAGAAATGAAAATGGTCTAGAAGCAGATGCACGTCTTTGCTTGACTGGGGGCTGGAGCAACCCTGAGGGTCTGCCCATGTGTGCGGACCAGGCTGCCCCCTGGCTGTTTCCAGCTCCAGGCCCCCTCCTGGGAGTCACTGATAGGCCGAAGAGATCCGCACAGAGCAGGCCGTGCTCTCGGGTGAAGTCCAGCTTTGTTCTTGGACTCCACTATTACAGGGGAAAGCAGAGAAGGGAAGGGAAGGAAACATAAAAAGTTTCAGCATATGAGTAGCATTTGCAATGTAATCTCTGTGTTCTGAGCCAAGTTACTGTACACGCTCTGGGGAGAATTACAAATAAATGACGAAACGTTTTGAAACATGGCTTATACCTAATTAATCATGGAACTTAAAGAACAAAGAACGCATTTCTTCAAAGTTTTCAGTGTTTTCTCTATTAAGTGGAGAGGGGTGGGGGGAGGGGAGGGGAAATCTCCCTGCCCTGTAATGGATACACTGTGCACTTCATTTGGGGAAAGAAGCTCTTAATCTTCTTTGGCCTCCTGCAACCTCTGAATCCTTACATCTTTAATACTTTATGTCGAGCATTTTCATATTAAAGGAACTGAAAGTTTCCAGATCATGAAATATTCCTCAACTTTTTGTCTCTTGATCCCTCAGCCCAAACAATGCCAGTTTGGAGATTATGAGATCATCAGCATTTCTTAAGTACCCGTGATATTGTGTCTCAGATTCCCGTGTCTTTCTGTGCGCCGCCACCACCCAGAGACATCTGTGGGCATGTCCGGCTTTGAAGGCAGGACTTGCAGGCCCGGGTTTGGTGCCCTGTCTGTGTGATTTTCACATGCTCTGAACCTCTGGGTCCTGACGTCCCCATTTGTGTAAGGGGGACAGTAATAGCTAGGACACGGATTTATTTTGACTGTTAAGTAAAATAATGCCACAAGAGCACTTAGCCTAGTGCCTAGAACATGACTGCTCCATAATGAAGTGTGCAACTGTACGTTCCAGATACTTTTTTTCATTTTCTTTTTATTCATAAACTTGGCCAAGTCGCCATTTTGCTTCCCCGGCCAAGGCATTTTGCAAAAGCTGTGTCTCACAGTGACAGCTACGACTTTGTACTTGGTAGCCTGCGCTCACAGCTCCTGGGGGAAGTCATAGTTCTAGTCTTTCCTCTGCAGTTTTTCCATCATCACTCCATGAGCGAGTATGGACACCGCTTAATGGGGATTGGAGATGCACGGGTTTTCATTCCAGACACAGCCACTTGTACTCTAAGTGGCTTTAGACAAGCCCATCAGACAGCTTGGCTTCGATTCCCCCCCTTTCCTGTGTTGACAAGGAAACCAGAAAGTGTACTATGTTAAAGTAGTGGGGAGTAAAAGCTAAAACTGGAGCTCCCCTCTTCCCCAGCTCCGTGCAGAGAATGAGAATGGAGAGAATACTTGACTAAGAATTCACGGAGCCATGGTGAGTGTCTTTCAAGGTTTCTAAAGATACTCTCTCTTCCCGTCCTCCGGCAGCTCAGTCATGGCCATGTGACCTGGGGTTGGGCATTCAGAGGTGCTGCCTGGGAATCTGAATGAGGAAGGAGCAAAGTAGAGGTCCCTAGAGAAGTCTGGAGCAGAGCGGTGGCACCAAATGGCCAGTAGCGGTGGGATCCCAGGGTAGCACTGTAACCAGATAAGGCCCAAGACACGACCTCAACTGTTTTCTCTGCTCTCCAGCCACCCTTGGTTTCAGCTTCTTTTTCATTTCAGCTCTCCAGTTGTCCTGTAGCCTCTGTGAGCCACCCAAGGTCTTCCTTATAATTCCTCTTCTGCTTACGTTAGCCATTGGGCTACTTTGCTCACAGATGGGAATCTGGATTGAGACAAAATTTAGATATGCTTAGCACCTACTATGTGACTAACACTGTGTGGATGAGGAAACTCAGACCCACAGAGCCAAGGTAACCAGCCAAGGTCACCAGGCTGGTTGGAGGTGGTGCTGGGATTTGAATTTCTGTCTGACTACCTTTTTCCACTCAACTCTTTCAGAAAAGAGAGCTGAAAGGTGAGTCTAGAGCCTATGACCACCTGCATTCACATTGAACTTGCCTTGTTCATAGTCTTGGCAGTTTTATAGTTATGCCCCAAACACTCCGTTTTCCTGCCCCACCCCATTCCTGGCCCACTCCCTGGTAAATCGAGTCAAAAGTGAAATGCCTTCCAGTGCTAGGAATCATTACTGGTGTTTGAACCAGACAACTGAGCTGAGTGGTCAAGGGACCAACGCGGTGGAACAAGTCAGTTTCGTGTCCTCCACAGCCATTCTGTTCATTTGCGTGTGCTGCTCATTACCCTTGGTTTATGTGCCCTCAGTCGTTGCTTCAGAAATTAAAGGCACTTGCCTTGTACCGTGTGGACTAAGAGCTTGGCTCAGTTGGTTTCCATTTCTCCTGCTGCCCTTACACCTGCTGTTGCACCAGCAGATGGCATGGTCTGCCCTCCCTGGCATCTAAGGGTGGGAAGTCAACGTCACCTTCCGCCTTTGTAGTTCCCAGCCCACTGTCACTTCTCGGCAGTGGTGGGGTAGCTTGCCAAAGAAAGGGAAGCCACCAGATGGGACCTCCAGATCCACATTCATACCGCCTTCTTCTCTCTCTTAAACCAAGGTGAGGGCAAACCACTCTCGGAGCACCTAACATACAATGGCTCCTCTGGAGGATGGCTTACACAAAACCGCGTTGTTCTTGACCTCACTCCATTGTGTCTCCAGAACTGCAGTCTAGCCAGAACTTGGTCATCTTGCTTCTTTTGCATGGACTTTTTTTAGAAGCCAGTTATTGAAGATCTCAGTTAATAAAAGCTGCTTGAACTTCATTACTCTCTTTCCAGTGTTAGTTACTGAAGGTCTCGGTCAGCAATGCTGTGTATAAAATATGAAGCAGTGAATTAAATGAACTTGACGATACATGTTGTACCTTAATGAAAACAAAGGCTCGGGAACACTATTTGTGAACGTGTTACCCAATAAAGTGTTAGCGAAGGAGCTCATAAAGCTGCCAGAGGGATTTAACCATTGCTAGAGCAAGAGAGAAACACTATTCAGTGCGTCTGGACACAGAGTGAGGTCTACTGGCTTGATCACAGACGCTGGAGGTTTTTATTTAAAACACATGGAAGAAAGACACTTGGGTTTGGCACCAAAATGTCTTGTGGCAAAGAAAAAAACGTTAGAAATATCCAAAAGTGCTTTAAAAAATTTCGAGGGTGGGGGGAAACAGATGTGAAGAAATTAAGACAGGATGACATAAGGTGCCACGTTAGTTCATTTAAAGTGATGGCGAAAAGAAAGAGCGCTTTTCTGTGGCAGCTGATAGACAAGAGCAATTGAACAGTTCATAGCCTCTCTGTTGTCCCTGTCATGAGATTTGTAGGTCGTTCTCAGCCAGCCACTGGGGCTAAAGGGCACAGGTCGTGACCTGCTGATTTACCAAAGTATGATCAACTCACACAAATTATAGGCGTAAGAGAGTCCTGACAACTTCAATATGATGCGCAAGGAGCGCGATTATTTGTGACATGTGAAACCAGTGTGAGACCGTAATTCTGTCGCTGCGTGACAAGGCATTATTAGCCGGGGCAGGCAGCAGCTTGAACCAGGAGCAGCTGGAGGAGAGGCGGGGAGGAGGGGGAAAGAGAGAGAGACGGCTCCATCGGGGAAGGCCCGTGATGGGCTTTCTCTCCCAGAGCAGCAAAGAGCAAGTCCCCTTTGTGGAATGTGCAGGTGCTCGGAGGACAAGTCTGGCCCCTTGAAGAGTAAAGAGGACTTGTAAGGAAGGGTGGAAGGGGACACACATCCTGTTGGCTGGTGGCTGTGCACATCCGAGGTGCTGTCTTTGAAACAGGACGTGTTGTTTTTCAGACTGGGATGCTGTTTTCGGTGGGAGATCAGGGTGCAGGGAGCTGGGGCTCTTGGCCAATGAGAAAGCTCTACTCCATCAAGTTTCCTTACCACTGAGCTTTCTCTGGAACTCGCAGTTTGGCTTTTGGGTGAAGGAGGAGTCAGAACCCAGGCCCCTCATCCCTGGAGATCCTCCCTGGCACCTCAGCGGGCTCTGTAGGGGTTTAGCTCCTGGAGGTGTGGGTGTGTGTAGGTAGGTATTTCCCTTCTAGTGATGGTTATGGAGGTTTCAGCCCAGATGTGTGAGAGGAAGGTGACCTTTTCCCAGAAACCCAGCCCCAGTAGGGCAGGGCTTCCTCAGGTTGAGTAGGGGTCATGTGATAGGTGAGTCACCAGCAAACTTATTTGTAAAGCAGTGAGCCGGGGCTGCTCTGCATGTCTCCTGCAGAGGGTAGCTGCTGTCCTTAGTTCGGTGACTTTAGCCACAGGGTAAGTAGTGGGAGGTCACACCATCCATTCATATAGTCAGTCAACAAAGGTCCCTGAGTACTTACTGAGTGTCAACCACTGCCCAAACCACAGAGAGTTCAATTGAGAAATGTCCTCCATCTGCCCATGGGAGCTCTTGGTCAATAAGGAAAGACAAGCTGAGGACAAATAATTAAAATACACTATGGGGATGTGTGCCAGCTCTCGGAACCATAGGCACACGGGGGAGGGCTCACTGCTTTGTGCCACTCAGGTGTCTGCCCAGATCTCCCACCCAGTAGGGTCCACAACACCTAAAACAGGCCACTGTCTCTCGGGTTCTCCCTTCCCCCCTACTTCACTGTCCTCCAGTGAATGGAGAGCACAGGAACTGAGGGTTGTCAGTAGCGTACACAAACAATGCAGGGTTGCTAGGCAGCAACTCTTCACAGCCGTAATCAGTTCTTGGCATTAGAGCATTTATTTTTGCATATTTATTCTTCCTCCTCTTACAATGTAAACTCCAAGAGGTCAGGGACTTTGTCTCCTCAGCATCCCAACTGCCCCAAACGGTGCTGGGCACCAAGTACTTGCTCAGTAAACATCTTCTGAATGTATAAACGCTATGCACTATTCTAGGTGTTCGTACTTTTAAACACATTAGCCTGTTAATCCTCGCAACAACCCATGGAGGTAAGTGTGTTAGTTATCTGTTGCTGCAAAACAACCCCCCCCCCCAAATGTAATGGATTAAACTGATGGTATTTGTTATTTCTCACAATTTTGTGGTTCAGCTGGGCTGCTTTTTGTGCTGGTTTTGCTTAGAATTTTTCATGAGGCTGCATTTTGCTGGGAACTTGGTCGGGACTTGAGTGTTCAAGATGACCACTCATCCCCCATGTTTCCTAATCATTCTCCATTCTTACCCGGACTTCTTACGGCACGGAGTTTGAGCTCCTAGGGATAAGAAACAAAAGCTTCAGGTATGGACTTGGAAGTCCCAGAATGCCACTTTCTTCTGATTCTATTGGTCCAAATGAATGCTCCCATATTCCAAGTGAGAGAAATAGACTTCTCCCCTTGATCCAAGGAATGGCAGTTGCCTACACAGGCGGGAAGTCGTGTTCAGAGATCATCTCCTACAGTATTATTAGCCTGCTCTGCAGCAGGGGAAACCGAGGCTTAGAGGGATAGAAAGATGAAAGCAAGAGTACAGAGGAAAAAAGTATCAGAGCCATGATGTCAGTCTGGAACAGCCTTAAGTCCAGGCCCAACATTTTCCCTTACTCTTCTCAACAGCCCCTCCTGAATCTTGGGTGGTAGAGCTGGTGTCTTCTGTAGCTGCCCCTCCGCTTTTTACTTTCTTAGCACAGCGGCCAAGGTTTGGGGGTAGGGGAGATAGAATACCATAGACCTGGAATTTCATCCAGCCTTTACGGCCTATTAATTATGTGACCTCGAGCAAATTTCTGAGCCATTCTGAGTGTCTCTTCCTTACCTGTGAAGTGGGATAGAAGTGGTATCTACTACTTGGGATTTGGCCACAGGCTTTAGTGAGATGGTCGATGCAAAGCCCTCAAGACCATGCACGGCACGCAGCAATCATTGAAAGGGTAACGCTGTTAAGGTGTCCAGTATGTCTCTAGCTGGACCCAAAATGAACATTTACAAACTAGTTTCATCATTATATTTAATTCCCAGGACACTGAACACACGTCCATGTTTAATGTTAATCTGAAAATATGTTCTGAAATCAGCAAGAATGCTTTCCGGGACTCGTTCATTATAGGATGTAGGCATCACGCCTTCCTGAGAGAATCTAACTAGGTATTCTGCCATCTTGTTCCTGTAGAAAACTTTTCACACACAAACACACACATGCGCAAAGAGGGTAAACAATTATCTGCAGCTCTAAAAGTAGGATTTAAGATAGACATCGATCTAAGTCACCAAGAGAAAGCTAGTGAGAAACAAACAAACAAAAAAACATCCCCTGAGGGCTCCTTGTGTCTCATCCTTGATTCACTGGATTAGGCAGGACTCTCTGGGTTGTAAGGGGTGACATGCCAACTCTAATTCCAGCCAGCTTAAGCAAGAGCAGGGATTTACGGTCAGGCCTGGCTGGATTCAGGGGTGTACACAGTGATGTCAGAAATCACTATCCCCAAGGCTCAGTTCTGTTTCGGCACTGGCCTCTTTTTCTTCTTCTGTCATTTGGCTTTTTCCTAGGTAGCCTGTTAGGCTTCTAACTCTGCACTCAAAAGAGGGAGGCCCCTCCTCCTCTTGTTGCTTGTTTTTAAAATGCTGGAGGATTCTAACTGGCCCAGGTTGAGCCCAGGTGCGATGTGACCAATCAGATCTCAGAGAGCGGAATCTGATTGTCTAGCTTTTGTTGCAGCAGCCTGCCCCTGTGGTCCAGGAGGAAGGAATTCTGTGATTACTACTAGTCCTGTGGCTTGAGGGACAATTCTGCAGATGAAATGAGAACAGTTAGCAAGTTCTCCTCAAGGATGGTTCCAATGTAGCCAAACTCTGGGTTTACCAAAACCTCTGGACACAAAAAACTTTTGTCCACGTGAATACAGCCCCCTGTGCTGCTTATGGCTTGGGTGGTGCTTTTCTATGGAACATCCCTTTGTGCCCCACTTGCTATGTTTAATGGTGGATATTTATTTTCCTACCGGTATAAGGAAATGCTTGAAATAAACATATAACAATCAACAAAGTCCCAGCTTCTAATTTAACCAGAAAACCTCATGGCATTTCTCCCGCAGCCCCTGGATGAAGCAGCATTCACACGGCAAAAGCCAAAATTAGTAGAAAAGATTATATTTCTTTTATTTGTCCCCAAATGTTTCCATTGTATACAAAAATGAGACAGTGTTCCTTTTGGGGAGAAGAAGTTTCTACTTTGGGTTTAAACCAAACAAAATAATATTTAAGGAAACATTAAATAAATTATTTATCATGTTGGTCGACATTTGGGGGAATATAGCTTAGATAAACACATTTTTAAGGTCAGCTACTCCAAGGGCTGGGTTTTATGAAAACAGCCTCTGAGGAGCTTTAATAAATCTTTAAAAAGAAAAAAAAAAAACAAAACCCAAGCACTTGTTTTCATTACTGAATCATTTGCTATTGCTGAATAATGGTCATTCAAGAGGTAAGCTGAACCAGGAGGTTGTGATGGCCACGCTGGGAAATTCGGCTATTCTGAAAGATCGGTGTTCATGGCCAACACTGTCAGCCATGCCGGGACTTCTGTTAAAGCAGTTCCATACTTGGGTTGCATTTTAAATCAGATAAATGGGCAGAGCTGGCTGATTTGGGTCATAAAATTGTCAGATGAAGATAAATTCATTCCTACTCAATGGGAAACTTCAGAGCAGAATTAGAATATATCTAAGTAGGAAAACAATGTTTTGCAGTCCCTCAAATTAAACGGTTACCAGATTCATCAAGTACATTTAATTCACCTCATGGGTCCTTCATCTTTTCCAATTGCAGCCAAAGGCATCTTTGAGGCCCATTTCTATTGCAAAATGGCATTCCTCAGCAAAAAAAAAAAAAAAAAAAAAAAAAAGGGTATGAGGAGGAGGAGAGGAGAGGATGTTTGGATGATAAGAAATGGAGAAGGGAGACGTGGGAAACGAGAATGCTCTGGCGCAGAAAGGGTGGGGAGGTCAGAGCTGCTAAGGGGGGGCGGGCAGCGAGGAAGGCAGAGCAACAGGCGGAGGAAGGAGGAGCGGAAATCAGAAATGGAGAAAACCCACTGTCTCGGGGACGGGCTGAGACCAGCTCAGAGGCCCCGCTGGCCGTGGCTCTGGTTTCATTTTTGTGTGGTTCATAGCCTGTCTGAAACTTGAAGGGCTCTCATGAACGCTTCATATCGATGCAAAGAGGCAGCATCCTTCGATGTGGCCCTGAGCTCCCCGTTGGTCCTGAAAGGAGAGTTGGGCTCATTTTCTAAGCCTTGTCTCTTCCAAGGGTGGGACCTGCCACAGAATTGCATGGCTTCAAAAAAGAAGATGCTTTCTTTTTATAAGCGGGAAGGAATGTCACTGAGGAGTTGGAGGAGTTGAGGTTACATTACCATAAAGTGCCTCGGGGCTTAAAAGTTCGGGAGAAGAGAGCCTGACTAACCACATCTGGGGCTTGAGGTTTTATTGAACTGGTAATGAAAATAATCTTTGCAAAATATTCTGAAAATATTTGATAAACACAGACTGAGGCTGCCGCCTATACACATGGAAAAAAATTGCCTGGCGTTCAGATGAGCAACCTGTTAGCAACTGGCCAGTATTTGGGTTCGGCCCAAAGCAGAATGATTAGAAACACAGGCTTTGGAATGAGGCAAGACTGAGTTCAAACCCCAGCTCTGCCGCTTGTCAGGGCTATGACCCTGAGTGTGTTACTGCACTTCTCCACACCTCAGTGGCTTCACCGGTAAAGTGAAAATGAATGCTCCCTCCTCAGGCCGCCATGAGGAGCGAACAAGGTAGGTTGTATAAAAATGATATGATCATTGTCAAAATAGCCACAAATCCTTCCCCTCTCTATGTCCACTCCCGTGTGATATCCCATGAAGAGGCAGTCTGTTTCTCTGTTCTTTGAATCTTCGTTCGACTTGGGGCATTAGCAAATGTGAAACAGGCAGAGACTTGAAAATTTCTTGCCTGTTGGATGGTTCTCGCTTTTGCTGGGCTTGGATCCCTGAGACTGGTGTGCAAATGAGCCTGAACTAGCTGGCTGGAGGAGGAGAGGCCACATGGAAAATCAAGGTGACCAAGCAGACGGCCTGTCGACAGCCATATTTGTAAGAGAGACCATTCTAGATCATCCAGCTGCTGGCTGACCTATCCACTAACCATATACAGTTAATGCCCGGGAAGGGACCAGCCACAGAGACCAACTGCGCCCACTCAGACCAGACCACCCAGCCAACCCATGAAATTGTGAGCTAAATAAAATGTTACTTTAAGACACTACGTTTCAGGGTGGTTTGTTATTGAGCAAAAACTAATTGATATAGGGGGTATCCAACCTATTATTACTCAAGTTGATTGGATCAACCAGTCATTCTTAAATTAAATTTTTAACTTATTTTTGTTCAAAATGATTTTTTTCTCTAGATACAGACTGGAGAATATCAGCCTTCCTGGTAGCTATTTTATACAGTCAGGTGGTTTAAGATAAATTGCAAAAGACAAGAAGATTTAAGACAGCAAGAATTTTTCTGGAACTATTTTAAAGTCTTTCTTTCCATCACTTTTTGAAAGTTTGACATCAATATTCTCAAAGCCAGAATAATGTGCAAAGTGAATAGCAAACACTGAAGCTCACTGAGCTTCAGTTGCAAGATTGGTCGAGACAGAGTTTCTCTTAAACAGTTCTGAAGCCCTTACCCAAGGGAACCAACTGAAGCTAGAAGAAATGAAATGAAATTAAAAGGGATGAAACTGGATAAGAGGAAGGTCAGTGCCTTGAACTCATTCACGTTCTCTGGTGGAAGTGACCAGCTTTGCCAGCTACCCAACCCAATGCAAAGGACATAAAAGAGTTTACGGACCAAAGCAAAACAAAGACCCAGTTAATTTAGGCCAACCCAGCTACCTCACCTGACTTAACCAGTGAATTGTAGCAAAAGTGAATCTGATGATCTGTATTATCTGGACAGTTATCTCATTCTTCCACTTTCCTTGGAATTTTGCATTCCAACTTCCTTTGCTACATTCTTTATCCAGGTTGTTGTTCTTTGGGATTTTGATGGTAAGATGCTTGGGCAAGTTTTAGAATGGAAATTTTTGGCCTGAAGAATCCAAAGCATTTGTTTATTTAACAAATCTCTCTTATTCAATTATTAGGTGTTAGAGACGGTGTTTAGGAAACAACATCATCAAAAGAGATAAGATAGCTTGTCATGCTGCTTAAATCTAGTGAGGGGAAAAGATTCATAACCAGCCGATATCGCAGAATGTGAGAAGTGTCACGACAGAGGCAGTGCGAGGCGTCGTTGGGGAATGCAGGATGATGACACAGTGGTCAGGAAGCACATCGCAAAGGCAGTAGTATCTAAGGTGAACGATAAAGAATAAGATTATATAACGTGAAGACACAGGGGAGAGAGTGTTACGGAACATGGTATTACGTGGTCCAGCCTGAAAGAGAACTGAGGGACTGAAAGATTCAGCATCGCCAAATGTTTGCGTTAGCACCAGGTTGTCAGGGAACCTCAGTGCCGCTCGGTGGAATGATGGTGAGCTCTAAAACTGTGGCCAAAGCTTGGCCACGACTGCCTTCCCAGTTCTTCCCCAGGGCTGTGGTTAATGTCAGCTGGTGATGCTAGCTGGTGCTTTTAAGAGTTGTACCTCTGTGGCCGGAGTACCTGTAAGTGGGAATATGCCAGCTGGCCAGCTACTGTCTTCTGAATGGAGGTTGAACTAAGACTAGTGTTTACGCCCAAGGCGAAGCCAAACTCTATGCAGGGGTGTCTGGCCCACGGCCCACAGGCCACATGTGGCCCTGGGTGGCTATGAATGCCGCTCAACACAAAATCATAAACTTACCTAAAACCTTTTTTTGCTCATCAGTTATTGTTAGTGTTTGTGTATTTAATGTGTGGTGCAGAGATGCCCAAAGGATGGACCCCCTGTGAGTCCATAGCATCTTCTTCCTATTTCCAACCCATTTACCTTCAAGAGGAGGGTGAGGGCTAGAACCCAAAGAAATTGTGACTGGGGGTCTCTAAGAACTTTAAACGTTAGAAATCCTTGTAAAAAAAAATATAGGCCACAGACTACCAGTGCAAATTCAGAATGTGAGCTATATATAAAAAGACCCTATATTAGTTATCTAGTGCTGTGTAACAAATCCCCCCCAAAATTCAGCAACTTGAAACAGCATTGATTATCTCACAATTTCTGTGGGTCCAGAATCTGGATGCCCTTGACCTAGGTACCTCTGAATTATGGTGTTTCATCAAGCCAGAATCAACCTGCCAGCCAGGACATTCTCACCCAAAGCCATCACTGGGAAAGGGCTGCTTCTAAGTGCATGCATGTGGTTGTTGACGAGATTCAGTTTTTTAGTGGCTGTGAGACTCAGGGTCTCCATTCCACAGAAGCCCCTCCCAGTTTTTCACCATGCAGACCTCTCCAAAGCGCACTGGACAACCTGGCAGCTGGTTATTTGCAGAGCTAGGCAGTGTGAAAGGAAGGGAGGGCACCCAAGATAGAAGCCATAGTCTTTTTATAACCAGTGTTAGAACCGATATCTCATCGCTTTTGCCATCTTCTATTTGTTAGACACAAGTCAGTAAATCCAGTCTACTTTTGAGGGGTGGGGATTATTCGAGAGCATGAATACCAGGAGGCTAGAATTACTGGGTGCCACCTTACGGGTTGCCTACAACTGCCCCCAAACAAGGTCATGATGTGGTCTATTTTAACTCCTGAGTAGAGTGGAGTGTTTATCCCAAACTGGCCTCAGGATTGAAGGGAATCAGAGACATCATCTAGTTCCACCCCTGGTTCCTGCATGTCTACCATTCCCTCTCTGTGCCAGTGCAGCCTGAGGACCTTCTGTTCAGTTCCCTATGGGTAGGAAAGTCTTCCTCATTTTAGGATACAATTTGGCCAAGGGGCACTGTGCTTCCTTTGGTCAAAAATTTCCATATCCTTCCATGCAATTCCAAAGACAATGAGGTGTTTAATTAGGAACACATTTTGTTTCCTCCCTCATACATCTGCCTATTCTCCTTCTTCTCTCCTCCCCTTTTTTATTCTTTCTATCATATTTCTTAAGTTTGTTATTGTTGATGAATAGAAATGCTTTTTATTTTAGGAGATTGATCTTTCTGTTCAATTCTGACACCCTCTCTTATTAGTACTAACAGTTGAAGATTCTTTTGGAGTTTGTTTCTTAATGTGGCCAGTCCTAACATCTGCAAATTACAGTTTCTCTCTTCTTTTGCAATCCATAATTATCATTTCTTTTCTTTGTCTATTGGCATTCGTTGGTACCTCCAGAACCATGTTGAATAGTGGTGCGCATCCTTGTCTGCTTTCATCTAACTTATTACAACATGGATTATAGAGCCTCAGCTCACAAAGTACTCAGCCATTACTTCTTTTAGGATTTCAAAGAAGTCTTGAGACTTACTAGTCTTCTGTTTGGTTTGGACACCCACAAGATAGAGAAGAACATTGTCTTCATTCAACTTAATCGTGTACAACTCTCACATGCTGTGTTGTCCAGGTACTGAGGATACTCTTGAAATGGAGCCCAGGGTCCTGCCAGATAAGTTTACAAAACAATCTCATCACCATCATCAAAGGAAGCAGGAACAAGGCCCAGGAGAGCAGGAAGGAGGGAGAATCTCTGTCTTTAAGGATAGTCAGATGGAGCTTACTAAGTAGGTGCCAAGAGGGAAGAGGAGGTCTTATTGCTCTTTAGGGATTTTTTGTTTTGCCTTGTTTTTGGGGTGGGGGTGGGGTCAGCTCTTTTTTATTAAATTCACCAGAATTGCTATCACATGGGCCCTCTTTGTGATTTGGGATTTATGGAGGCTAAACAAGCCAACTTAGGTCTTTCTTTTCACTTCCCTTCCCTTCTTCTCCTTTCTCCTCCCCTCCACTCTCCTCCCTTTTCTCTCCCCTCCCCTCTTCCCCCTTCCCCTCCTCTACTCCTCCCCTTCCCTGCCCCACTCTCCCTTCTTCTCACTTCTCCTTTTCTATCCTCTCTCTGTCAGAAACAAGGAATAATAAAATTTATCCTGCTAAGTTTTTAAAGGACAATTGAGGCAGTACTTGGACAGCGCTGGACACACATCGAACCACATTAAGTGGTGGGTATTGAGTGGGGAAACATCTCGTCAGTTACAGCTAAGATATCCATGGCTTATTGTCACACATGACCTTCCAGCTGAACTTTTTGGGAGAGTTACGTCTCAGGAAAAGCTGACTGACATTTTTCACACAACCAGGAAAAAGCATAGAGTGAGAACAACGGTGTGTAGGGGAAAGGGAGGAGCGACTGATGAACAATGGGTGCTGCTGGTGGACTCATCGGAAGACAGAACCACCCTAATCAGCCTCCGTTTTGATTCCTCTCGGGGAAAAAACTTGTGCAGTTTTTATCCTCCCCAGAGCAAGTGGTAGTAACTGATACTTTTTGAACCATTACTGGGTGTCAAACGTTGTCCTAAGCATTTCACTTGTTATTTAGTCCTCAAACAACCGTATGAGCAAGGTGCTATTATCGGCCCCATCATAAAGCTGTGGATGAAGGAACTTGGCCAAGCTGATGTAGTTGATAAGGGGTGGGGGTAGCGTAATTCCAGTAAAGGTAGATACCCCAAACTCTGTACCAGAACTGTGAGCATAGGCCACCCTACCTCTGGTTGATTTCATGAACTTTTGGTAAGCTTGGCACAATCTTTTGCCCCAGTAGGATACTGGCATGTGACACCATACGCTGTGAGGGCACATAGGCTCCCCTGATGCCACACCCACGTGACAAGCCAGTTAGAGCTGCCTTGCCTTAGGTCTTCTTCCAGTCTGCTGAAGAGCTTGGAAAGTTTCTCCCTTCTGACTGTGGTTCTTCCTGATACCGCTCTTGGCTCTCATGTAAAACCAACAAAAAGAATTTCATTCCAGCCATGGCAAATGTTGTCACCCTCTCTCATGTCCCTGTGGAGGGCCCCTTGTAAAACTCAGCCAGCCGCTACCTGGGGCAGAGTAGAAATGGCTCCTCGGCTCCTCCATCTCCTCTCGAGCCTTGTTTGTGCCCTGCTCCTCCTGGGGCCATGCAGAGTACCCCACGCTCTCTCTTTCTGCCTGGACCCTACCTAGTGGGTAGCTCAGAACAATCTGCCTGGATTTCTATCTGGCCTCTCCTACTGCTCCAATCAACCACGTGACCAGGACCGCCCAGCCCATGTCTCCCAGCACCTCCCAAGCTCACACCTTGCCCACCTCTCTGAGCCCCTGGGTGTACACCTCCTGTCCTGCCCCACGCCTGTGGGGACTGTGATTAGACTGGGACCTCCATCTGAGCAAGGGAGGGGCCAGTACAGAGAACTAGAACTTACAACTGCTCGTGGCATCCCCTCATCTCTCAGGCTTACTTTTAAATTAAATACATTTATGACCTAATTATTTGTCTTTGCCCACTTTCCTTCACCAAACCTGCTTTATAACTGTGGCATCTGGAAAGGTGGACTGGAGTTGGGAGCAAGATGAGATTTTACAATTTGGGAAGAGTTGCAGCATGTTTAGAAACCACTGACAGAGAACAACAGTTTCTGCCCAGATATTTCAATCTACGCCAGGGAAGTAGAATAGCCCTGGTGGAAAGTGGAGGGGAAAGTGAGATAAAAACAAGGAGGACTGCAAAGAACACTCAAATGAAGATTGGAAGAAGCCCCACTGAAAATGTTGGCGTCTGGTAGATTTCAGCCTCAAAGATGAAAACCTCTACGTTAAGAAAACAATGTTGGGTTTTCCAACAAGTACCTCTAAGGGCAATAATTTTCAGGGAAAGATAGTTCATAATGCTGCCCATAGGTATTAACATAGCAGGCTGCTTGCCCAAACTTATTTTATTTTCATTTACATTATTGGTTTGAAAACTCCCCCGCGTCCGTGATCCATATCGTGTTGGCACATGTCCTCGCAGAAACTGAAATGCTGAGCCAGCATTCTACTCTGACTTTTACTTGACTTGGGAGAGGCCCAAAGAAATTTAGGTTGCTACAGGAAGAGTGATAAAACTTTCAGCCTTACTCCTCAACAGATTGTGCCCCCAGGGGGATATTTGGAGGGTTGGATACTTTTCAGTTAAAACCCAGGCATATCAGTGGTTATGCAAAAGCCTTCATGATATGATGTGCATGTGTGTTCATGTATGTATATTACATAGGTATGTATAGATGCATGCATATGTGTTTTGCAAGAGAACTGTGGGGCGAGGTTAGCTGTAATCACATACAGATTTAGATAATAGCGATAGTCAGATCTCTTGGTATGATGTTTTTTCCACCACATTTACAACTGTGACTTATTTCTATCCTGGTAAATCGGGTGAGTGATTTGGCATGTCTATTTTACACGGGTAGAAACTGAGACTTGCCTTAAGCCATAGAACTAGGTGGTGGAAGACAAGACTAGGACTCTGGACTCCGTGACCTTCCCTTCTGTATTCGATTCTTCTCCTACTCTGTGTATCCTGTGCTTGGGAAGAAAGTTCACCTGTGGGATCTGCCAAGGAAAGATCCCAGTCAGTATAAGCTGTTCATGCCTATTTTCCACAGCGAGGCTGGAACATACAAGAAACCACCCTCCCAGGCTCCACTCCAGCCCAGAAAGGGGCCTCAGAGCCCCCCGCCATGCAGCCATCATGCATTGCTTCACAATGAGGCATGGACAAGTGGTGGCCACTGGTCCCCTGAAGTCCTCTGGTCAGACTTAACCTCCAGCCATTCCTCACCGCAAGAGATGTTTATTTTCAGGTTGCCTGTAGCACCTTGAGTTTATTATGGGGAATTACCTCCTCCCCCATCTGCTGTGATGTGAAATCTTGGCAAAGATGTTAAGTCTGGGTCAGCGTCTCCTGTGTGGGTTCATTCCTCAGTTTCCCTCCTTACACAGGCAAGGCCAGGCAAAATGGCTGTCAGGTCAGATTCTCTCTCCTGCTATGAAGAGAGGCTTTCCCAGCATGTGCTACCTCCTGTGTCTCCAGCTTCCTGCTTCTTAGTTCCTGGGGCTCTGGAGGAGCAGAGAGATTTTTCTGTTTCACCATACTTCCCAGGCTACTCAGAAGAGGAGCCAAGATTTTGTTTCTTGAAGGCCCTTCTTTTTCTGGAGGCAATCTGCCTGACTTCGTGGAAGAGGGGATTGGAGGTGGGACTTGGAGGATACGGAAGGTGTGCCGGGTGGTTGGAATGGCCTGGAAAAAGGCGTGAAGTGGAGAAGCAAGGAGTCTAGTTTGGAGCACTGTACAATAGATGCATAGGACAGGGGTGGGAAAGGAAGTTGAGGTATCAGATTGACATTAGTGTTTGGAAGGTCTGGAACAGAAAGGCAAGAAGTTCGGGAAGCAGAGCATGGGAAGGATGAGCTTTCCGCAGTCAGCGTGTCTGGATTCTGCCTCACCACTTCCTCTCCCCGACACCATTCCCAACGTACTTTACTCTTTGGCTGAACTCTTGGACAAAAGCGGGGCTCCGTGGATGACTGCTGCATGTCTGGATGAAAGGATGGGCTAGACCAGCGATTTATAACCAGTGTGCCGTGGCCAATGGAGGTGCTGCAAGAATTTTTAAAACATGCAATACCTGACTATTTCGTCAGGGTGCGACCTCTTTTCCCTTAGACTGTCAAATTAAAAAAAAAAAAAAACAACAAAACAGCCAATACAATAGCTGTCCAGTATGAATGAATCAAAAATATTTCTATTTTTTGTCAGATTGGCAAAAAATATCTTTTTTGGTGTGCTGTGGAATTTTAGCAACTAGTTTAGGTGTGCCATGAGATGAAAAAGGTTGAAAATCTCTGGACTAGACCATCTATTTCCACAGTGGAGGCCAGGGAAAGCCTTGCAGTTACTGCTGAATTGTACCCTATGAGTCATCCTGAGAGTTTTCTCCATTAGTGCTATCTCTTTGCTCTTTCCACTCCCCAAAGCTAAACGTCCTGAAAATCTACCTTCCAAATATCTCTCTAAGCCATGAGCTAAATTAGCCCTCATCCTATCTCCCCTGGCATGGTGCACTAGGTCTAACTGACCTTCTGGCTTCAGCTGAGCTGCCCCTCCCAAAATGTGCTCAAGAGCCATCCACCACAGTCCGCCAGGGGGATCTCTCCAGAGCTCAATCTCATGACGCATTATGTAGCCGGAGCGTCTGACCACTGCCTCTGGATACAGCCTCGAGAATTTGGCACGGGAAGCCCATTGTGATGTCTTGGCCTGCTTTCCCACCCATCCCTCCACACGATCTCTCCCTCATCCTGTCTCCATGCCCTTGCCGTTTCAAACCTCTTCCACTGTCTCTGTCCCTCTCCCTGACCGTCATAGCTTCGGCCTGTGTGGAAGCCCACGCTGTCTGCCCTGCACAAAGGCCTGCAGCACTTCCCATTTCTGGGTACAGCAGTCCACGTTTTAACTGCCAGCACCTGTGACTCTTTGTTACAGGGCAGACCAGAAGTACTAGGGCACGTGTGCCCCAGGGAGCAGTCCTCAACCCATAACTGAGAGGAGTCGAGGGGTGAATCCCCCAGCTCCCTCACCCCTTGGCCAAGACAGCTGAGGCCCATGTTCTACCCTGGCTCCTCTGAACTCCAATTTCCTTCCATGAAAATGTGCTCAACTCACTTGTTCTCCTTCTTTTTCTCTTTCTCATTCCCTGACCAGTGTTTACTGAAACCCAAATAAATTCAAGGGTCTATTTCTGGGGGAATCCCCTAACACAGCCCAGAATGGCCCTAGCCCAGTGTTTATATGACTGCGTGGCTCTAGGATACAGGGCTCACTAGCACCTCCATTCTGTCTCACTTTGTTCAAATTCCAAAGAGACAGGTTACTCTCTTTTTGGTGGGAGGTAAGCTCATCTTTTCAAGTCAGGCAACATTCAGAGGTGGCCATTATGCCTGTAGATGACCACCCCAGGCCAGCTATCCACCCCAGTCCAAACATCTCTAGCTGGGAAGAGAGGGTCGGAAGGTTGGCTGCTCGGTTGAGAGTCTCAACTGGGGACATTCATCTTTCAGGCAACTCTTACCCAGGTGGCTGCAAGGGAAAATCAACAGAAAAGGCTGTTTATTGAACATCAAATAATAATTTTCAAACAATGCTTTGATAGGTTAAGTACAAAAGAATTAGAAACATATGGATTAAATTTCCATTGAAATACACAATTGGGTTTGAAAATTAACAGGATATATGCTTGGGGAGGGATTCCCTCCTCCCTCTTTTCTTTTTGCCAAGCCAGGTTATTTGGGAAATAACTCAGGAATTTTCCACAGCTCAGCCACCCTTCACTCCTACTCCCTCCATCCCTTTGCTTCAGCTTTTCCCTCACACAGAGTTAATTAATAAAAGCAACATTTATCAAAGATGACAAGTCAGTCTGCATGCGTGTCCTGTGGAGCTGGGGGTGGGTGTGATGTTCTGCAGGGTGGATGCATTTCAGGGAGACCTGGGGTCATCAGGGCCGCGATGACTGACACCCACTGCACGTGCGCCATGCTAAGTAAGCACTGTGCTTAGCACTTAAGATGACCATTTAGCCCCTGGGAGGCCCCGCCAGTGGGTGCCGTCACCATTCCTCATTTTTCGATCAGAAACCGTGATTTGGGGTTAGAGGTCTATTTCCCAGGTGTAAACAGCTGGGAAGTGGCAGGGCCAAAATGAACGCTCTCCTCTGTCTTCAGAAACCACTGGGCGATCCCGCCCTCTCTGTGAGTGGGGAGTCATACTACCTCCAAGTTGGAAGGGAGTTCTCCACTGGGGCCATTTACCTTTCAGGCAACTATCCCTTCATCTTATAAAAGAGGAAACTAAGGCCTGGAGAGGTGAAAGATCAGCGAGATTGTTGTGCTTGGAGACCTGGTTTAGACAGCAAGTTGTTAACCATTTGGTGTCTTCACCAGGGTTAAATATTTGAAATACATGAAGAAAAAAAATCTTAGTTATAGCTAGAACATCTAGGACTGAAGTTCCTGTCTCTCACCCTTTGGATGGGAACTGTTAGATATGAGATATGACCATAAGAACAACATTTGTTTACCAGCAGGCTGGTTATCCTATTAGGAGTTCTCAGACCTGGCTCTGCACCACGTCTAACTCTACATCAAGGGATGGTTGAAGGGCCACTGGATAGCCCACCAGCTCCAAAACATCTCTCCCAACCCCTGCCTTGCTGCCCCAAATGTCCAACTACTGTCCCTCCTTTGTAGAACTGCAGTGCTGTGTGGAGTCCCCAGGTGGTCCCAGGTCTAATGAAAATGTGTGGCAAGGGAAGGAGAACAATTTAAATTCTAAAAGTGAATCAAATGAATGCGTTTATTAGCCTCGGATGTCACAGTCCCGAGGGAGGTAGACGTGCTTTGTCCTTGTCCAGGAAGCCAGGGCAAGATGGAGACCACGAGCTGACTGCTTCCCCTGCTCAGACCCACAGCCACAAACAGACATTGTCATTGTCAAGGTTTTTATGGCTGCAAGGAGGAAAAGCAACTTGTTCAGACCATTGTTATTTCTGGTTTTCTGTTGTTCTTAACCAAAGACCTTTACACTAGAGGGCATTTTATAGTTACGGTGCACACGTGTGTGTACACACACACCCACTCCAGTCTCCATAGAACAAGCGTGGAGGGCATGTCTCGCTGGCCTGTGTACACTAGATGTTCTCTCTTACCTCTGTAGCAAGGCCTATGGCCGCTGTGTCTACCTCCCTGTGGACATTTGCAGGTCATTGAGGGATTATTTGGGGAGATAGTCAAGGTTTTTAGGGGAACTTCGGGCTAATGGACAGATTCCTTCACCTCCTAATGATAGATGAGCTTCTGAAGAGCGCTGAGGCCCTTGGTTCTCTGTCCTCAAGACAAACTGTTATTTCTCTCCTCCAAAGAAGCTTCTTAGACGATGGGCAAAATATCACAGGTAATTAGGCCAAATAGCAACACAAGTCCCACTAGAAATAATGCATCTATTATTTCATTTTACCTTTGCGGTTAGAGTTTCTGCCTGTTTAAGTTGGCATAAAGATAGCTGTAGGTATTCTCTGCCCAAGAACTCTAATCATGCTCTTGACTGAGTATTTACCATTTCTTATTTGATTCTTCCTCCCTTAATCTGTTCTTTTACAATTAAGAAGTTCTGCTGCCATTTTGATCTCACATAAAACCTCTGTAGTTGTGATGATGTCTTGTTCCCGGGTTTCCCTCATGTCTGGGGGAGGCAACTGAGAGGGAGGTAGAAGGGCTGATGTGTTGTGTAACTCAGTGCTTTCAGTGGCATTATTGGAGGATGGGCTTCCTACAGAGTCACCCGATGGTCTCAGTGAGTTAATGAAGCCACTCAGATACCCAAGACAGAGGGCGGGCATGCGGACCATCTGGACCAGCGTCTCTTTCTGCAGCCGGCAGGCGGATCTGGATGAAGGGGTGGTGGATCTGGCCAGCAACTAGTCCCCAGCGAATATTTGCTAATGGCTTAAAGGAAGCGCATGCAATTTTGAAAATATCATCCATTAGAGACAAAATGTTGATTAATTTCTGGAGGAAGCAATAACATCAAAGGTGTATAAGATTTAGGCCTGGTTCATGTTTCAGTTCTGAGTAGTTACTTGTAAGGAAATCCTTGTGATGTCATCAACCAATGGAGTAATAGTTGAGTCCCCACTGTATGTCCAGAGCTTGCCAGATGTCATTTCTGCCTCTGTGGGGAGATGGGTGAAAAAAGTAAGGGAAATAAAGGGTACAAACTTCCAGTTATCAAATAAATAAGTCATAAGGATGTAATGTACAGTGCAGGAAACACAGTCAATAATACCGCAATGACTTTGTATGTTGACAGACGGTTACTGGACTACAGTAGTGATCACATCATAACGTATATAAGTGTCAATCACTATGTTGTACACTTGAAACTAATACAATATTGTATGTCAATTATACTTTAATTAAAAAAATGTTTAAAGATGCATTTCCTGCCCTGGGTGGAGCTTTTAATCCAGTCTTGATAAGGGAGGGAGTCATATAAAGAATATATTAGATATGTTTATAAATAATAAGAATTACCCACCAGCCAGGATATCACTGCTAAGTGGCAGGGGCGCCAGTGGAAAGTAGTGTCAGAGGGTGAAGATGACAGGCGTGGCTGAGAGCGTTTGAGAGGTCACAGACCTCATACCAGATGGCATGTGTAGGCCCCAAATAAGTATCACAGATGAGAGTATAATATATGGTATGATATGATATGATATGATATGATATGATATGATATGATGTAACGTAACACTCTAGAGTCCGACAGACCTGGGATGAAACCTCAGCTCCTCCCTGACACCAGCTCAAGGGCATACACTCTTGACCAAATTATTGCACTGCTCTTCCGAGCCCCAGACTCCTCATTGGGAAAACGAGGGTAATGATCGCAGCAGAACTTACGTCATACGATTATATGAGGATTAAATGAGATAATACCCAGAGTGCTTGACTTACAGTAATGCCATTAGATCTTCGCTATTGTTATATAATAAAGTGGTAAAAACAAGCCTAAGGCTAAAAGGTTGTTGCAAATACACATTCGGTTAATCATTGATTCACTCAACAGCTATTTACGGAGTATCTACTTTGGGCCAGGCCTCGGGGTACTGTCAGGGATGAGTCAAAAAGGATGAAGGCTCTCTTCTCCACAGGCTGAGGGTATGAAGGGAAAGACACGCATTGGTCAACAATGGTACTCATGATTCCATGAGCAAAAACAAAGAGAAATACTTTAAAGGAAAGAACCAAAGTTTTGTGAGAGCTGAAGCAAAGGAACCTGACCAAAACTGGGGTCTAGGGAGGCTTCCCGGGAGATGCGAGGATTGAGCTACTGTGTGAAGAATGGCAGGGAGTTTTCGAGGGAAAGGGAGAAGAGAGAGCAAGTTGCAAAGACAGAGAGACAGGCCCAGAGAAGAGCAGGCATGAAGGCAAAGCACAGCCCACGGTGAGGAGAGTTACAGCTGGAGGTGTGGGTGAGGGTGTCCCAGGCATGATCAGGGCAGGGGGATCAGCAGACAAAGAGGTGAAGCTAGGATGGGGGTGGCAAGAGGGAGGTGTCCAGACCACAGTGGCCCTGGATACCACGTTAGGGATATTGATCTTCAGTCAATAACGTGACACATCTGATTTGAATTTCAGTAAGGTCATCTGGAGGCATCCCTCAAAGTTTGTTCTGCCTCCTTTCAACACCTCGCCTGAACCACTTACCTGGGGCCAAATTACACTGAGTTCCATGGAAGTTGCTTCTCTGGCTTCTGTCTGATCTCCCCCAGAGAACATACTCTCCAAGGGCCAGAAGCATGTGCTCTGTGCGTCACTCCAAGTGCCCCACGGAGTCTTGAAAACAGTAGGTACCTCGATTGAGCATGTGTCCGAGTAGAAGGCAAACCCAAATATGAGGTGATGTCTCCCTTTCCAAAGAAAAAACCCACTTGAATATATGAGCTTTTACAAAATAGTAAGATGTTTACTTCCATACTTAATGGATCAAATTATTTGTAAGTATTGCATACTAAATGAAAAAGTTTCAACACTTAGAAATATTATTTTCCCCAGTCTTCTTAGTTTAGGTCATGAAATATTTGTATTCAGACTCTTTCACTGCACCTATATTATTTGCTTCTGTCATTGAAGCCACTTTCGAATCATCAAACACAATTCTTCATTACACATCACCTTCACTTCTCAATTGTTCAAGGCACAGCCTTTTGAATCCATGTAAGATACTGTTACTGCTAATTTTATTCTGTGCCCCAAGAGTTTTTTCAATCGTCCTATGGGAGGGTATGTATGATCTCTACAGGGTCATGACTTACAATATGCCTTTTTTTTAAAGTGCGCTTTTAAAAACTTGCTTAAAATACCTTCAATATTTTTAATGATGAAGTCATATCTTCAGAAATAACAACTAAATCTGTGTTAAATATTTTTATCTCTCTTGATATTATCAGATGACATCCATAAGCTTCCAGTGCCTCTCCCCCACCAAGTAGTACCGGTTGAGGTCACTTTAGGCTAATGTTCTCCCCCAAACACTTCCTTCATGTTCAAAATAAAGTAATTGAGAAAGTTTTAGGAATGAGAGACTTTGTCAGGACTTATATCCTATGGAGGAGTTTTGGTGGAACCACTTGCATAGTAATTGCTTATCCAATGAATGTATTTGCTCACCTGACCTTGTGGGCATGGCTCAAGGGACTCGGGGTAATGGGAAAACCTTTGCTGGGAGAAGTATTAATGTGTATTCTTATTTTAAGAATAAATTTGTCTGTACATAAATAAATCCCACATGAATGAATGACTCCCCAATCAGGGATGTGAGTACACCCAGCCAGGTCTTGTTTACTCAGAGAGTGTTGGTTTTCAGGCACTGAGAGTGGTTCTTGGTCCTTCCCACCCTCCCTTTCCAAGTCTGAGCTGTATGACTCAGGTGGTTCTGGAAATAAAGCAAATGTCAAAACATAGCTGCATTACAGTAGAGTGAGGAAGAGCATGAGCCCAGGAATCAGGGGGTGACTCAGTTCTGTCACTCATTAGCTGGGAGTCTCAGTCAGTTAAGGCTGACCATAGCCTGGGTGCTTAAACAACAAACACTTATTTCTCACAGTAGTGGAGGAAAGGTGACCAGAGAGTCAGGCCTGGGTGAGGCTCCCTTTTTGCAACTGGCTGCCTTTTCGCCATGTCCTCATATAGCCTTTCCTTGGGTATGTACTTGGAAAGTGATCAGGGCAGATGCAGGGGGGAGGGATCTGTCTTTCTCTTCTGATAAAGGCACTAATCCTGCCATGAGGGCACCACCCTCACTACCTCATCTAAATAAACTTAATCACGTCCTAAAGCCTCCACCTCTAAAATACCATCACAACTGGTTAGGTTTCAACATATGCATTTTGAGGACACATAAGTGTTCAGTCCGAAACACTAGGTAACCATGAGTGAGATATTTGATGTTTCTGGGCTTCCATTTCCTCCTCCATTTGTAGAATGGAGATAATAATGGTACCAACTCCCAGGGGTGTTTTGAGGATTATCTGAGTTAATGTAAGTAAAGTGGAACAGGTTGGCATATGGCAAGTATTCAAAAATGCCAACCACTAGAATTACAGTGTTAAACTTTGGAAAGTTGTGGATCACTCTGAGAAGGTAATTGAAACTACTCCTCCCACCAAAAATAGGCATGCATACACATGCACAATTTTGCAGTCATTTTCTGTGAATCTCCACCATAGGAGACTACCACAGACCTTACAATATTGTTGGGTCTTTCGGCTTTACTCTGATAAACAGGATTCTGCTTTCTCTGAAATCTTTAGAAGCATGTCGATGGTGTCATACAAGCTACTCTTCAATTCTATCCTATTTCACATTGTTGGTGAATAGTTCATGTTGACAGTTTAAGCATATTGGTTTTCATACCCAGACCATACACCTCTTGGAAACAGGAACTGCATTTAATGCTGCTTCATCATTTTTTATAGTAGAGTGTTGGTCTTTGGTCCTCGGTCAGATGGGCTACATTAGGATGACCTAGGGAAGATTTCTGGGTCTTTCCCCTGAAAGTACCTGGCAATATGCATTTCCCCAGTTTATGTTGCCTTTCAGTCAGTTTAGTGGCCATTTTTACTACAGGAAATAATCACAAAACACTTCTTGGTTGTGATGAAGAGAAGACAATAGCATATTCTGAGGGCCAACTAGATACCAGGTGCTTTCCATGCGTGGATTCTTAGAAGTTCAATAATCCACTACAGAAGATAGTGTCATCCTACATCTTGCACGTGGGGAAACTAAGGTGCAAACGGAGAGAGGCTGAGTAACTGGAAATGACAGAACAGATGCAGTGTTCTGACTCTGGAACCCATGCTCTCACAACCGCCCCCCGCTGCCTGGGTGTTGGTGGGTTATAAGATCGATAGATTGCTTCTCAACCACTCTCCTATTGGTGGGGCCCTTGTCTTGTGCATTACACCTCATGGCTCAGAATCCCTCACCAATTTTTGGTCATCAGAGTCTTGAATTTCTGTGATATAAGTTTTGCCTGACTGCAGGGCATAGGGTGTGACGTGAAGAGAAAAAGTGAGCGCACTGGGGGAAGAAGGACCATGATCACACGCGCCACCTCCTCTGAGAAGTGAGCCAAGGACACCACCCTACAGATTCCCCTGCAGAGATCATTTCGCTGTTTGCCGTTGGGGTTGTTCTTAACTGACAACCAATAAGCGAGGGCTCTTGGGCTAAAGCTCAGAGCTGGCTGGGGAATAGGCAAATAGTCATTTTAAGCACTTCATTCTAACCTTTTCAGGATCCCAAGAAACATATCCACATGCCATAAAAAACATGTAGTGTTGAACCCCTAGACCCACTCCTGCCCTCCACGTCATGGATAAATGCACAACCTGCAGCTCCCATCACACGGGGCTGCTTCTGGCTTCAGGCACGGTGGGGACCTGCTTCCAACCACGCAGACTTGGGCTAGCTTCTGGATGGCACGTCCTCCATCAATCATCAGTCTCAAGTCAACCCCCTTTTCATTCTAGCGTCAGTCTCAGACAGTTTGAACATGCTCTTAGGAAAAATTGCCTCTCCTTTCCCAAAGTGCTTCTGATGGATACTGATGTTTTTATGATGATTAATAAAATCTCTGAGACGGAATGTTATGGGCACACAGAGACTCTAAAAAGTCATTCTTTGTCTTGGAAAATGGTGTACGTTGAGGATGATGGAGGAAATTTTTAATAAGAATGTTCAAGTGAAAAGTCCGGGTGCGAAAGACAAAATCTTAAGATCTGCTGTGGCTCCTTTTCACAGTGAGTTGGCTTCCTGCAAAGCCCTTCACAGGATGCGTTTCCTCAAGATAAAGTACTCCCCGGGAAGCATCGTGACAAGAACACCCTAGTGATGGCTTCAGCTTAGGTGAGCGGCCACGCGCCTCTCTGGGAAAATGCGTCCTTAACTATTTTTTAGGTTGGTTTTTAATCATCTGCCTTGCTTTCTCCCTGCTCCTCTCTTCCCTCCCCGCTTCAATTCTATCAACATTCTTTATGGAGTTTCATGGATCTGTTCACCGAAACTGTGTAAAATCCAAGGGACTTAAAAAGAAACCCCCACTCCTTTTTTTTTTTTAAAGATTTTATTTATTTATTTTTAGAGAGAGGAGAAGGGAGGGAGACAGAGAGGGAGAGAAACAGCAATGTCTGGTTGCCTCTCACATGGCCCTCATAGGGGACCTGGCCCGCAACCCAGGCATGTGCCCTGACTGGGAATCAAACCGGGACCGTCTGGTTCCCAGCCCGCGCTCAATCCACTGAGCTACACCAGCCAGGGCACCCCCATTCCTTTCTAGCCCCTAAATGACAATGGGTTAAACAATGAGACAGACATGAGGGGCATGATGAGTTAAACATCGATGTACGCTGAGCGAACGGGAAGGGCAGAGCGCCCAACATCTGGTTAAAAGGCAGCTTCCTAATTCATGCAGATATTGTGAAGAAAATTCCCCAGCGAAGCCTGGAAAAATTTAGCTTTGCTCAACGCAAGGAACAAACTGGCACTGTTTCCACGCACAGTCCTTGCTCCAGCAATCCAGGGGAGCAGATGTGATGCTGAGTCCTACCTGCAAACTTCCACCTCCTCCAGGTCCCCCTCCCCTCCCAGTCTTGGACCTCTGATCAAATCCTGTCTTTAAAACGAGAATCCTGGAGAAGTTGGTCATTGCAGGCACATAATGACAGGTTGGTTAATTAATGGCATACGTTAAAAAATGAGAGGAGGACAAACAAGGCAGCTACTTTTGATAATGAACAGATTTGGAGGAACCAGGTGACAGGGTCCTTTGTGTATAGTTCCACTCCTGCCGTGTTTTTGTTTGGATTCTGTGTTAATTTTAGAAACTGTAAAACACAACATGCCAAATTGGCTGATTGAAATAGGGCTCCTTCCCAGAGGCTAACGATCCGCTCTTGCAGGAGGTGAGAGGTGGCACAAGAGTCTCAGGGAGGGCAGAGGCCGTCGTCCAGGTGACTCAGCGCCTTGGTTAACCGGGCGCTTTGAGTATTTCGATTCTCCTTTATGTCTGCCTGTGTATTCCTTCATTCATGCATCTGTGCTTCTACTCGCTGTGTAACTGGTGTGATTCTCTTCGCCAGTGTAGACCTGGACAACATTTTGATCTGGAACACTGCCTTTTTAGTCAAAGTTATGTAGAGTATTCTCCCTGAAGACCTGTCAAGGAAGTTGGTCATTTCAAATAATCTACAACTCTATTCCTGAAGAGAAATTGAATTTTTATAGTCCTTTAAAACCCAACAACTTTCAATTCATGGATTTCGAAATGAATGTATGGAAGGAAGGAGGGAAGGAAAGTAGGAAGGAAGGAAGGAAGGAAGGAAGTTTGCTTGGTTTGTGAATTTAAATTTAGACAAACTTTAAAGAAATGCTTACCGTGTCATTAAATAAATAAATACTGACTGCTAAATTATACTGTCGAATTTTGAATCACATGATAAAGCCATATTTAATGGGGCCATAAACAATAAAGATAAACATTTTTGCTCTCTGAGGAATTCTATTTAAAAGTAGAAAAGATAATTTTAACAGAGCATATCATATAATAGCAAATATGATAGCTGGCTTATTATAAAATTGTAAATGTTAATTTTGAATCATGCTTTACTAAAGTTGTCACTGAGCGTGGCTGCGTATGTCAGTTTTTGTCATCGGTCTCACTAAAAGAAATCATTCACTAATAAAAGACTCAGCGCTGAGCCTTATCTAATGGGGCTTGAAACAAACCGTTTTCAGGAGAGCTTTTGCTGGAGAGAAAAGTCCCCTCAGAATATCAGGGAGCTACTTCAGATAAACATTCAGAATTACCTCTGGCTAAGTAAGCAAGCTAGGGGGAAAAAAAGAAAGAAAAAGAAAAAAGGACAAAAAAGCAAACCCTCAGCCCAGAGCACTGTGGCAAGTGGGAAGGAATTGGAACAGCTCATAATTTGGGCTTTTAGCTGTTTGACTCGCCTGTCAGAATTTGGTTTTATCTGAGAGAAATTCTGGATTTTAAGGTGTCCTTCCTTGTTGCAAAGATAAATAAGTAGAAATTCAGGGAGAATTAGACTTCTATTTCCTTCTTCCTCATAAGAACTAATTTTGACCCCAGCCCCCACCTTCTATTCAAGCCTTTCTGTCTCATGCTAACTCTTTAAAGAAGAGAAAGAGACCTGAAACAAACCGCAGTGAGAACTTGGGGTAGGGGCTCCTGAATTAATTTAGAACTAAAATCCAACTCTTCTTTTTGCCTTGACGAGCATTTAGGAGGCCCCGCTATCTGACCATCAGTCATGAGAAAGAGGCATGGTTGTAATTAGCTATTGTACTTTAAACAGATAGAGAATCCAGTGCAATTGTTTTGTTCTAATTCTTCTACATTTTTGGTGGTGTTCTCAGTTCACTGACTTCTCAAAGCAAGACTTTCCCAAAGTAGCTGGCAGTTTCCAGAATGATAAGGGGAAGTAGGAAGAAAGTTTCTTTGCTGGGTTCTCTGTCTTGCTTTTTCCCCACTTCAAAAATCTGAGGCCCCATGGAAATCCTTGGAGTACACTCCGTGAGTATGGACCATTATAAATGAAATACAAATCAAAGCATTGTTCCACTGGCTCCTTCAGGTTCTAAAGCAGAAGAATGTTCTGATCACTGAAGCCATTTCAGGGCCCGAAATTAGAAAGTAATAAAAAATATCACACTCTCCCTGGTGGGTAGGACGTTTAATTGGTTCCCCAGCGGGAGTCCAGCTGAAGGCAGAAATGCTTACTCTCTAGCTCTCTGCCTCCGAAGCACTGCATTCAAACTCTGCCAAATAAGTAAGAAATCAAGCGAAGGGAAACCGGAAATCCAGAAACAAATGCAGCAATTAATAACTCGGGGCTAGGGAGAATAAAGAAAAGAAATGCAGCCACCCCAAATTTCTTAAAGCACAAAAAATTTGTTCACAACACACACCGGAGCTGCTGCCAAGTTTGTGCATTTCGATCAGCTTGGCCCAACATCCCCATTTAGGACTGAAGTTATTCTTTGGATTAAATTCTGGCTGCAGGATGTTCTTCAGAAGAGAATAGGCTGTGCTCACAGAATTCTGGCTGTTTGGGCTTTGTCTTAAAAGGCCGGCCAGATCTGCAGTTCAGGCTTGGCTGGAGCGCAGCTTTCCCTGGGCGCCCATTAAGCACGCAGGAGAATTGTTGGGACTCGCTTCATGATCCAGAAGGACCGCCCGGCCCACAGAGCCTGATGCTCTGCTGCCACCTTCTGTCCCAGCCTTGGCGCCAAGAGGCTGTTAAGCTCTGGGCAGCCCAGAAAACCCGGTGACTGTCCCCTCTGCCTTTGAGAGCCAGGACCTGAGTAACCCGCACGCTCAGGACCCACTAATGCCCTCTCCTTGTACCCAACCAGGGGCTCAAGGCTTTGGGGTTTGGCCATTTGAAACAGCTTCTTCCAGAACCAACGTCTGCTTGTTTGCTTGCCTCCCTCCTTCTTTCCCTCCCAGATCTTGAAGTTTCCGTAGGTAGGGGGATCTGGAAAACGAAGTTGAAGGCAAAGACAGGCCTTTTTGTTTTCAAACGTCAGCACACTCTTGTCTAAATCACTGCTGAAGACAAATGGGATGAAGGGGAGGCAAGGAAAAGTGAGATTGAATAGCAGGAAAAGAGCTCTGACAGCAAGATCTATTGCCCTGTGGAGAGGCATCCCCGGGGGTGAGCAGTTGGGAGATATATTTAAAACTTGAGTGGACAAAACATTAGACCCTTCACCACAGGGAACAGTTCTGCCCTGGCTCCTGGGGCCTGACCCTCGCGAGCCTGGAGATCCTTCCCAACTCTAATTTTTAAATGATTTCTCGATTGACTTCCCATCCTATAGAAGGTATTTGGTTGCTGTGGAGGAATCCAACTGCTTTGACGTTTGGTTTGAGGTCAGGATGGTTTCAGTATACTTTCCTTCTTGCGCAGCACTAAAAATGCCCCTGTGCCTACTCTCTTTGAGCCAAAGGCAAGCAAATTCACATAATTAAGCCCATAATACATATTTTGGGCAGTGGATAAGGAGATTTGGCCCTTGACAACTAACTGGCCACAAACTGACTTTCAGAGTGGCCGTAGCTTTGCCGCATATGCTCACCCCTTCACAGTCTCCAGTTTCGGTTTGTTTGTCTGTTTGTCTCCGATGTCAGGATAATGATATCCGATGCCAGTCGTGAACATTTTGGAATGACTGTGAAGTGGAAGAAATGGTTTAGCTCTGCATCTCATTTCTAACTGATGCTTCTTTGTGTGGACTTTATACTTCTCAGCTGGCAGGCCTGGCTGGGGGTGGGGGTGGGTCACAAAAGGGAGGAGAGGGAGGTGAGACACACAGCCACACTCTCTGCTGGTATGATCTTCCTCTTTAGGATGACTAGGCTCAGCCATCCCGCCGATAATTATTAGGCTCCCATTAATTGCTAGGCACTGAGCTAAGGGCTGGTTAAAGTGGAGGTGAACAAAGACAGGCAAGAAAACCATTGGAGTCCATGGGATAAATCGCTCAGTGGCTTCTGCTTGTTCTTAGGGTGAGGTTTGAAAGCTCATATTCTGCAAAGTGTCCTGTGATCTGGCCCCTGCCTTGTCTTTGATCCCATCTTACCCTTTCTCCAGGGTCTAATGCCCCAGCAGGCTGGGTCTGTCTACTCTCATTTCTTTGGTGCACTCTGGTCCCTCTCATTTCAGCGCCTGCCTGGGTGCTCAGACCAAAACACAACTAACTGGTCTTCCTCCCACCCTGTCACCTAGTTAATGCTGCTTCTCATCTCTCAGTTCCCAGCTGAAAGATCACTTGCACAGAGAAGCCTTCCCATGCCTCTGGGCCTACGTCAGGTCACCCGATCGTGCGTGCAACTTGGCCCTTGGCCCTTGGCCCATCTCCATCAGAGCCCATGACAAAAGAACAGCTAATGACTCCGGGACTTGGGGGTTACTGTTGATCTCCCAGAACCTGCTCCATGCAAGTGGGCACCTCCCCTGTCTTGTCAATCCTTGATTCCCGCAGGGCCTTTTCCTAGCACCTCTGCCGAGGGGGATGAAGAAATGAAAGGCTGAACATGTGAAGGGTGGTAACACTGGAAGGTGCGAAGTGCCCGTGAGTCACAGATGAAGAGGTAATGAATCCCACCCTGAAGGACTTCCCAGAGGAATTTAGGGTTGAGCCAGGTCTTCTGTTTCCCCCTCCAGTGTTATTGAAGTATCACTGACAGGCAGCACTGTGTAAGTTTCAGGTGTATAGCATAATGATGTGAATTACATATTTTGTAAAATGATGGCCGCCATGCGTTTAGATGACATCATCATCTCACAGGGATACAAAAAAGGGAGAGAGAGGGAAAACATTTCTTTTTCCTTGTGATGAGAACTCTTAGGATCTATTCTCTCAACAACTTGAGCTGGCTTTGAAGGACGAATTTAGAGTTTCCATGTTGAGAAGGGACTAGGGGTCACTTCTACAGGGTGCCCCCTGTAGCCAGCGAGGAATGGGGCCACCTTTTAATTTCTTATTACATAATAATCTGTATCTGTGGTAAGAAATTGAAGCATTATTGAATGTCTAAATACTAAAAATTACTGTTCTTATTTCCTGCCCACACCCTCCAGGAATAAGCACTAGTCACAGTGGGTGACTTTCTTTTTTTACACCTTCCCCCCCAGCCCCCATGAAAAAATTATTAAAAATAATTTTTTCTTCCACCCGCAAAGGTGTATCCATATCATCACAGGGAAGAGCCTCACTCCTTTCATTTAACTGGGGACACGGGCTAGTCTGGAGGAGTTTATAAGCCTCTACTTATTTCCTAAGAGCTGTGAAAAAGACATTTGAGGAGATTTTTACATGGTTGTAATGAGCAAGGCTGGCCCCAATTTCCCACTCTTGAGAAAGAGGTTTTGGTCTGAAGAGATATTTTAATAGATACAGTGATGACTGAAGACTATGACAACAAGGATTGAAAAACAAGACATATCAGAGACTTTGAACAGAATGGAAAATATGAATACTTGACATTGCCTGTATAATCAATAGCCTCCAAGTTCAGGGTGCTGTTGGAGTAAGTGCTTTACATGTATCTCTTTATTCAATCTTTATGATGACCTTGCAGAGTGGGTCCTATTATTATCACCCTTAATTTACCGATGAGGCAGCTGAGAGTCAGAGAAGCTGAGTTTCTTGCCCCAAGGTCAGAAAAGCAAGTATCAGAGCCGGGACTTGAACTTCGACAACTCTGCATGGGAGCTTGCAAGCTTCGCTGCTAGGCTATTTTGGCCCCTGGCTAAGTCTAAGAATCAGAAGTCCTAGTTCCATCTCCTCTTTACTTTGGGAATTGAAAATATTTGAATTTCTGAGTCTCGGTTTCAACCCTTACGAATGGGGATAATAACTGTCATCCCACATGGCTGTGGGAGCTCCTAATGAAATCCTCTGTGGAAGTCTTTGGCCCACTCCAGCACTTTCTAGTGCCTCGTCGCTAACTTCACAGTGGCATTTTTCAAGATGGCTAAGTTTGGCCGAGATCCCTGAGAAGAATAATGCTGACTGAGAGGAAGCACCCGTGTCCATGTGGGGAGCGGGCGGGGACCGACAGCTGTGCTCCCCACCTCCCTGTCTCATCCACACGCCTCATCTACGACGGCACTGTCATTACAGATATAGGTCTGTGTCCACTTTTTCAACACTCGTTTTACTGTCTCTGTCAACTAATTCGTGCTTATTGTGAAAAGTCAAGTAACTCAGAAAGTAAAACTAGTCAAATTTTTAACATGCTCGCCTCTATGTTTTCAGGCACTTAACTTTTTTAAAATTTTATTCTTGGCATGTGGGTTATAAACTCCGCGTTACCCAGAAGAGATTCGTAAAGTTGCATGGGGGTCCCGTCCGGCCCCCGAGTCTTGCTGCGGGAAGTCTTGCTGTGAGCCGGTGCAGGCGGAGGGAACACGGACAGAGAACCTCTTGCACGAACCAGGTGGGCAGCCCAGCCCGGGAGGATCTGAGCAGAGTCTTCCTCTGCCTCGGCTCGGTGGTGCTTCTTCAATACCACCCCGGGGGAAGGCTGACCTTGATTTCTGACACTCCCTGTAAAATGTCTATTTTTTCCTTTAAAAACCCAAACACTCACAGAGAATGTAAATATGCCTCCTCGCCCGCGCCACGGGCTCCTCCCCCAGTGAACATGTGTGAAATCTCACACGTACTCGTGCGCACTGAAGCCGACTGTCTGATTCAAGACGACAAGGCTGTTCCCCATGTGTCTGTCGGAGGCGCCAAACCCCCAAAGCCAAGCGAGACCAGATGGGAAACCACAAGACCAGCCCCCTGCCCTCTGCAGTGTGTTGTCACCTCATTCGGGTGCGCATCAAGTGAGAAGACCAAGGGGGTCGCCCCCATTTTTGAGCTGGGCTTAGCAAGCAGGACGGCTTTCCACACCTACCTCGGCCTGGATCGCCAGCCCCAGGCTCTCCTGAGCCTGACCACCTCAACGCCACCGATCTCCCCCTCCCCCTCTGCTCACTGGCAATATTGTCCCTGATACAGAACAGACACTGGAAAAGAACTCGAGTAGGCGGTGGGGAAACAGACCAGGCCGTCAGCCATTGTTTATCATGGGCTCACTTAGCTGTCTTCCTGGTTTAAGTTGAGGGAGGTGCGCAGATATCCCGGAGCTCTTCGTGGCTTCGGCTGTTTCAACATCTGGGTGGATTCGCTGTCCCAGCGGAGAAAGATGTAATAATAGTAATCCATTGGATAGCTCCAGCGCTTTACAGCTTGCTGAGCACATTCGCATTTGTGACCCCCTTTGTCCTTGTCTCACAGAGGAGGGCGTTGGACTCAGAACGGCCGAGTGGTTTGCCTCTGTAATGATGGGGCTAGGCCCCCCATGCCTCCCCCAGACATGTCTGGAGAACTCCCTAGAATCTGACGTTCTTGGAACAGAAAACGAGCTTGGAGAAATGACCCGAAGTTGCTGGGCCCCTGCACCCTGCATGTCCCCTCTTCCCTTCCGGCCACATTTCCAGTTCCCTACCGGGATCTGTGTGGGAACAGAGGGCTCAGTGCCTGGGGTAGCTGAGCGGTCGCCTTCTGCGCCCTGCGCTGCAGCCTGTCACCATCGGAGCAGATCGCTGACAGTGACCGCCAGCTGACACGACTCTTTGTGGACCGCCTGGGAGCAGGCAGCTTGGCATTCTTTTTTTGGGCTGTCCCAGGTGATATTTTTCAAACTAGTTTTTGAAAAACCGAAAAATCAAGTCTGGTTAGTGTCTCGCTATTCCAGAAGGGGTGGCTGTGGGTAGCATCAGACGAGGTGATTCTGAATTGCCCCAGGGTAGGAGCATTGCTGAGAGAGAAACATGGTTTCCGACCTGCAGGAGTTTGAAGAAGCGACACACTGGAGTTGTGTTGGCCGTGGTTCCGGCACTCAGGGCTGATCAAAGACCTCGGTGTTTGCCGTGACCCCGGCCACTCATTTCCATTCGGATTGGGGACAGCACTCACGTGCGCACCATCTTCCGGCAAAAGCTGGCCACGGGGCTGTCATTGGCATAGAATTCCACCCACTGTGATCTGCCTTATTTAAAGTCTTCAATCTCCAGTTCTAGAGGAATCTCACCTTCTTTTCCCACAACAGGCTCTGGTCAGGTCCCCTTCCCAGTCCTTAGTGTCTGCTTCTATCGGCAGTGGCAGGAGAAGGGCCAGAGGGTAGTTGGGGGGGGTAGTAGTCGGTCCCCTAGCATATGTGTTTGCTGGCTGAATATGTAAAGATGGATATTCCTTTGATATTAACAGTGACAATTATCCAAGCTAAGAACTTTAACACATGATCTCCTTTAACCCTAAGACTAACTAGCAAGTAGAAATGTGTTACTCTCCCCATTTTACAGATGAGAACATTGAGGCTCAAGGAAGTTCATTAACTTACCTAAAATGATACATTAGCTGGGAGAGATGAGGTCCACGTCCAGAAGCCTCTCACTCCAGGTGCTTGTGTTTTGAGCTGCTTCCCAACACAGGCTAGTAATTCTCAAGCTCTGGGTGCAGCCTGGAGGCAGCATGGCTAACTTGGCCTCACTGCTGCTCCTGCAAGTCAAATGATACTAATAAACCCCCTTAGTGACAGAGCATGGGAAGCAGGACCTTTCTCCCGGTTGATTCTGGGGTTGGCATATTCTGCAGTCAGTCACCCAGCCACACTGGGGGCGCAGCCCTGGCTGTGAGAGGGTTCTATGCTGCAGGACAGGAAACAAAAGCCCTCAAGTGTGCACACCCTATTCTCAAACCAAAGGTCACCAGATAAAATACAGATGCCCACTTATGTTTGCATTTCAGCTAAGCAATAAATAAAAGTTTAGGATAAGTATAGCTCATGATATATTTGGGATATACTTACCCTTTAAAAATTATTCACTGTTTATCTGAAATGTAAATTTAATTGAGCATGCTGTTTTTGTATTTGTTAAATTGGATAACCCTACAGGAACTCAAAAGAAATATATCTGAACCAAAAAAAAAAAAAAAAAAAGTGACGCGGTCAAGTGCCCGTGTGTATCTCAAAGACATAGTTAATACTGCAGTACCAATACTTATTTTTATCAACAACATAATAATCTTATTATTACCAATAATTATAAGTAGTAGTGTCATCATTATTAAGTCTTGGAATACCAGGATTTCTGGGAAGTTTCCATGGTTCATGTGGGATCAACTTGACAGATACTTGAATTAGAACTGGCCCAGAAAACTTGGGACAAATAATTGCTTTATATATAGGAGGTGACCTTTGACTTTTGACTAGTGATTCTCAGTCCTGGCTACACATTGGAATCATCTAGGCAGCTTTAAAAGGTGTTCATGCCTGGGCCCCACCTGAGAGACTATGGGGCTGTTTCGTTTGGGGTGTGGACTAGGCATGGAGAGGATGTGCCAGCAATAAAACTCACACATTTCACAGCTTCATACATGGCGAGGGGAAATGGCGATGCAGGTGTTCAGAAAGGGGAATACTCTATGACCAGGGTGGTCCCAAGAGATGCCCTGGAGGAATAGGGAGCCCCACAGGTTGGAGGACAGGGCAGGTGTGGATATGCAGGGAGGAGCAAGGAAAGTGTGCCAGGGGAAGGAATGGCGAGGAGCAACAGGGTGAAAAAAATGTGCAAGCCAGGTACAGATGACAGAGCTATCAGATTAAAGTGGCACGCCTGAGTAAGAGCAATTTGTTTTATTGAATTGCTTCTATTCTGTGTATAAAAATAATACACGAAGTTGTGGAAATTTTGGAAAATGCAGTCATTAGCATGATGAAGGCAAAAGCATCGCCTGTCAATTGATCAATAAATGAAAATCACTTTCAGCCCTGGCTGGTGTAGCTCAGTGGATTGAGTGCCGGCCTATGAACCAAAGGGTTGCTGGTTTGATTCCCAGTCAGGGCACATGCCTGGGTTGCAGGCAGGTCCCCAGTAGGGGGCGTGCAAGAGGCAACCACACATTGATGTTTCTCTCCTCTTTCTCCTTCCCTTCCCCTCTCTCTAAAAATAAATAAATGAAATGTTTAAAAAATAAAAAAAGTCACTTTTAAATGTGGCTGCTATTCCATGCCTTTTGGACATTGTTTTAGAACACACCATTCTACGATCTTGCATCCTACATTCTAAATTTAACATTAATTACAGCATTTTCCCATGTTACGAGTAATTTTCCATGAACATTTGCACTGGCTGCAGTCATTGGTACTGATGTAGCTTAAATCGCTCAACCTTTCTCCTAAAGTTGGACATTCAGGCTGTGTCCAATTTTTTCAAAAGTGCGGGGGTTGATTTAGACTTCTAAGAAGTGAGTGAGCGAGTACAGGGCTTTTTCCTGATAATCCACACACGGGGAGGATTTGCAGGCCCCTTCTTCCCCCTGTGCTCTCATGAGCCCCAAAGAAGAACCCTGAAGTCTTCAACACCCAAACCAGAAGCCAGTTCATCTTTAAAGTCACAAGGATGCCCACCCTGGGGTGCGCTAAGCAATGTGTTGGCATTCTGTCCTCAGCCCCAAATCCCAATCCCTAACAGACAGACGTGCTGCTCCGTCACGCTACAGCCGCCGTCTGGTCAGGAAACTACTGTTGGGACCTCAGATTTTTTTAACACCCAATTAAATTGGTGTAATTGGATAGAATTGCAACTTCTTTGCCTCCAGCTGTGCATCATAATCTGTTTCACACCTGAGTGTTGTTTGACTTGATTTTTAGTACTTTTCCTGGCGTTGTGGAGATGGCCTGGGAGGAGAAAGTCCTTCCCACTCTTAGACGTGTAGATGATTTTCCCGTCGTTGGAAGAAGTCACTGGCAATTGGACTATTATTGTTAACCTCCCTTGGGCTGAGACTCTGCTTTGACCCCTAGGTTTTAGCATCCAACTCTCTCTGGAGGCAGCTGTTTAAAAGGTCAGGAAAGAACTGTTGGTCAAGCTTGAGACTCAGCTCATGGAATTTTGTTCAAAGATCACTGGGCCCATTTCCCAAGGTTGTGGGAATGACAAGTTGATCATGCTACTGGGTTAAATTCTGATCGGTTTTAAAAACAGGAATAGCTATACCTTTGGCGGGTTCAAAGTTAAACTTTATTAGGGGAGACCAAAGACACTTGAAGTACACTCTTAATAAACATTTAACGATTTTTATCAGAGCTCCGCAGTTGAATAACAGGGTACTTAAGGAGGCTTGTTTTGGTCCTCCGCCCAACTCTGTTATCTGGACTCCTTCCCTCCCTTGGAACACTCCTGTGCTCGGAACACTGTCTTACATGGAGGTGTTTCATACATACATGTGTGTATTAACTCTGTGGAACCCGTGCTCATTCCTGACTTTGGTGATACTCATCAATTCTGTAAAAGACTTGTATGCTGGGTCAGTGGTTCTCACATTGGCGTGTCCACCAGAATCTCCCAGAGGGCATGATAGACTCTACATTACTGGACCCCCTTCTGATTTGGTGCCTATGGGATGGGGTCCAAGAATCTGCACCTCCAACAGGTTCTCAGGGGACGCTGTTGCTGCTGGTCAGGAGTCCAACTTTGAGAATGACTGTGTTAGATTCTGAGAGTTTCTTGCGAAGCATCCAGTGTGTGTACTACCTTCCACTTCCTTCTTTTTCCTGGACAGACATCGCTGATAAATCCCTCTCCTCTTCCCTCCTGGGCCCTGGCTGGCCTCAATCTTCCCAACACAGCTGTTTAGGATCTTGTTCCCTAAAGTGCTCCGTGGTCCAGCAGCCCTGGCATCTCTTGGGATTTGACAGAAATTTGGAATCTCGAGCCCCACCCCAGAATCTGCACTTAACAAGATCCCTGGATCATCTGTATGTGCAATAAAGTTTGAGAAGCACAGGTCTAGGCAACCAGAGTTACACTGGAGTTGAAACCTATTTGCTTAATATAGTCCAACCCTTTCACTTTAGAGATGAGGGGGAAAAAGCCCATGGATGTCAAATGACTCACCTTCCTCTAAGTAGATTTTCCTGGGCTTGTTAAACTGATAACTTACTTAAGGTGTTAGCTGATAATCTCAGAAATGTAGCGCCAATCCCAAACCCCATCACCCCCAGTAATGTCATTGCACTGGGGGTTGTGTGGGGCACGGAGGCAATGGGGGAAATTGGGACAACTGTAATAGAACAATGATAAAAAAAAAAAAAAAAAAAGAAAGGAAAAGCCTGGGTTTGAATGGCAGGCAGAAGGTCCAAGACGAACACTACTTTCATCAAATCAGTGCTGTACACAGGCACCAGGAGTGACCAGTAACAGGGCTAATGAGTCTCCCCACCCCTTCACGCCTCCATCACCTAATTCCTGGCTGGAATTCTGGGTCGACTCTCCTCACTGCTGCTCTCTGCAGAACGAGGCAGTAGACCTGGACTCACTAGCCTTCTAATCCTACAGACACACTAGTGTTTCTTTTCTGAGAAACATTCCACAAAGCCGGCATTGAAGGCAGGTCCAGATAGAAGAAAATAATGTCTTAGGATGCAGCAAAAAAGTTTGTGCAACATCATGGCCTTGGTTAAAGATAAGAAGGGAGAGGCTGGGGAGGGACTTGAACTTAGAGCTGGAAAGGGCCCATGCTGATGACCAATCCCCAGGTCCTTGGTCCCAGCCAGCAGAGCCAGTCATCAAACCGAGTGGAGAGGGGAGAACAGGAAGATGAAGTGGACATAGGAGGATGGTCTTCTATATGAGGGTGGGAGCAAACCTCAGGAAGGGGTGTGGGCTGGAGGGGATGCCCAGAGCAAGGAGTGCAGGTGCACGGTACAAGCAACCTTGATTTATGTGTCAGGCAGGTCCAATTTAATCTGTTCCATCATTGCCCTCAATTATTAAAGAAACAGTGGTCCTTAACTTTATTCAAATTATGGAGTCTCAGAGACCTGTGTTGAAGCTGCAGCCTCTCTCTCATCAGACAGAAGTGCAGAGTTGGGCCCTGGTGCATTTGTTCAGACAGTTTCAGAGGTTTCATGGACCCTAAAGCCCACCCATGGAGATTTAGGGGATCCAGAGACCCCCAAACAAAGAACTCTGGATTCATGGTCAAAGCAATTGTTTGTTCAAAGTCACACAGAAGTTACTGATAGAAAGAGTACCAGGTCTCCTAACTTTCTGCTTGAGGCTCTTTAGAAGACCTTGAAGTCTACCACTGAGAGGAAATTAAAGGTAATAATTCAAGTTAGGGAGCTTAAACTAGTTAAGCTTAAACCTCAAAATAATATCTCTCCTGTGCATCTTTGAAAGTCAAATGAAAAGCAAAGGTCCAAAATGATGTGTTTAATCCAGAAATATGGATTAAACACCTATTATGTAAAAGACTGCGTTCCGGGCACCAGATAAAGCTACAGACCAGTAGATACCGGCCCTGCCCTTGGGACGTCTATGGTCCAGCCAGGAAGACAGAAAAGGGACAAGTACTAATTATTTCAAGTTGCTGCTTAATGAGCATTATAAAGGTTATCTTGAACTCTTTGGGAGAATCTGTGCTAAATAAATGATTAACTTTAATACTATAAATAGTGTTAAACCCGCATGTGCATGAATAATTAAAGGTGCTTCCTTTGTGGAACTCCAGAGCCCCGGCATCTCTGCTCAGCTGTGCCTTCTAGGAGCGGTTGTCTTCGTCTGCGGCAGAAGAGCTAGTGTGTTCCGGTGGGGTTTCCTCTCGCTGTCTGGGCTCGGGTGTCCGTCTTGCTGGTGGGAAAGATGTGGGGTGAGCTATTTGAAACCAAAGCCAGACTCTCTGATCCAAGTACTCTGTAAATATTTACGATATTCACGGCACTCCCTTCTCGTATCAAATCCTGGGGATCATCAGAAAAACTAATGAACCCAAGTCGACCCTATGTTACGTTATGATAAATATTTAGATGGTGCATTATGGGAGGCTGGCTATAGAGCTGTGGGGAAGTGGCTGTGGCCACTTTGTCCGAAAGAAGGAATAATCAACCTCACTCTATTTTCGAACACCCACAATGAAGTTAGGGGAGAATGAAACATCCCATTTGGGGGATGATTGATGCTCGGGTCCTTTTCTGTTTTGGCACTGGGAAGCAGGCTGTTCACATGGGGGTAGTGGATTAGTGGGGAGCCCAGGCTTTCTGGCACAGCTGTTGAGTCCATCAGGGATGGGAGATCTGGGGAATAGAACTATGCCCTTTAGACGTCTCGGAGTTTATTGTAAACTGTTATTGGCTTTTAAAAAAAAGTGTCAAGTATATGAGAAGGCTGTTAGAGGGGCCTACTCCCTGAATTGGTGACCAGCTTACGATGTGAGCTAATAACTCGGTAGCCTGTGACACGAAATGTCTTTGTCCAGTTGGGCTATTGTAACAAAATACCATGGACTGCGTAGCTTATAAACAACAGAAAAAATTTTTAAAGATTTTATTTATTTATTTTTAGAGAAGGGGAGGGAGGAAGAGAAGGAGAGAAACATCAATGTGTGGTTGCCTCTCGTGTGCCCCCTACTGGGCACCTGGCCCACAACCCAGTTACGTGCCCTACACTGGGAAACAAACCAGCAACCCTTTGGTTCGCAGGCCGGCACTTAATCCCCTGAGCCACACCAGCCAGGGCCGGAAATTTGTTCCTCACATTTCTTGAGGCTGACAGCATGAGGTTAGGGCACCAGCACAGCCCAGTGAGAGTCCTCTCCGGGTTGTAGACCACTTACTGTATCATTACATGGCCGAAGGGGCTGAGCGATCTCTCTGGAATACCTCTTATAAACCACTAATCCCATTCATGAGATTTCACCCTCATGATTTAAGCACCTTCCAAAGGCCCTACCTCCTAATACCATCACTTTTGGGGGTTACGATTTCAAACGTTTCCATTTTAGGGGGGCACAAACATTCAGACTGCTGTTGTAAAGGCACATCCGCAACCCCAAACTCGAGTTGGGAGGTGCTTGCTGAGCCACACTAAGAAAAGGGAATTTTCTTTCTTTTTAAAACATCCAGGTGAGAACATGGCTCTGTACCTACCTGCCTGCCAGGCTGAACCTGAGAGCCTTTGGCAATCGAGGTGTTAGAATCTGCCCGCCATCGCTTGCTTTCCTCTTCACGCACCACTTGGCCGGGGTTGGGTTTGGCTGCCCTGGGGTCCTGGGCTATCTGGGGAAGCTGACTGAGGTCTCATGACCCCTCTTCCTACCCCCACTGGAGGGGTCACTGTCTTCAGCATGCTTTCCGGACAGGAGTGGGGTCTGTGCTCACATCTGGTGTCTTGTCTCACATCCTGGAAGGAAATGCTGAAATAACCCAGGAAAGGAACATCTGGGATGGAGCAGAAATGCCATCTTCTGGAACATTTCTTCTCAAGATTCTTTTTTTTTCCTAGGAAAGGGCCCCCAAACTATCAGAATTGAAACCCCAAGCCAGCCAAGATTGGGGCCCAAATTGATGCAGGTGCAGCAGGGACAGGGACAAATGCACTCCACCCAGTTAGAAACCCAATTTGGTTGATTCATACTTAAAGGTCTTCTTTCATCCCAAGAGCAAGACAACTTCTTGCCAGTACTTTAAAACAATTCAATCTGATCCTTCTGATTGGGACCCTCACGTGTGGGCATCTGTATGTGTATACATGCATCCAGGAGGTTTCATCGTTTACTCAGATTATTAAGACATTAGAGAGAAGATTGTTTTTCATGAAAGGTTGAAGATAAGTTTTAACTTTTGGGGGACCGAACCAACCCATAAAATCAGCCAAAAGGACTGAACCAGTTTAGAGAAAGAATCAACCATTCTCACCCAGCTCTGAGCATAAACAGATGGCAGACGTTGGCACACACACCTATCTGCGGCGGGGGTGGGTGGGGGGACGCGGTGAAGGAATCACTGTTTGGACAAGATGCCTCTTTTTATCCTGTGCTCTCTCTGTTCTATCTGCTCCCCTGGGGGTGGCTCTGCCATCCTGGAAAACCCACTTTCCTGTCAATCTCTTGGAGACTTGAAGCTAATGGTCTGTTTCGTTGTAATTTAGTGCATTTTGAGTTTGCTCCCAGCTTTTCTCTGAATGGTTTGAGGAAGTTTACGCATGAAAGGACTGAACTTGGCCCATTAAAAAGGAGAAGTCAAGATTATCTCATGGAAGTGGGGGAAAAAGTCGTTCCTTTGAGAAACGTGGTCGGGTTGATTTTCAGACTCTGGCAGTGACCTAAGCTGGACATTTTTAGCAGCAGAAGCCAAAAAGGAAGTGCCCCTGGCGACATGGTGTCTGCCTTCTTGTAGTGCGGAACCTACCCATTCATTAGCCTCATCTGCGGAGTGCCTGGGGATGGAGAAGGAGAAGCCTACGGGCCCAGTGTGGATCCTCAGGGACGGTCTCTAACGTGGTGGACTCTGGCACATTTTCTATTATCACACAGAAAGCCAGGGATGATTTCATTCCACTTCTGTCTCCTAAACCCTTTTGAATGCTACTTAACCCCAAGGTAGCACCTCTGTGGGGCCGAGCTGTGATCTGTCTTGGGGAGGTTCCTGGGATCTACAATTCTATCTACCTACACTGGGTCAAATCAGTGAAGGTCTGTGGCCTCCTGGCAGGGTGGGTGACACAGGGTATCTGTCGCTGGAGGGAACAGGAAGGAGCAGGAGGGAGTGAGTCTTTGGTTACTTTTCTAAAAGTTAAATTTAGTGGAGTGGCATTGATGAATACAATTGTGCAGGTGTTAAGTGTACAATTCTATGATACATCACCTGCATATATTTGGCCCCTTTCACCCTTTACGACTTCCCCACCCCGCTTCCCTCAGGTAACCGTCACACTGTTTTCACTGTCTGAGTTTCAATATATACCCCACATGTGAGTGAAATCACATGGTCCTTAGCTTTTCCCGTCTGACTTACTTCGCTTAAGCAAGATACTCTCAAGGTCCATCTGTGTGTCGCAAATGACAGTATTTCATCTTTTCTTATGACTGAGAAGTATTCCATTGTATACATGTGCCACATCTTTGTCGAAGGACACTTCGGTGGTTTCCATGTCTTGGCCACTGTGAATATTGCTGCACCGAGCATAGGGGTATGTATATCTTTTGCGAATAAATGCTTTCAAACTTTTTGGGTAGATACCCAGAAGAGAGATTGCTGGGTCGTAGGGGAACTCTAGTCTGAGTTTTTTGAGACTCCATACTCTTTTCCAGAGTGGCTCTATCAGAAGATGATTTTTCTTGCCTCTTAAAGTGGCAATAAGCATGTGAGGTGGCAATAGGTGTGAATCGTGAGGTGTCATGCTATTCCAGCCCCAAGGAGATGCCCGGGGATTCCAGCATCTTTCCTCTGGGACAGGGCAGACACCACGCAGCAGTCACAGGTTGGGTGCTGGTGGAGGGGGAGGGGTCCACACCTGAGCTGTAGTCACCTGTCGGTGGCAAGACCTAGGGTAGAGCTTCTCAGCTTTTTGTGTGTGACATAGATGACTTGAAAATTAATGAAAGCCACGGTCCCTCTTCCTATGAAAAACACGAACGAAAGCATGAGCAGCAATGGCGGCAACGTTTATTCAGCACTTACTATGAGCCAAGCACTCGGCTGAGCACCTTCATCTCCAAACAGCCCAGGGAAGCAGATGCCACTTGTTGTTGCCAAATGTAAACACCGAGGCAGGGAAAGTTAAACTAACTTGGCCGCAGCTACACTCAGTGTATTAGTTTCCTGGGGCTACCATAACAAAGGATAATGGAGTGGCTTAAAACAACAGACATTTATTCTTTCACAGGTCTGGAGGGCAGAAGTTCGAGGTCATAGCGTCTGCAGGGTCATGCTCCCTCAAAGGCTCCAAGAATGAATTCGTTCCATGCTTTTCTCTGAGCTTCTGGCAGTGTGGGCGATTCTTGGCATTTCTTGCCTGGCCACTGAATAACTCCAGCTTCTGCCTCTGTCCGCACATGCCGTTCTTCTCTCTCTCTCTCATTTTCCCCCTCTTCTGATAAGCACACCAGTTATATCGGGTTAGAGCTCACTTTAATGATTTCATCTTAACTAATCACATCTGCAGGGACCCTACTTCCCAGTAACGAGGTACTGGGAGTTAGAACTTCGACATATCTTTCTGGAGAACACATTAGCCCATCACAATCAGTGAGTAATAAAGTCAGGGTTTGAACTGGGATAGCCCTGCTCCAGAATCTAACTCTTTACCTCAACTGAACTACTTCCTTGATGCGGACACCGGCCTGCAGTGTCCGCGGGGTTGTGGTTGAGACATAAGACACAGACACGAGACACGAAACACGAAACAAATTCACACAGACTACCAAGTCCTGTGGAGGAAAAGGGAAGGCATGGCCACTCTCTGAGTGAGAGAGAGCCCGCAAATAGCAAGCTTTGTGGGATCCATAGCAACTCTAACTAAAAACAAGGCGGGAAATATGGGAGACCGCTCTGCGTGGCGTGGGTCCAGCTCCCACTCAGACAGTGGAGAGTGACACAGGACCTACGCCCAGGGACAGGTTCCCCTGTGGGGAATCAGGCCTGCATTGCACTTGCTTTTTGCTAAAATCCCTTACCCTGAATTGAGGCAGCAAGGGTTTACTGCAACTTCCTAAAAATCCATGCTAAACTTTCCAAGGACAAGTGTAACCAGTTCAACCACTTTTCCCTTTACATTTGCAAATATCCTCCTTTCTTGATGTAATTAGCAACATCCTCTTCTTTGTTATCTGTAAAAGGTAATCACCTACAGTGATCCTATGCATAGTCAATGAGAACCTGTGCATAGTAAATGAGAACCATCCTCTATGCAATGTGCCCAGAAAAGCAATAAAAGCCTGTCAAGGCAAGGGTCGGTGCACTCTCCTTTTGAGAGAGTGGCCATGCCTTCCCTTTCCCTCCACAGGACTTGGTAGTCTGTGTGAGTTTGTCTCATGTCTCAGCCATGATGGTGTAGACGCAACCATGATGCCGCAGACCCTGCAGGCCGGTGTCTGCCTCACTTCCTTAAAAACATATGCACATACAACAAAAAATTGCACATGCCATCAAGGGGTTCTGGAGCCCTGAAGCCCACTATGGAGCATTAGTGGTTAGAATGGCCTTCCCTGCCTATCCAGGAGGCATTGGCTCAGGGAGGCTGGGCTGCAGGGACAGTGCACCTAGAAGGCTGTGAGCAGGAGGGCAGGGTGGGTGAGGCAGAGCTCTGGCATCCTCAGCCTGCTGGGTGGTTGTGAGTGTGCCCTGGATACATGGGCATGGTCCTCCTAGGAACACGCAGAGACGTGGTGGAACAGGTCTTCACTGCCATTATATATAAAGTACCTATTATGGTTCCAGCATGGTGCTAGGGAGCAGGGAACCGAAGGTAGATTTACAAACCATCTAGGCCCTCCAAACTTTAGGACCTGGTAGTATACAAGTCCAGAGATGCCAGTAGTCAGAATCTTGGTGAGTGGCCAAGAGTCAAGCAAACAAACACATCCAAATCCACGGAGAGGTCAGCTCCCTTTCAGAAATAGAGGTCCCAGCAGTCAAAGGAGGGGATTAGGAAAACGCACAGGAAGTCAGAGTTCTGGACCAGCCTGAAGCAGGGAGCTCTGAATGCCCAAAGCAGGTCAGGAGATGCCTGAAATGCAGGCAGCTCTTCTCACTGTTTTCAACCTGCCCCGTCCTTGCATGCCTCTGTGCCATTGTATGTGTTGTGCCTTTAGCATAAAATGCTTTTCCCTGCATCTCCTCCTATGTCTGGCAAACTCTCCTTCTACCTTCACATTTCCTAGAGATTGACTGCAGTGCCACATTCTTGGATGTGTGGGCTGCTCCCCACCTTGTCCCCCCACCATTTGTGCTGTTGTCGCTTGGAGCCATCATGTTCCTGTTCCTGGCCTGCCTTCCACAGTAGACAATAGAATCCTGGAAAGTAGAGGACTACCTTCTTCACCGTGGGGCTCCCAGAGTACAGGAAAGGGTCTGACTTCTAGTTAAACAGTCAGTGTGTGGGTATGCGAAGACTTTGTAAGAGGCCCAAGGTCATAGGAAGATCAGAACATGGGCCATACCGTGCAGAAGGGAGTAGCTGGTGAAAGATAGAAAAACAGGCAGATATGTCTACAGCTGAGGCCTCTATGGAACTCAGAGATCTTTTTAGTCAATGGCTTCATGGCAAAGGGTACAGCCTGAGGGCACATGTCCCAGGTTCAAAGCTGGCTCCCCATGTGTCCTTGGGAAAGTTATTTGACCTCTCTGATCCTCAATTTTCTCATTTGTAAAGTGATGACATTAACGACACTATCTATTTGGCAGAGGGGAGCGTGTGGAGGGTGCGTGTGAGAGTGAGAAGAAACTGTGTGACACACTCAGTACAGTGCTGTAAGCACGCAATGAAGAGTTATTATTGTGAAGAATATCATTGTCATCACAGTAACAATTCAAGTTGAAGGCAGCTAAGCCAATCAGGTCTGGGGTAGTAGGTGAGCTGGCTAAGGCGAATTTGACCCAGCCCTTCCTTTGGGCACAGCTCTCAACAACAGCTACCGAAATCCTTTCAGGATCGGCAAGAATGTTATTTCAGATGATGCGGCCTCTTGACACAGGCATATTTTCAAGACACAAATGTTTCTTGAGAAATTACATTTTCAGGGGTCTATTACCCTTTCAACAATAGTTCACGAATCTTGAAAGCGAGGTGTTTGATCCTTCTTCTCAGAAGGACTGAGATCAGGAAGTATTGTAATAATCATTGTCAGAGTCAGCTGTGAAGGTCACGGACAAGGTCACGGAGAGCTGAGGGAGGGATGTGCTCTGCGGGAGGGCGTGCTTCCTGATGTGGGATGAAAAAGCAGCCCCAGGAGGGCGGCTGCCCCCAACTTCTCACCACCACACCCTTGCAAAGTTCTTCCTGCACGTTTTAAAGATCTCTTTTCCTTCCAAATCCAGATCTGTAGTTCTGAACTGTAAGAGTCCCAATGTCATTCTGAGGTGACTCTCCATGATGCTATAGATCTGGGCTCTGGTTCTCATCCTGTCACCAGCTCACTGTGTGTTCCTGAGTAAGTTACTTAACCTCTCTGAGCCTGGTTTTCTCATCTACAAAAGAGCATTAGGCTGATTGCTGGAGACACTTTCCAGCTCTGGTCTTTGTTGATGTTTCTATCTGGGAGGTAGCTTTTCTCCTGGCCAAGTTTGTGTCTGCCTCATAGTGTGAAATTCCAAGGTTGGCCACAGCTGAGTTCAACCCTCCACGCAGCCACGAAGCCAGCTGAGAGACCTGGAACATGGCTCTTACCATCGCCAAATTTCAACTTCCTCTTCTGCAAAATGAAAAAAACCTTACTGCTTTGCTGGGTGGTGGTAAGGTCCAAACGAAGTACTGTAGCATCTTAAGTTTCTAGCTCAGCCCCTGGCACCAGCCAGGCCTTGGAGAAGTTCAGTTTCTTTTTTCTTCTCTCCAACACTCATTGTCTATGACTCCCTTTCCTAGAGCAGGTGTGTTAGCCACTCCCTCCTCATTCCCACAAAGCCCAGAGCAGGAAGGTGAAAGTCATGGGAAACCAAGGATGAATCTTTAAGCCCTGTTTTCCATTACCCACCCCAAATCTGCAGCTAAATGTCCTTTTCAAGTTCATGAACATTGCCCTTCTAATGATAATGACAGAAATAATGTTGAGTGTGGCAGGCTCTGTGCTGAGCACTTTAGGGACACTCTTTGCATTCTTTTGCTTCTTTTTTAAAAAAATATATTTCATTGATGATGCTATTACCGTTGTCCCATTTCTCCCCTCTTTATTCCCCTCCACCCTGCATCCCCCAACCCACCCTCATTCCCCCCCTTAGCTCATGTCCATGGGTCATACATATAAGTTCTGTGGCTTCTACCTTTCTTATACTATTCTTAACAACCCCCTGTCTATTTTGTACCTACTACTTATGCTTCTTATTCTCTATACTTTTCCCCCGTTCTCCCCCCACCCCCTCCCTGCTGATAACCCTCCATGTGATCTCCATTTCTGTGATTCTGTTCCTATTCTAGTTGTTCGCTTAGTTTGTCTTTGGGGTTTTTTTTGTTTTTTTTTTTTTTTGGTTCGGTTGTTGATAGTTGTGAGTTCGTTGTCATTTTACTGTTCAGTTTTTGATCTTCTTCTTTTCCTTAAATAAGTCCCTTTAACATTTCATATAATAAGGGCTTGGTGATGATGAACTCCTTTAACTTGACCTTATCAGGGAAGCACTTTATCTGCCCTTCCATTCTAAATGATAGCTTTGTGGATAGAGGAATCTTGAATGTAGATTCTTGCCTTTCATGACTTCAAATACTTCTTTCCAGCCCCTTCTTGCCTGCAAGATTTCTTTTGAGAAATCAGCTGATAGCCTTATGGGAACTCCTTTGTAGGTAACTGTCTCCTTTTCTCTTGCTGCTTTTAAGATTCTCTCCTTCCCCTTAATCTTAGGTAATGTAGTTATGATGTGCCTTGGTGTGTTCCTCCTTGGGTCCAACTTCTTTGGGACTCCCTGAGCTTCCTGGACTTCCTGGAAGTCTATTTCCTTTGTCAGATTGGGGAAGTTCTCCATTATGTTTTCAAATAAGTTTTCAATTTCTTGCTCTTCCTCTTCTCCTCCTGGCACACCTGTGATTTGAATGTTGAAAAGTTTAAGGCTGTCCTGTAGGTTCCTAAGCTTCTCATATTTTTGAATTCTTGTTTCTTCATTTTGTTCTGGTTGACTGTTTATGTCTTCCTTCTGGTCCAAACTATTGACTTGAGTCCCAGTTTCCTTCCTGTCACTGTTGGTTCCCTGTACATTTTCCTTTAATTCACTTTTCATAGCCTTCACTCTTTATTTTGCGACCTTACTCAACCAGTTCTGTGAGCATCCTGATTACCAGTGTTTTGAACTGTGCATCTGATAGGTTGCTATCTCTTCATCGGTTAGTTGTATTTTTTTCTGGAGCTTTGATGTGTTCTTTCATTTGGGCCTTTTTTTTTTTTTTTGTCTTGGCACACCTGTTATATTGTAAGGGGTGGAGCCTTAGGTATTTGCCAGGGTGGGGCAATGACATCACTATGTTGTGGCGCTGTTTGTGGGGGAGGGGTACAAAAAGGAACAATGCCTCTTGCTGGGATCTCTGCCAGCTTCCAGTCACTTCCCCCACTACCCATAAGCAAATTGGGCCCTTCTGGTGCTGATTCCCAGGTGGGTGGGTTTGTGTACATTCCAGGACCCTGCGGGTCTCTCCAATGAACTCTCCTGGGAGGTTGGGAGTTTCTTCCACTGCCTCAACCCCCACAGGTTTTTTCAGTCAGAGGTTTGAGGCTTTATTTTCCCACACTGGAACCCTGGGTTGGGTGGTCTGCCTCACTCCCCAGTTGATTCTCTTGGTTTATCGGCATGCACAAGTGGGACTGCCCATTCTGCCAGCTGCCACTTTGCCTGCCTGGTCCTCCAGCTGCTGCCTTGCCATGAGTCCTGTCCGTCCTGGCTGCCCATCTCTGCCCTTCCTACTGGTCTGGATGAATGTTTCTTCTTTAACTCTTTGGATGTCAGACTTCTATGCAGTTTGATTTTCTGGTAGTTCTGGTTGTTTTTTTTTTTTGTTTTTAAACTTGTTGTTGTCCTTTTATTTGAGCGAGGAGACACAGTGTATTTATCTATGCCTCCATCTTGCATTCTTTTGCTTGTCACATAAGGATGGTATTATACCCACTTAATAGATGAGAAAACTGATGGCTTAAGAAAGGTTGGAGAACTTGCCCAGTTAGCAGAAAAACAGTCGACCTGCTGGGCCAAAGCCCAACCTATTTATGGAGCAGGTGCACCTCCCTCCTGCCCTGGTAACATATCTCCTGCCTCAGGTGACCTTGAGCATTCATTCTGGTGGGTTTATGTCAAAGCTATCAGCCAGGCAGGAATGAAAGGGGTGTGTGAGCATGGTGGGGTTGGGAGGGTGAATGGCCAGCAACCATGGTGCCTCTGGGCTTAGGGTGAGTTTGCAGCCTGGTGGCATCCTCTTGCCCCTCCTCCTTAGTTCTGTGGCTTCCATGGAGAGAAGGGTGACTGACCGCCTAGTGGCATTGACAGTGTACACTCCCAGGTGGTTTTCAGGCTCCAATTGGCATTCAGGCCATTAGTTCCAGAAGTGCCAAAGTTTGTACATGGAGCTGGGGGCTGGGAGAAGTGAGGCACAAGGCCTGGGATTACCCAGCGGCCAACCATGACCCTGGAAGGCTCGGCTTACACTCCTGCGTGTTTCTGCCTGGGAATGGGGAGAAGTCTGGTCTCCAGCATGGGAGCTGTCACTCTTATTTGTGTGTGTGTTTTTTGTTTGCTGCCAGGTGCTCCCAAGCCTGCAGTGTGAGGAGAGTCTGGAAATGATTGCAGCTCCTCCCTGGCTGAGAAGAGTGGAGAAGAGGAAATAGGCAGTGGGGCCCATTAACCTGGAGGTTGCAGAGCAAGCTTCCACTAGGCCTGAGCAGTGTTAGTGGGGCCTGGGCCAGGGTCTTTCTCCTGCAGGTGTGCATGTCAAGCTGGCTCCTGCCAGGGATTTTTTTGCTCTCAACATGGTCAGTTTGCCTCCTGAGGCCTAGGGAAGAATTTCTCCATTCCAGATTTTTTTTCCCTGTGATGATCCTGTGGTGGGAATCTCACAGCAGTAGACTCAGGGGTCAAGAGTTAGTTTTGTTGGGGTTAAAGCCTAGGGCTAAAGGGTCAGCCGTATGATATGGACAAGTTGCCAAAATGCTCTGGGCCTCAGTGTTCACATCTGTAGAACTGGATACAAACAGGACCTACCACATAGGTTCCTGTGTACCAATATGAGGCACGTCAAGCATTCGGCACCAGCTAGGGCACATGGTAGGGGCTTGCTAAATGTCACGAATTGTGTGTTCAGAGAAGTCTTACGGGTTGCAGCAGATCCTGCCAGGTTTTTCCCACGTGTCTTTGGGTCATAACATTAATCCGACTTTGCAACATTGTAGAAATCTCCTGAGCCACGCTCCCAGATCCAACAGGGCACCCTCCCAGAGAAACAGAGGTCTGTTACTAACCTTTATCCAATTTTCAGTCACAATGCAACAGCACTTGTTGCCTATGAACTCATTCAGTCCTTACTCTAACCTCATGAGGCAAGAACTATGTTCCCTTCACCCTCCCCAGAGTTAGGGGATGAAGTCGTGTGCTCAAGGCTCCCCAGCCAGACTGAGGCAAAGTCAGGATTGGGAAGCAGAGTGCCCTGAGCCCCGAAGTCCCTCCCTGTCTTGTCAAGTAGAGGGCTGAAGATTCCTGGACGGTGGAGATTTTGTCCAAAGTTACCCTCTGCTCTTGGTAGAGGCCCCACATCTCTGCAGAGGTGGCTTAACTCTTCCTTGGCCTAACAGACAAGGGGCTGCATGACACTACACACCAGGCAAGCATGTCCTCTGTGTCCTTCTGGGGCGATGCCACTGGACCCATGCCACGTCCTGCTGCCCTCCGCCCAGCTCGACCTCCCTGGACAGATTGAAGTCTGTGCAGAACAGGCTTTGAATGCCAAGCAGGCTGTATGGGCTCCATCCTTCATGCTGGGGAGGGCCCTGGCGGGGATGGGAGAACGTGCAATGTGGTTGTATATCGAAAAGGTTTCCATATGAAAAGATAGCGGGACAAGGGCATTGACTTGGCTCTTTTCTCTCCTGAGTTGAAAATATTGAATACACCTGAAGACTCAGTTAACGATCTTAGAAGGGAGCATCAGAAATTTTGAAGAGATTTTCCAGTGCACAGAAGACAGACACATCAATAACTTTGCTAGACCACCTGTCTCACCCCCACCCTGCCAGGGCTCTGCAGGGAGGGCTCCTGGCTGATTGTTCTGCCAGGGGTTCCAAGAGGGAGTGTAGCAGCTGCTCCAGATTACAGTCCTGCAAGAGCCGCTAAAACCAGGCCCTGTGTCCATTTAGGAAAATGCACTTTGCAGCTCCTATTATCTGAATATTGGGGAGGGATTTGCACACACAGATAATTGTCTCATTTGTTTAAGTTTTAGGGGTGGGCACAACCCCACTCCCATGCCAAGACAGTGTCCACTGTCTTTAGGATATGGGTGATTGTATCTACTTCCTGTCTTATTTACTTAAAATTATTCACCTGTGTGTTATTACATTTTTATTTTTCATATAGGTTCATGAGCTGGTCTTTTTTTTTTCCCTAGATTTTATCATCCTTTCAAACTATTGAGTCATATTTTCTTCTTTAAAAACTCTCAATTGAAATATAAAAATCACCACTGCTTTCCTTTTAAGAAAGATTACAGTCAATTCAATTATCGACCTTTAGATCAGAAACTATAATTTTATGTTCAGATCACCGTGTGAGACCTGTAATCAGAAAATTAACTGTTCTGAGTATGCAGAGAAATGGGGTGGATCCAGAAGCTTCTTTCCTGGCCTAGAGAGAGTTTGAAGAGCAAAGATGGGCAGTGACACTCTGATGAGTTTTAACCCTCTCTTTTCTAAGTTTTTCTGTTAAAAAAAAAAAAAAGAAAGATAGCTGCCCTTGCTTTCAATATGGAGAAATTTGTGCTTGCCCTACAGACAATGATTGGGGGAAACTTCCAGAAACACAGACATCACACAGATAATATGCTGCTTTCTGTAGCCCTTTAGGGAAGGAGGATCAATTACCTTGACTGAATTGATTAGATTCTTCAGGAAAGCAAGTATTTTGACTGGGTCTGGGTCTTCGCCATTAATTGACTGGATATTTGCCTGAATTGGTTTTTCCGGCTATGCATAGGTGGCTTGGCCTCTGCGTTCCCTGGAGGATGTAACATAAAGAAGTTTCCTATAAATGCCACGGATTCCTCCTGATCTCCCTCCCCTCTGCCCTCACCAAGAAGCAGCAACTCAGTAGGAACAGCCACTTTGGCTTCTTCCCTCTGAGAGCCATGAAGAAGATGCTTCAGGGAGGAACTGACCCATGGTGGCCCTGGGGAACCCAAGAGGCAATCCAGACTGTCTACCCCAACCTCCAACAGACGCACTGGATGAAAACCACGCACCCCCCCCCCCCCCATATATATCATGATCAACTACCTCCAAGTCTTACTAGGTAGAAATTCTGCCTTGGAGTTCACACTGTGTCCTTGGGTCAGGACCTGCACAGTTGTTCTAAGCCAGGTAGGAAGCCCGAGGACACTGAAGTGCCAGAGGAGAATGGAAGAAGCGCCCACTCAATGTGTCCCCGGGGCCCTCTGGAGAGTTGACCTTACAGCCCTCACCAGCTAGGCTTCCTGTGAGCGAGCCCCAAGGACTCCCCTGGGAGCACATTGCCCTGCTCTCTGCCCCCTCCCACTTTCTTGAAATCAGGCATCTCTCCACATTCTGATGTCACTTCCTATCCCAGAGTTGCTCACCCCTCAGCCAAGAGCCTGAAACCCGACTTCCTCCTCCCTGGGGTGCTTCTGAATTCCTTCAGAGGCATCTCTTTCAGAAGCTTCTGAGGCTGAGTGTCATCTCTCAATTGCTGAAGAATATATTAAAAACTCTTGATAACAACGCTTTTGCTGTTAAATACAAAACCAGCCCTTTTCAAAGGCCCCCTGAAGGGCCTAGAACATGCCCTGACTATAGAGAAGGAAACATTTTATCCTGGAGACTTTTAAGCAGAGAAACACCCAATTGATTGGGCTGCCTAAGTGTAAAATCATTTACATGGCGGGCCATGGAGGCAGCCAGGGGCTCCCCAGGCCCAGCTCAGGTCCATCCAGTTCTTCTTTGCTGTCGGTGCCTCTGCCCTCAGACTTAGTTCATTAGTGTGCACAGCACTGGTCGGGAAGGGCCCCAAACTGCCTGCCTCATGCCTGCAAATTAATTGTATGCCCACAGGTTTGCAGAAACATCCACTTCGGCTCTGGAATCTTCCTTCTGACAACTGTGGAAACCCAAGCCTGGCTTCTGTGATCTTCAGACAAAATGGGACAAAGTAGTGATGAGTGAATCAAGAGGTAGAGGTAGGACTTGGACTACCCGAGAGCTAGCTGTGTCACTCAGGGCAAGTTACTTAACCTCTCTGAATGTCATTTCCCTGTCTGTGAAATGGGAACACAACTAGTACCTACCTCCTAGGGTTGTTGGGAGGGTCAAATGACAGAAGGTGTGGATAGCATTTGGCATAGTGCACAGCACATGCATGTACCCAATCAGTGTGAGATATCATCCCCAGCATCATCTTCTTCATTATGCCTCTCAATTTGGCCCCAAGACTCTGTATGCAGAAGGAACCAGGAGCCAAAACGCTGACCTTCTTGCATCCTGCTCAGTGCCACGGAGGATTGGTTAAGGTAAATTACCATTACTAGGAGTGCTTTTGAGAAATGTCTATCCTAGAGGGTTTTTTTTTTTCCATGGAGATTTCAAACAGCTTCATAGAAAATGGACTCTCATGGCCCGGCTGGTGTAGCTCAGTGGATTGAGCGCGGGTTGGGAACCAGAGGGTCCCGGTTCGATTCCCAGTCGGGGCACATGCCTGGGTTGCGGGCCAGGTCCCCAGTGAGGGCCATGTGAGAGGCAACCATACATTGCTCTTTCTCCCTCCCTTCTCCTCTCTCTGAAAATAAATAAATAAAATCTTTAAAAAAAAAAGAAAATGGACTCTCCTGGCCAACGAGACCATACATCACTGGAGGTGCCCTGGCAGAGGCTGGGAACACACTTGTGGCCACAGAGAGGGTGTTTAGCATGGCCGGGGCACCTGAGCTCCCTCCTTTCAACCCCCTACGATCTGTGCAGCTCTGGGGACAGTAGCTCTGTGTAAAAGTATCAGCCGTTAAAGGGCCATGGGTCTTTGTCAATGGATTCATTTTACAATTTTTTATTGAGTTCCTACTAACGCTGTACTAGGTGCCAGGGGACTTCCTGCGGAGCTCTACTTCAAGAGAGATACTCTCCGAAACTGGAAATGTGCAGGAGAAGGTGGCCCCAGGGAATGAAGCTGGAAGAAGTTAGGGAGGGATGGGGTTACTGTAAATAGAGTGAGTGAGGAAGACCTTCCTGAAGGTGAGACTGGGCCTAGCAGCCAGCTACCAAGAGCAGAGAGGACTACATTCCAGGTGGAGGGGACAGCAGGTACACACATTGTTCCATGAGGTTAAGGAACAGATATAAGACCTGCGGGCTGGATCCCAGACCCCAGGGGAGTGGGCAGTGAGGTGAGGATGGACACCCAGATGGGGCCCAAGCCCTTCAGTGCCTTGATGGCTATGGCAAGAATATGGGATTTTATTCTAATCAGTGGGAAGCCACTGGAAGGTTTTAAGCAGGGGTGACAACAGTGGATTGACCCAGAGTAAACATCTTCCAGTATGGGACATCCCTTGGTCATTGTTTCCAACACAGAGAAGTGTTTTTGCAGGAAGGAAAGCCTTCCTGCAGGGAAGGAAAACTCAGCTAATGTGTCTATGGAAGTAAATGTAGAGGCAAGAATCCTGTTTTACAATGAAACATGCTTTGAAATGCCAGGGGTATTTTCCCAACTGATTCCAGAGTCTTTGGGAGGCTTTCAGCTCACGGGACCTGTAATGAAGGTGGCCCTTATCAGTCGGAGCTTGAGCTGCCTTAATTAGACCCAGATTCTCTATCTTTAAATTGGTCTTACATCAAAGGTAGAGTTATAATTGCAGGTGATACATTTGTGGGCTGCATTGTCATGCAGAATATGGCTGCCAGCAGGTTGTGTTGGGGTTATTGAAAAGCAATTTGCAGGGGAGGTCTATGGGGGAAAGGTATTCACCTCACTAAGTGGAAAGAAAAGAAAAAAAAAGAAAGAAAGAAAAGGAAAGGAAAAGAAAAAGAGTAATAGATACTTGAGGTCTTGGGATAAACATGTTTTAACAAGAGGTATTAAAAAATGAGACCCTTCAGCATTTTACCAACTATGTTTTGCATGGACATGTGGCTTAAGCCACCCCTGGCTCTGAGACATGTGGCTCTCAAGGTCCACGCTGTTAGGGGCCATTGCTGGTCTGCATCGGATGTGGCTTTGGGACTGGCTTTTGGGGTCATAAGAGGTTATCGGGAAAGCTCAGGCAGCTGGAGGCTGTTTGGTGGCCGCTCACCCATCCCCACTCTGAGTTTTGAAACTGGGAGATTTTAGGCTTGCACAGTGCAAAGGGAAGACACTTGACTTGGTTTTTGCGTTTTGGAGGCATGCTGTTTACTGTGTGATCAGATGCCGAGTGAGAATCTGCTGTTGTCAGTGAGCGGAGATCACCACGAAGCCCTCAGGACAATGCGGATGTGTTCCTAGGGTTAGGGTTTGAGACTAGCTGAGTCTCATGACAGAGAAGAATGTCTTAGGTCTTAGAAAAGGCCATGAAAGTTAAAAGATCATTCAACTTCCAAAGCAGAACTTCTGGGTGAAACATCACAAAGGCAGAGTCATGTTCATTATCGACTGCTCTGTATTTTGCTGTGCAGTAGCTTAGAATGTCCAAGAAGGGTGCATAGGATCTAGTCAAAGAGGAGATTCCTGGGATTCTGCCTAACTCCTCCATTTGCTGCCACGTGAGACAGAGCAAACCAAGTGCTTCCCCCAACCCAACCTGCTGCCAAGTTAAGACCCATGAGTCAGATCTCCCAGAAAATGTTCAAAAATAAACCCTTTACACTATCTCTCCCTCTTTTCCTATATCATCATTTCAGGAGCTACTTTGTAAACATGAAATAGTTTATCATAGCAGACTCTGATCCTCGAGGTCATTCATGAAATTGCATTGTCTACCATTGCGTCTACAGCCCTCCAGCAACTGGTCACTTCTAGGGGGTAAGGGTGTGGGTTGTGGGTAGGAGGCGGCCACCTATCAAAAGTTTGGAAGCATTCTGTAACATGGCTGGATATTTTTCACTTTTCATCTGTCTGTTCTGGTCCCTGGGAGGCAGGCGACCTCTTGCCTCTTAACTTGGGATTGTGTCCCTGGGCAAGAAGGCAGCTTTATCTCTGAAGAGTTTGGGCCTAGGGAAGGGGAGGTCAGGTTAGTCACCAAGGGCAGGGAATCCAGGCCTTCACTCCAAACCACATTCACTTTTCTAATCAAAGTGGCTCATATGATTCCAATTATTTTTTCATCCTCTCCGAGGGCAGCAGGTCATAGGGTAGGCTGATGACCTGTGAAATTTCAATTTTAAAGAATGAAACTGGTTTCGATTTATTAAAAAGTCAGCCATTCCTCCGGTTCTGTGTGGATGTGGAAAGGCAAGAATAGCTGCCAAAAGCCTGGGTGATACCTGATGACCCCCGTCCCCGAGCCTTGGCAGCTCCTCAGGCCGAGTTTCTGTGCCCAGGACATGCAGAGAACTCTCCTCTGACTTGCTAGAGAAGTGGTTTGAAGCCACAAAGCCACATATGCCCTCCTGACAATGTCACAGTGCAGCCTGGTTGGGTTGTATGAGGCCCGTCACCATAGACATCCTTGAAAACGTGGGTTTGTCAGAGTGGAATTGACTTCGTGAGTATCCACTGTGCTTGACCTTGACCCCTTGCTTCCTTCCTCCCACCATTTCTGGTTGATGTCGTTGAATATGGTGTCTGGGCTTCTAGGTCAGTGTGTAGGCCGGAGAGAGGGCACAGAGCTGCTCCAGGCAGTAGCACTTTCCCCTTTGTTTTCTCAGACTCCTGCATTGACCCACTGATGAGACAATCCTTGGGCCCTTCATCTAATTTGCCTTAACCCTCCCCTTGGAAAACGATCCGATTTCTGGAATGACTGGACTCAGTATATGCATCTATCCATCAACATGGATGAATCTTAAAAATATGACCCTGAGTATAAAAAAAAAAAAGAAAAAGAATGAGTTACATAAGACAATGTGATTTACAAAAATTAAAAGGAGATGCACAGGAAGCAGCAATACATGGGGAAAAAAAATCACATTAACCAATTAGAAGAGCTACCTATGAAAGGAGAGGAAAGGAAATGGAATATAGGGATCTAAAGGAAGAAATAAAATGAATGAATAAATCAATCTACCAATGGTGACAACATCCCATGAGCTGAAGAGTATGACTAACTTACTATCCTATCCTTAGCGTAAAGAATATAATAAAAAGCAATGTCATTTTGATAATCTTCTAGTGCTCGACCTGAGGCCCAGGACCCAGGTGGTGCTGAATGACCAAGACGGCCAAGAGGACCAGCTCGGCCCGAATCCTTCCAGGCTACAGCTCCCTGTCTGGATGCAAAGGACGCCACCAGGAGAAGACGGGCCATGCTCCCCGGGCGAGCACTTTCCGGAGGAAATGGCAGAATCAGGGGGGCTGCTTTCTCTTTCTCTGACTGTGGCCCCTTCTCCTGACCTTGTTATGGGGCCAGCAGTAGGCTGAGCTTTAGTTTCACCATCTGTAAAATGGGATGATACCAGAACCTCCCTTATAAGGCTGCTATGAAGAATGAGTGTGTAAATGCCTGCTTTGCTCTCAGCAGAGTGCCTGGCTCACAGGAAATGTTTATTGTTATGATCATTATCAGAATAATACTTGCAAAGAATAATAACAACGGCAATAGTATTGGGTTGGCCAAAAAAGTTCATTTAGTTTTTTTCCTGTACTATAAGCTCCAGTGATGCTTAGTTGTCTTTAACTTCAGTCAAAACACTTTTGTTAGACTGTTTTGTGACAGCTGTCATATCAGCGTGCATTTAAAAGAAACTTATCAAAATTGGTGAATTTTTGTGCAGCCATTTTAATGCTGAGGATGGAAAGAAATATACAATGTTTAGAGTGCCTTATGCTTAATTATTTCAAGAAAGGTAAAAACCTAACTGAAATGCAAAAAAAAAAAAAAAAAAGAATTGTGCAGTGTGTGGAGAAGGTGCTGTGACTGATCGAACCTGTCAAAAATGGTTTGCAAAGTTTCTTGGTACTATTGACATTTTGGCCAAATGATTCTTTGCTGTGGGGCTGCCTAATGCACTGGCAGATGTTAAGCAGCACCCCTGGCCTCTACCCACTAGAAGCCAGTAGTGGGAGACAGCTGACATACTCACAATATTCCAATCAATAAAGTTATCGATGAAAATTAAAAATGTGTCTTTTATTTTATAAAAAAACTAAATGGACATTTTAGTCAACCCAATAATAATGAAAATAATAAATTACAGGAAGCGTTTTTCTCTTTCTTGCGTAAGCCTTGCTCAGAAGGTCCACTTTGGGAGCTATTCTAAAGCCCCTGGATCTTTGGAATCCAGACAACGTGAAATCAATGAAGTCAGTGAAGTCTTCTGAGATTCCGGAAGACAGAATATTCATTGTCATCTCTTAAGTCTCCTAAGGATCTTCCAAGGCTGGGGCCACAGAGAGGAAAGTCCTGGAAGTCATATCAGACACTTCAGTGCAAGTGATCTGAGTCCAGGCTCACAGCGAGAAGGAAGCTCTGGGAGAGGGACGAGTCACATGTGATGCTGAGGATAAGCAAAGACTAGCTGGTGACCCACCTGTGGAATACCTGCATGCACACACATTGGCCCACTGGTTCTTCTGCAGGCTCATCGCCAAATTTCTTAGTGCTGGTTTCACATGGATGCTTAAATGGACACCCCAATTGGCCCACTCACAAAATTGGCCCTGTGGCCCACGTGTGACCTCTTTGCCTGTGGAATTTTGCAGACTGGCCAGCTGGAGGCTATTTTCTTGGGTGGTATTAGGAGGAAGCCTGGAGAGACTTCTAAACTTGTTTTTAACGTAACATCTTCACCTTTGTTTGGAAACAGAGAGGAGGCAGATGGGACAGTCCATCCAAGAAATTTCTCTGCTGCTTTGAACTTCTAAAATTGAATGGAATGGGTCTCTGAGCTGGCTTGTGTTGAAGGAAACCAAGCCAAGCCAGTCATCCTGGGACCCAAGGCTGACTTCATGCTTTCTTCAGATGGACACTGAGCTTTGCTGATGGCCTGAGGCAGGTCTGATGAATGGAGGAGAAGCTTTAATACAGAGTCTGTCCTGGAGGTTTAAGTAGGACACATTTTCCCCTAAATGCTTTTCTTCAAGGTCACTTTGGGGATAGAGCGAAGCAACATATTTTTTCTAAATATACTGTTTCTTAGAGAGCGGGATACACCCAGCAGCCATCCTCTCTCTGTTTTCCACTTCCCCGTTGTTTGGGAGCCTGTCTGCTTTATCACCCCTTCATTTTCAACCTTCTGGTGTCATTTTATCTCAGGTATCACTCCTAAGTACCAAAAACAAGTTTAAAGTATTTTTAAAATGCAATCTGAAAGTCTTTATCCTTTAATGTGGTGGCTTTGATCCATTCACATTTATTGTGATCACTCAGCTGCTCAGATTTATTCAAATGATTGCTTTTGTGTTTTTTCATTTATCAAATCTGTCTTCCCAACTTGCTTTACACTGAGCATAAAGGATGAGAGAAAACATTCCGTTGCCTTTTCATCTCCTGCAAAAACCACCTGCGGGTGCTTCCTTCAACTCCTGAGGAAAGCCTGTACTTTCTGTCCTGAGTATCCCAATCTCTTTATTTCCCTGAAGCCTATAGATCTAGGGTGGGAAGGACAACACTGGGTGCTGAGCCAAGAAGAGGATGGTGCGTTGCATCTTGGTCTTTCCACCAATGTAGAAATAGGGGGAAAGGACAAGGGATGAGATCAGAAAGCACAAGAAGCAGAGAAGGTGGCAGCAGCTGGCTTTGAGATCTACCGGGTGGAGCCAGATACAGCTTCACCATCTCAATGGTAGAACTTGATGCACCAGCTGGAGGCCCTGTTTTTGTAACAGAGAGATTTCAGCCTTCTTCCTCTTCAGGACTGGTAACTGTGCCATTGCCCTCACTACCAGCTTTTCTCGCCCAAGACCGTGGCTAATGACTCAGAACTTGGAACCCAAGCCCATGGTCTCCAGATGTCAGCAACTGCTTTTGGTTTCCAGAAGACTCGGCCAGCCCTCAGCTCTGATAGCTTCTCCAATGGTTGGCCCAACAGACCAGTGGCCATACACTTGCCCCAAATTTGGCTGGGCTCTGGGAACAAGTGGTCAGGGCTGCATGGAGCAGATGGTGTGTGTGTGTGTGTGTGTGTGTGTGGCCCAGCCAAAAGCTCTTAAAGCAGGGCCTGAAAGGCACAACCCATAATAAGCAGTTGTAAATTGTCCCACCCTTTGTGCTGCCAGCCAGAGGTCAAGAATTTTTATAGTTCTTTTAATGGAGGAGGACAAGTCCAGTGTGCTGGTGGTCTTCCGCAGCCTGGGCGCTCCTGCTCAGCCTGGAAGAGCAATGCATACATACACACACTTTACTTTAACAGACAGCATGAGGCAGAAGGGTCTATAGCAGGACCGGAGGGCCAGGGGGCCGGGTCACTTGCTACGCTCACACATGTTGAGGAGATCCAAACGAAGTCAGTCATCTCGAAACCCCACGGATGCCTTCATGCTTTATTCAGATGGATGCTGAGCTTGGCTCTAGGGTGATGGCCTGAGGCAGTGGCCTGCTGCAAGCTGGTTCAGCCAAGACATAGAATAGACACAGGCTGGGCCAGAGGGAGCCTTGGCAGCGGCTGCAGTTGGGCCATCCAGAGGCCACAGCCTAGGGTGCAATTCAATGCAAATGACATCTACTCAAGGATCTCTGCTCGGCTGAGTGTTGGGGGCCCAGTTGTATAAAAACGGTCCTCTGTCCTTCAGAACATAATGTGGCATGCGGGGAGTGAGACTAATACATAGACATTAGAAATGATAGGAGAACATAGGCCAAGAGAACAGCACTGGAGGAGGGTTCCATGGGCTCCAGAAGTCTGGGAAGACGTACAAAGAATGGTTAGGACGCCAGCTGTGGTGCTCCTCTGGGCTTGAATCTCTCCTCTGTTTCTGTTTACAGATTATGTGGCCTTTGGTAAGTCATCTCCTTCACCTATAAACCTACCTGATAGGATTTCGTGAACATTAAATGAGGTAATATCTGTGAAGCGCTTTGCACCAGGCAGGACATACAGTGCTCAAAAAATGAATGAAAACTCTTATTAGTTCTAGAGAAAGTGATCATTTCAAGGTCACTGAGGCCTTTAAGGAAATAAAGAGAAAGAGGTAGAACAGTCAGAGCAAGAGGAGCAAAGAGCATAAACACGCATTTTAAAAATTGCTCACCCAGAGTTTCTGGGGGGAGGGGTGTGGTTCACATGCGCAAGAAATATTGATTAAGTTGCCATTGGCCAGGCAGCATGGAATACAATGGTGAACTAGGCAGAAGTAATCTCTGTTCTCAATTGGCCATTGTGGAGGAAGAATCCGGGAAGGGTGTCAAAATATTTTGTCCAATCCAAGACAATATTCAAGTCAAAGTTGAGGGCTTTGGTATGGAGAGAACATGCAGTGAAACTCCTGTTCGCTCTAACATGTCTTGGAATATCTCATCCTCAGAACTTTATCTCTAGCAATTCCACTATGCAGAGCATTTCATACAATTAACTGAGAACATGGAACTTGCTGCTGGAACATCTGGAAAGTTCTACAACCCTGAGCATTAACTACCATCTAATGTAGGGGGCAACTTACCTGCAGAATGGTTGGACCATGAGGCTGACACCCCAGTGACGATCAGCCCCCCTCAACTGAGTCACAGCAGGGCTGTTCCGTGATTTGACCACAGCACTGGAGGTAATCCCATCCTTCTAGCGGGCGAGGCTCTGGAACAAGCATGTGACTCAGTTGAAGAAAACGCCATACAGGAGGAGATACACTGGAAACTTCTGAGAAAACCTTAATGGAGAATATCTAGAGAGTGTCTCCTGATAGACACAACAGAGAAATACTTTGCCTTGATTGCCGCTCCTGGCCATAGTACAATCATGAGGGAAACCTGCCCCAGGTGGACCCCAATGCCATGGGTGCCAGGGGAAAGATAGGAAAGACATGGGTCCTGCATGATCTAGATGATTGGCCAGCACCAACTTGGAAGCTCAGCCACCTCTGAACTTTCTGCACTTGGGCCATGATACATTCTTCAGTACTTAGGCCTGTTGAATGGAACTGTCTGTTATTTGTGCTCTAACATGTCCTAATAGACATGCTTGATAAAAGAGAACCAGGGATGTATTTGAATGGTTCTCTCTCTAGTTGGCTTCATCAGGGCTTTGGTCCTCCCAGTGGGAACTTACGCAGCCAAGCCCAATTCCTGCTCATCTGACAGCCTCTAAGATGCTCCCAGGAGCGCTCATTCTTCTGTGGATAGAGACCTACTTGGGAACGCAAATCGTGGTGATATCAACCTTTGGATTAAGTCAGGTTGAATAATAGCAGGCACTTTTCCATGGACGTGTCTGAGAAGTTTATATACTTTATTGGTTCCTCTCAACAACGTGTGAAGTGGATCTTGCCATTGTCTACATATTAGGAATAAGGACATTGAGATACAGAGACATTAAGTAACTTGTCCAGAGATACACAGCTAATGAGTGGCTGAAGCTGGATTCAAAATCAAGTAGTTTGGCTTCAGAGTCTGTGCCGTTAGCTGAATTGTTTCTCATTTGAAGTGGTTCTCTGATCTCCACATCAAAAGTATATAAGGGAAGAGGCAGAAATGACCCATGAAAATAGAACTCACTTGAAATCATAAAATGGGAAAAACACACCTTTAAGATCTCATCCATCTCCAGGGAAGCCACTGCAGGCTTTGGAGAACGGAGTGTAAGTTTCAGGCAATTACTTGTTTTTCTCTAGCCCGCATCTCGTGTCTTTATAATCTCATCTCTCCATCATTTCTCTAGTGACCATCTCTCTTTTCCCCTCTTCATCTGTGTTAAGAATAAGTGAAATGATAATCTATTACCAGACAAAGTCTACAACTTCTGACCACAGTTACTTTGGTACAAATTTTACATTTTTACCCACCACCCAGGCCTAAAGAAAGTTCTGATATGAGAAGACAGCTCCCATGTGAGCCTTCTACTTCTCTGCCAAATGGTTCGTGATTGTCTCCCCCCTTTTTAATTTTGCAAAACATTTGTGTTGTGTCTTCAGTGGTACAGTGGCAGGCCAGGTGATGGGAAGGGAGCCTGTGGGGATGAGGTGTCTGGCTTGGCCATGGGGTGGGCTGCAGGTGCTTGGGAAGGCTGGCCGATGAGAGACACGAGACACTTCTTGGAACACGGCTGACAAGTTACTGCTGGCCCAAGCTTAGGGCCTCATCTCCCTCCAGCTCAGCCCCAGGTCACCAAAAGGAAATGCATTTAATTTTCAAATCCCTCCCGGAGCCAAAGAGAATTCCAGCAAAACAGCCATAAACATTGAAAGAGTCTCATCTGATTTAGGAAAACATTCCATTGGATTTAAAATGAAATATCCTGTGACTAATCTCATGAAGGACTGGGAACGGCTCTCACTTCAATTTGGTGGTCAGTGAGGGGACTCCAGAGAGAGACCTTGGCGGTCCCCCACACCACTTCGGGAACGGTGATAAATCAGCTAGGACTGAGTTTTCAAACAAGGATTGGGAAGGCCTTGCTGTTTGATCCTCAAGACCCCCTTCTTCTCAATTTGTCATTGATTTCCCATCAAGAGAGTTTGTGAAACTGAATCCCCCATGCAATTCTGGCACTTTGTAAGCCAGTAAATAAAACCCAAATGTTAATTCGTATGAGCACAACATTCCCTGCCAAGAATGAATAATCCACTGTGAAGGAAACAGCATCACGCATCCTTGGATGAGGGAACAAGAAACAGTGAGCAGAGCTGTTCAAAGCAGAGGGAACAAGGAACTAGGAGCTGGGAGTTAGGAGGGAGGTAAAACCAGAAAGAGGGATGCAAAGAGAAGAGGAAGAGGGACCAAAGCACCTTTGAAGGTAGGTATTTGTCCTGCCTCCTTGACTTGAGTGTCAGCTTCTTATGGCCAGCACCAGACAGTGACAGTAGCTTTGGTTCCATGTGCCTGCTCAGCACAGAGTACTTTCTACCTACATTCATTTCCTCTGCACAGTGATCTCTGAGGCAGGTTATGCTGTCATCCCCACTTACAGATGGAGAAACTAAGGCTCAGAAACTAAGGCTTAAACAACTTGCTCCTCAGGACAGAGAAAGATGGGACACTTTCTGGGTACCCAAGCCAACTCAGCCCCACGGGACTGCCTGCCCCAGAAAGGGGATGTAAAGTGTGCGTAGAGTGGACAACCACCCCCATATGCCCAGGATTGAAAGGACTCTGGCAAACAAAACTTCCAGGGCTAACACCAGGAATGTCCCAAACAAACGGGAGTGAGTTGGTCACCCTGGGTATGGGTGATCTGACTGAGTAACCCCATTAGGTGTTTATGTCAAGAGCTTCATCAGAAAAACAGGCACTGGTGCCTGCAGCTCTGTCTCTATAAGGTGAAATGGAGAATCAGTCTGGTGTCAGCCTCCCATGTCTTGCCAATAGGGTACCCCCAAAATACTCTCCTGATATACAACGAATGAAGAAAGGAATGACGTAACGACATGTGCCTCTGTCATTGAAACAAATCCACAGTTTCCCTTGGAACCATCTTCCAGCAAAAACAGGAGGACATCATCCTGACTTCCAGTTCCAGAAGGTCTGTAAGTAGATTATGATTTTTGTTTATTATTTATTAACCAGCAGCCCATTTTAAAGGTATAGAGTGCCTCTTTCTGCTCACCTTTGGAACTGTGGAGGTAGAAGAAAGAATTCCTAGGCAGGGAATGTGTCCCCATTTCTGTGCCCTACTTTATAAGCCGAGACCTCTTGCTTATAAATTATGCAAAAATCGAGCCTCTGTCTCCTTAGGGAGTCAAGTCAGTCTTGGAGTCCACCCAATAATAATAGTTTCTACAACAAACAAAGCCATGCATTTCTAAACAGAGTTTTCACGTGTTATCTGACTTGAGCTCCCAGTGACCCCGTGGAACAGACAGGGTCAATGGGACGAGTTTCATGTTTCACGTTCCATGATTGTGGGGGGAGGGACAAGTTTGGAAAAGGTGAGCGATTCATGGCAGATCATACATTTAGGGAGGGGTCGCATTAGAAATTAGATCTCCACCCTTTTACTCCACATTCTAGATGCTCTTTGCAGCACCTCATTCTCCCGGTGTCGGGATAGCCTAATTATTTCAATAGCAAAAACACCTTATGTGAGCTCCATGTAGGAAATGGATATATAAAAAGTCAATATATCTTTATATCTCCCAAACTGATCACAGTGTTTGTTGCACAGGAAGAAATCGCTTCCCCACATGGGCCGAGGGGGCAAGGGAAAGACCGGGCTGCGACATGAACCAAACTGAAGCTTGAGTCCTAGCTCAGCCACCCACCTGCGAAACTCCAGGCAGGTGACGTCACCTCTTCGAGAAGTGCAGATGAAAATACCCTCAGAGCTGCTGTGAGAGCTCCTGACCATAGCTGAGGAGGGCTTAGCACCTAGAAAGTGTTCTGTATTGTGTCCAGGTCCCAGGGCTCTGGGCACTTCCTTATGCTAGCCTGGTGATGGAAGAGCCCCGCTCTCTGGAGGTCTGGAGGCCAGCACTGAACCAGGTGCTTTCTGACCTTCTGTCATGGTTAGCTCACCTTCCCCACCCGAAGGAGAGGGAATGCTTCCTGACTCAGTCAACGTGGTTACAATGCTGTTGGTGACTCCTTCCGTATGTGCCCGGGGCCAAGCTACAGGTGATAATTAGCTCTCAGAAAGTGGAAGGATATTAACTCCAGCATCTCGACTCTAGTCCAATTGAGATAATTAAGTAAAGTGCCCACAGGTGGATCCAGTTAATGAGGCATTGACTGGGCTGCCACTGAGCCAGCCAGGCAGCAGCCATGGAGCCGGGGCATGAGCTTAGCGTAGATGATTAAGCCTTGGGCATAACCAAAAGCGCAGAGCTCTCCCCTCTTCTCCCTTCTCAGCCCTGGGTTTGTTCCTGTCCTCAGGCCCCCGGACATGGGGGTGTGCTGTGCTGGGAGCCAGGGACTTGTGCTCCAGGCTGGGCCCTGCCACTAGCTTAATGCATAACCTTGAGTAAGTATCTTTGCTGTCCGAGCTCAGTTTCTTCTCAATTGTAAAATGAAGGCAAATAGTTAAGGGAGCAGCGCATGAAACTGAGAGAAAAACTTGGGAACAACTGGACTCAGTCTCATCCTCTTTTCCTCCCCTGTCATTGCTAGTTTCTGCTTCTCTTGGCCTCATTCGATCCTCCAGCCTCCAGCATCCCTGTATCTACAGCCTTTTGGTGATAAGATAGGAGGCAGGGAGAGGAGGGCTTCCGCCTGCTTTTACATTTTTAAATCCTAGGGGAGGACCTGATCGGTCTGGCTTAAGTTACAGGTTCACCTTGCGACAGATCATTGTGGCTTGGAGGGTACAAGAACTTGCATTTTCCCAGAGGTGAATCCATTGATCTATTACCAGAAGCTACCCACACTGGAATCTTCCACAGTGACGAAGGTGTCACACACATTGACTCTTCCCTCCTCACAGAAGCAGTAGCAGGTTGTGTTTCTGGTGTGTGTGTGTATGTGTGTGTGTGTGTATTAGTACTCCAGAACAGGAACGTATATTTTCCAACCAAAGCAATGCTCTGAATAGTGGTTATTTTTCCAGATGCATCTAAGAAGAGGTCAACTTGACGACTGTGGGTAAGTTGCTTACTCTCCCTGAGCCGAAGTTTTCTCCTGTGGACAATGGAGAATAATGGTCCTGACTTGTGGGTAGCCGAGGCCATTAAAGAATTCTGTTTGACTCAGTCCTTAGCTCTTTGCCTGGGCAGCAACAGGAGTTCAAGAGTAGGGGCCATGGTGATTACAAAGTGAGGTACTACTTATATGTACTTGAAAATAGTGGAAAACGTGACCTATAAGGAAACAAGAGACTGATAAGACCCCTGATGAAAATACCTAATTTCTTTGTCGCCAGTGCTGGGGGCAAGAAAAAGTAGGTTACGTTGAAGAACAGTGAGAAGGTTCTGATGTGAACCTTGGGGGCTCTTTAAACAGTGACTGTGCTCTTCATGGCTACCTTTGCTAGTCACCTTCTTTTTCCTTTCCTGTCACTAACATTACTTTTTGTTTTTTAGTAGTGTTTGCGACTTTTTTAAGGTAAAGGGGAGGTTTCAAAAATAGGACCAAAGGGAAGAAAGAGATAAGAAAAGATGGAAATAAAGGTTTTCTTGATGTGCCTGAAAAAGAGTGACACAGACGGAGATGGAGAAAGAATAGAACAACTGTTAGAATACTTCCCTAATCCTCACTAATAGAATAGTTACTGTGTTGACCTGTGTGTGAGGCAAAGAACTGGCTGAGGTGCAATCAGGTGTGTTCCATGCAGTGGAAGGCAGAGCAGGGCTCTGGAACATGCATCATTTGCAAGCGGATGGGTGGGGAGGACATGTGTGGGGTTTCTGCTTCTGCCCTCTAAATAGTATGGAAGGCCAGGAACAGTTTCACTGGTTCTTGAAGCTCTTGAGGATGGTCCAGTCTCAAGAGGGAAGCAGCAGCCATGTTTAACTGAGTCTTTCTTTGTGTTCTGTGCTCAAGTTCAGTGCTTTGATTCCATGAATGTCCTGTCTGCAATATACTCTGTATAAGGAAGTATTGTCTTCTTATTCACTGTAGGGCTGGGTACCATGCTAAGTCCCCAACAGAGAGTTGATACCATTGGAGGCAGTGAATAGTCACAAATCAAAGTCACTCCTAACAATTCTCTCTGCAGAGAAGGTGGTCCTAATACTGATACGGCAGGACATCCTCATTGACTCAGTAGGAGAAGGGAGTTCCCTCTGTGTGGTTTCATTCATTCATTCACTCATTCACTCACTCAAAAAACATTTTCCGAGGCTCTGCTATCTATAGGGCTGTGGTGAGTGCTGGGGACACATCAGTGAACAAGACTGGCAAAATCCCTGCCCTCCTGTCATCTACATTTTTTGGGGAAGGAGAGATGAGAGACCATCAACTACTCCTAACATGTAGGAAGTGCTACCAGGGAAAATACAGGAGAGTACCGTTATATGAAAGTATATAAGGAGTGCCTGAAACTTAATATAAAGTTAATATCTTGGTCCCTGTTTCAAAATTAAGACCCATGTTCTTTTCAGAACTTCAGTTCTTTTTATGGTCATGAAGAAAATATAGAGTCATTATGGAAAACCTGGAAAATATAGAAAGTATAAAGATAAAAAAATCTCCCGTAAACCACTGTTAAAACCACACTTATTTTATGCCCACTTGGCATCATATTGCATGGAGTTTGGTAACCTGCTTTTATACTTCAAATTACATGGTGAGCCTCCCCTCCAGTCATAAAATTTAATTTAAACCATCACTTTAAATAACTGCATGATATGCTATTATATAGATGTGCCATAAATTATTTAATCATCTCCCAGTTGTTGAACATTTGGTTTGTTTCTACTCTTACAAGTATGCCTCAATGACTCTCCTTGTTTCGAAAGCTTTGTTTGGGATTCTGCTGGTTTCTTAGAATAGTTTCTTAGCCAGTCAGGCCACAAATATTCATTGAGCAATTACTATGTGCTAGCAGATTTCCTTTTGCTTTTTGAGCCTGGTCCTCTTGGTGCTGTCAGGGCTGCTTGCCTGCACTACCCCTGATTCTGTTCACCTGACAAGGTGGGCCTGTTTGCCCCCGTCTTGTCTTGGCCTCAGTTGTCCCTCTGGACCCAAGGCATGGGAGCTCCTGTCTTAGTTGGACTCCTCTCTGTATCAAGTCTGGTTTTCATCTTTATCTTTCATCTCTTGCTACCCGGTCTCTCTGGATCTGTCTGATGTGCTCTCACACCCAGTTTTTCTGTGGCTTACCTGTTCTGTTAGGGGTTGGGAACTATGCCAGGAGGAGTCCTCCAAAATTGGGCCAGGGTCTGTCCTGAGTACATACGCCTATGTCAATGTCACAGGACAGGATGAGAAGGGGATGAGGCAGGTGACCCCAACATGCCAGTGTGTGGGAAGATAGATGATGGAAGTCTAGGTGAAGACAACCAGAAACTGGCCCAGCAGCCTCTTGACCATTTCTGTGGATGGACTGAAGGAAGACTGGATTTCTAGGGCACGTCATTGACCTGTCCTACTGACTCTACCTAACCTGTAGACTTGAAGGCCTCTGGAAAATTCCAAGGATAATGTGGTAGATTGATTACATCAATGGTGCTAATTAATGGCCTCCTTTAATGTATGGCCTTTGCCATCACACTTTGTGGTCCATTCTCACTTGGATTCTGGCTTAGGCTTGAGACTTGCTTGGCCAATGTGATGCTAGCAAATTGGATTCAAGTGGAGGTTTCAAAGTGCATGCCTGTTTCCACCAACCCTCTTGTGCAATTGGACTTGCTCTTCATTCCAACACTGACATCACCATAACGACATAGCAGGAGCAGCCTATTGGCCAGCTGAAGAGCTAGGAGGACCCAAGGCCATCCTAGACATGCTGGTCCCCTGCCAATCTGCCAGCTGACTGAATCCCTGCCAAATCAGTTGAGGCCCCTCAGGTCTGCCAAACTGACTTGTAAAATATATATTAAGTTTTGGGGTTGCTTGTTACTCAGCAATGGCTAAGCGACGGAGACATTAATATTGAAGAGTAGAGAAAAGGAGAGCAATGGGAGGAGAAGACAGAGGATACAGCAACAGACCAAAGTACTCAGCAAATGCCCAGGTTTCAATTCACATAAGCACTGCTCTGTAGCACCAATTCCTCCCTGATGGGTGCCCTTTAACCTCCATGATCGAGCTTGGCTACCCCTCCACGTAGACACACTCCCCTCTGGGTCTCCTAATTAGTAGTCCCAGGAACAAGACTTGTCAACTCTTGGAGAGAAGATGTCCCAGAGAACAGCTTGTCACAATTCTGAGGAAGGTTCTGGAACCCCACAACCATCAGGAGTGAGCACTGGAGTCCCCACACCTGAGAACACTGGAGGCCTGATTTTCTTTGGTCCTTATCTACACTTCTCTCTTCCCCCTGCCCACGTGGCTGACCCCCTGAGCTCAGGTTTTATGGGTCATTCCTCACCTCGAGGAGCTTGCAAGAGTGTGTCCCGTTATGGTCTCATTACAGCCTCCCAAACCAGGCAGCACCAGGTTAGGGGTGTGGGAAGGTGGTCCACAAGCTGGATCAGTCCACCTTCAGCAACACCATCTCCATTTCCATCCGGTTCGCCTCTGCGCGGGGCTGCGGTGCACACGCAGACGCAGCTCATTCGGTGCACACAAAAAGCCATCCTCTCTCATTTCTTTTTCCTCCAAGCTGGCTTCCCAACCTGGGAAATGCAAATCGCCTCCCATTCTTCCCTCGATATTACATGGTGGTTTCTACCTCATTATTATTGCATTATATGTAGCACATCTGTTACTGGTCAGGAGCCAACTATTTAATTCTATTAGATACATCTATACAGAGAAGTGATAATCTACACCAGGTTTGTGGAACAAGCACTTAATACTTGGCAGCGAGCAGCCGAAGGCTTGATGCACAAGCAAGAAAATGTAGGAGGCCCGTCTAGCTGAGGGTCACAGCGGCCAGAAAGCTCGGCGGCATTCTTCCGCGGACCGGCATTCCAGTGTGGGAAAGAAGTCAGTCATCGGCTTGTTCCAACATCTGCAAGATATTGATGGAGAACCAGGGAGGTGAGGAGGGGAGGGAGAGGGGAAACGTTTACCTAACCAAACGCTAACTCTTCCAAGGGGACTCATGTCAGCACAGACTAAATGATGTGAGAGTTTTAGGAACATGTGGTAGTATTTACCCCCCAAGAAATGGACACAGATTCGCATCTTGTTCAGTAACTGCAGCGTCTCAGACGTGCCTTCTGCATTTGCCCCTGAGTTCCTACTCCTGTTTGCTGGCTTCATCTCTGCACGCCAGAGAACGGGTTTGCACTCAGCCCCAGGGAGCCGAAACGGGCTCTGTGTGCTGGGATCTCTGACCATGGCTCCGACCTCAGGAAGTGCAGGCTGGAACGGCTCCGCTCTCTCCCAAACGCCCCATCCTACACAGCCACGTTCGCCGCCTCGCGCTCCAACTGGCCGCTTCTTGTCAGCATCACCTGCATGTTCACCCAGAGGGCTGGAGGGATGGGGAAGGAATGATGATGGGATCTATGTCTCATTTCCCCTCCATCCAGAAGGAAAAATCATTTTTAAACCTCAGAATTGATGAAGGGAAGTGGAGAGGGGCAGGTCGAGAAGAAATCATGTCTCATATTTCATCGATTCCAAGTAAGATGTCATCAATTTTAAGATGTATCGTTATTTTATATTCCACTAAGAAAGAATAAATGCTGACTCTTCAACTATGATATTCCATCAAGTAAAAGATACATCCCAATTTCAGAGATGTTAAAATAGAGGAAGAAAATTTGTATCTTAGGATGTCCAACCCCAGGGCTCTCCAGCCACTTAGGAGTTGTGTGATGCAACTTACAAAGGCAAATTGTTTACCTTCTCTGTGCCTCAAGGTCCGCATCTGTGAAATGGGAATCGAGAAAGCACCCACCTCAGACAGTTGTTGCAAGGATTACGTTAATGGATGTGAAGTGCTTGAAGGAGACTCTGTGTGTTTTCTAACGATGGGAGCTTGAATGTGTCGCTTCACGTCTCTGAGTTTTTCTCCAGCAACACAAAGCGCAGGTAGCAATGCCATTCGGTTTATTTTTCTTTGATGTGGAGCAATGCTGGGACCTGCACTGACCAGGAAGGTGCGTGAATAGGGTGGCTCTTTAAAGGAAAGAGTCTGCTGCGATGATTGGACTCGCGCCAGCAAGATAGGTCGTCCTTCCCCAGTCCTTGCAGTTACGTGGGCTACGTCTGTGAGCAGTGCCTTGCTGAATTTACAGACCACGGCAGGTTGCCCTCCTTTCTAGGAGTTTAGGAGAAAGACCTGATTTGCTACTGGCCACCTGCCTGTGCAGTTGACATGAACTAGAATTTACCTGATATTGCAAATATGGTAGATGGTTGCCCTTTGCCCCTGGGTGCTTTATGAAACTGCTTCATTGGCCACGCAGTTTCATACTCCGTCTCATTGTTAATATTCTCAATGGCTCTGTAAAGAAGGTACAAGGAGAAGACTGAGGGCTAGAGAAACGGAATGACAGCCCGAAGCCACAGAAAGCTGGTTCTCTTAAAGACAGGTCACTGGTGCTTGTGTTTGGTGGTAGATTGGATTCTGATTGCTCGTGTTCAGTGCCTCCCCCTGCAGTGACCGTCCTCACAGGAAGGTTACACTGTCTGCCTGTTGACACCAGACTTAGCCAGGTGACTTCATCTGGCCAGTGAGATGTGAGCTCTGTCCAACAAGAAGCGCTAAGGGCTATGCCTGATTTGCCACATGTTTTTCCTTCTGCCATAAAGTTGGCCAAGTTCCAGGTAAAGGGCGGCGTGGCCTCCTCCACTGGTCTCATGAAGAGGATAACAGGGAGCTGCAGGTGGCCCATGGTGGACATGAAGCATGAGCAAGAAGCAAACCCTTGTGGTTGTAAGCCATTGGAATTGTGGGGTTGTAGGTTACTACAGCAAAGCCTAGCTTATTCTAACCGATTTGATGTATTTTCCAAAACACATGCTCCAGGCACAAGACCTAGACCTTCTGCTGTCCACAACACATTTGCTTTCTCAGAAGGAGGCCTGATAATAGTGCCTGTGTTAGCACACACCTCTCTTCTTTATTTAGCCCCGATTGGCACAAAATCAAATAATTCTGGTTATGGACAAAAGCTGTACAGTTTTAACCCAGGATCCGTCTTGTTAGGGGTTGAATTCCTATGTTGAAATCCTAATCCTTGGTACCTCACCATGTGATCCTCTTGGAGGATAGGGTCTTTACAGAGGTAAGGAAGTTAAAGCGAGTTGATTAGGCTGGGCCTTAGCACAACTGCTGTTCTTGTCACAGGAGGACATTTGGACACAGAGATGTGCACTCAGGGAGTGCACCCCGGGAAGATGAAGGTGGCTGCCCACAAGCCCAGGAGAAAGGCCTGGGGCAGGTCTGCCCCCCACAGCCCTCAGCAGGAGCCAACTCTGCCGACACCTCAGTTTCCAACTTTTAGTCTCCGGAAGTGGGAGGTAATGTTTTCTGTTGTTTAAGACAACCACTTTGTGACACTTTGTTATGGCAACCCTAAAAAATATACCTAAGGCACTTCTCCAATTTACAAAGATCACAGGGGTGGTATCAGATTCGGTCAGAATGAGCAGAACCTTGGGAAATGAAAAGTAGGGGTGGGGAGGAAGAAATACTCTGGGCAAGTGTGAGGCATCCAAGAGACCCCAAGGAGGGAGCCCACCTGGTGGACTTGGGGCCTGGCAGGCACGCTGATTCGTCGCGTGTAGGGTGGCAGATGGTGGGAGAGGTTCGGTCAGGGCCACATCATGGGAGGAACCCTTGCTCTTGATGAACAGGCTGACGCCCTCCCACTTTTGACAAGCAGGAACTGTTGTTATAGTTTTCTGAAGAAGAATTCTCTGGTGATTTGGGGTTTGTAAATGGTCAAAATTTAATCAGAACCATGTCTAGTGGAGCAAAGAAAATGATCACTTTGGGACAATAAGTAATAAAGTAATAAACAGTTTTCTAGAGTGGTTGGCTTTTGTGAAGTAAATTGATCTCCCTCTGGCTACACTGTTGAGCATATGGCTTCCTGGAGAAGCTACTTTGTTGGTCAAACTTCTGAAATGTCTCATTGCTTGGCATGGACACCTCCATCAGCACCCCAGAAACTGGCACGCGATCTCGGCAGGCCCGGACACAACCGAGGGCATCCCTCTCTCCAGGTCTGGCGTCAACCCCGTCCCTGAGTCAGTCCGCCCAAGTCAGGCGGCAGAGTGCAGCCTCTGGCCAGTCACAAGGTGGGGGCGGCAGTGAGTGGTGCTGCTCTGGGATCTGCCAGTGGCGGGTGCGGGGAGCCCAGCCTCGACCAGACCTTGCTGTGCTCACCTGTCCATGCCCATGGGACATAGCTTCTGTCCGCCTTCCCGGTTTTCCACTGCGGTTTCCCATCACTCTGAACTTGGAGCACTGAGTATCAGCCGACCACCTGGGGGCTTGATGACCCACCACCCTCACGTTCTGCCTGAGGTCCTCCTTCAGACAGTGTGGAGTTCCTACCTGGACAACCATGGCGACGTGTTCCGCCCCGCCCCCCAGATGCAGCTACCCAGACCCCGACTCCATCCAGTCTGGGCTCGCCCTGCCATTTTGTACAGTACAACATTGGACCAAGTGTTGCTCTTCTAACAGGCAGTCAACAGCCTTCCAAGCCAGGTCCGTTTCCACTTGGCTGCCCCATCCGGACTACTGAGGACCCCGAGCACCTCATGTAAAGCCCCTGCCCCCAAGATATAACCACGGTCTTTTCTTTGCATGGAGAACGGGGCATGCTGGTTGACTCCCGATCCCCAAATGCACAGGCAGGGCTACGTGCCTACTCTTGAAGGTGCTTGGAGACCTGCAGATAAATGATGGCACTCAGAAGCCAGGGCTCACGTTACCGCTGAGCTGCCCGCAACTGGCTTTCCTCACTCCAAGTGCCTTCTTGGCAGGAGGGGCTTTTCCAGCTGCAGGTCTCTTACTTAATGGGGAGCCGGTCCAGGGCTCTGCAGCGAAGGCCATGAGATCCAAATCCCACTCCAAGCAAGTGAGTGACAAGCAGCTAATTTCCAAAGCTGTGCAGCGGATATTTTTTCTTCCTTCAACCCTCTGGGAGAGAAAATGATGCAAATGAAATACCCCAAGGGGGCGTAGCTTGTTGTAACTTATGATTAATCTTGAAAAACCACATGAGTTAAGCATTCCAGTCCTGGAACTAACCTAAACCCTGGAACATGAAACCGCTCGCTCACACGCCTGCTCTCTCCCCCGCTCCCTCTCCAGCTCCCAGAAATCCTAGGTGCGGCCACAGAGAGGCAGATCGCTGCCATTCAAGCCGGCAGAGGGTTCCTTTGTTGGGACCTGCTGAGAACAAAAGCGGCCTTGGGGGGTTGTCTTGGGAAAAAGCTCTTCTAATCAGAGTAATAGTCAAATAAATTTTTACAGAATTTTGCTCTCTCAAATCCTGGATTTTATTCTTCACGACAGCCTAATATAGGAGAGCATCTCACTCTCTCCAAGGCTAATAAAAATTCTTCTGGAAGCATGTTGGGCTATGGCTGACTGGGGCGGGGGGCAGTGATGGTGCGTGGAGGCTGGGGACCATCCCACCTCTTCAAAAGCAGGTCATCGAGGTGCCTTGAAGAGGGCTCTCTGCCAGGTGTCTACCTCTGACTGTGAGCAAATCGTCTTACCTGTCGGGCTTCTGATTTTTTGTCTCAAAAATGGAAATCACACTGTTTGCCGGGCCTCTGAGACATCTTGGGAAAACAAAGTTGCTGTGGCAATAACAGTCTACTTGTTCCTCAGCTCCTTCTCTTGGGGTTTTAATGAAAGTTGAATGAGCTAATGCATGTGAAGTGCTTAAGACTGTGTTTGGCCCGCACTAAGTCCTGAATAACTGTTGGCCATTATTTTTATTGGCTTTGAAGGAAGCACCACTAAGGATGGTAAAGAGGAGAAACAGCAACACCAGCGAAAGCTTGAATTACCTCCCTGTTGAGAGAGCTCTTAAGACGACTCCCCCGAGTAATCAGTTGGGTAGGAGGTTCTTCATCCCGACTGTGGCTGGCTGCTGCCCTCACACACCTAGGCACCTGGGCTGCCCGGCACTGCTGTCCTCACACACCCAGGCACCTGGGCTGCCCGGCACTGCTGCCCTCACACACCCAGGCACCTGGGCTGCCCGGCACTGCTGCCCTCACACACCCAGGCACCTGGGCTGCCCGGCACTGCTGCCCTCACACACCAAGGCACCTGGGCTTCCCGGCACTGAAGTGTGGCCTTTGCAACGGGGCTGCTCTGGGGCAGAGGCATTTCAACATGGCTCCATTGAGGTTGAGCCATGACTATGCAAAAGCACTTTTAAAATAATTAACAAGCAATAAGGACAAATGAACTTGAGCCTCCCTCCCTCCCTAAGTCCAGTCTTGTCCTTGAAACTGACCCTCTTGGAGATAAGGAGGAACTGTTGCTATTTTGACATTTCTTATTAACAATGTGTGTGTGTTTTTTTAATTGAAACGAAGCATTTGTTTTCCAGGCTGCATCAGAATATCCTGCGTCAATATGGTGGTGTCCGACGTCTGTCTTGTCCCTCAGACCGCCCATGCTTCTCAGAGTGTGCTGCTTTTCCAGACTCTACTGTGGGGTCACTGGCCTACCGCACTCTGTGGGGTAAGCCAAAGGCAGCTCCAGACCACCTTTGTCCTAGAGAGAAGGAGGCAGCATTATTGGTCGGCAGCTTCAGAACGCCTGAATTGGGGTTTTGGGGTGTCCAGAATTGGAAGGCATTTAGATTAATTGGCCACCGTTTACAGCTTCGTTCCCAGCTCTGATTTTAATTAACTGCTTCCGGATGTAATCTCCCCAATGTTGTGCCTCCGTCCTGTTTAATCCTGCGGTCTGGTGGGTCCTTATTTATGCACATCAATACTGTTTACAAACATGAAAGCCACCCAGCCGTGTTTGCACTTCAGGCGCCACCATTGGTTATCAATAACGAAAGACAGCCCTGCAGGTGTCACATCAATATGGCCAGGTCAATATTCCGCCGGCAGGCAAGATCCCGGCCTCTCCGCGTGGTCTTGGGGAGGAGTCCACAGTTAGCAGGGGCTCTGGCCCGCTGGGTTTTACCCTCTAGTGTGACCGTCTTCTTTGCCATTCCCAGCCACTCAATGATCCCCTATGGGGTTGACCTGGTTCCTGAAGAAACCTCCCATTACAGGCAAGGAGAAAATCACCGTTTAGGAAGAATATCTTTTCCCCAGCAGATGCATAGGGTCATGGTTCTTCTGGAGTACACTGGACGTGGCCTCAGTTTTCCGCCAGGCTCCCTCACTTAAAAGCTGCACAATTTGCGACAAGTCGAGCACTCTCTTGGCCTCCCTTTTCCAGTCTAGAAAAGATTGGTCTCAATGGTTAATTGTGGTAACACGTACAAAAGTGTGTCCATAAGCTGTGAAGGGTCAGATGTGTTGTGCAGTGATTTGTGGAGCCAGACAGACATAGTTCTGTTTAATCTCTAGTTCTGCCACTTACTTCATTCTGTTAATAAATCTCTCTAATCCTCAATTTATCCATCTGATAAATGGGCTTAATAGTGGTCCCAACCTGGGAAGCTGATTGAGGACTAAATAGGATTAAATGTTAAAGGGTGTTGAAGCCTAGTACCCAGGCCAAAGAAACACTTAGTGCATATTATCTGTTGCTCCATTATGTTGGTTATTTGAATTAAATTATTATTTTGTCAGTATTACAATTCCCAGGTCTGCCACTTCTTAGCTGAGTGAATTTGGACCACTTAATTTCTCTCCCAAGCTCTTGTGTCCTCTGCTTTGAAATCTGATTCATCATGAAGATTCATCAAGATTCTCTGAGAAAGAAATGAAAAATTGTGCAATCCACGGACCAGCATATTTTAGGTGCTCAATGCATGTTAGTTCTCTTGCCCTAATTTTTTGCTTTCTCTCTTCTGTGGAGATGTGTAAACCTCCTCTCTTTTTGCAATATTCTTTGCAAATCTGAAGGAAGCATGTTTAGCGGTTTTAATTTCAAGCCAAGTTTCGAAAGGCACCCCAGCTGGGCAGGACAAGCGTCCCAGGCGCAGGCGTCAGGACGTGAGAGCATGGCCAGTTTCCCTCAGGAAGAGCCCCTGGAGGGCAGTGTTCCCGAGGGCCAAGGAGGACCCTATGGAATGTTTTGGTTTAGTTTTATTATCACTTACACATGTCCCCGATCCCGTATTCCACACTGTAATTTGTGGGGAGCAGATTGGTTAATTCGGGACTTCATTTTTAAAAGTTCCCACGTTCTAAAAATAAAATCTTTAAAAAAAAAATGCCCTGGCTGGTGTAGCTCAGTGGATTGAGCGCGGGCTGGGAACCAGAGGGTCCCAGTTCAATTCCCAGTCAGGGCACATGCCTAGGTTTCGAGCCAGGTCCCCGTGAGGGCCATGTGGGAGGCAACCATACATTGCTGTTTCTCTCCCTCTCTGTCTTCCTCCCTTCCCCTCTCTCTAAAAATAAATAAAAATAAAATCTTTAAAAAAAATAAATAAAAATAAAAAAATAAAAGTTCCCACGTGGGACTCCAACTTCCAAAGGTTGCGCCCCACAGCCCGAGTTCTGAGTGGTGGAGAAATTGCGTTTCTACAACTTTTGCCTTCAGAGTTCCTCACCCAGCCACGTGTACACAGTTAGCACCTGTCGGTGCACCAAGAGGCCTCAGGTTTTTACTGGGCGCGTTAACTTGCTGGGTGGTTCGGGATTAGCATGTGCCCCACCTGCAATGACTCTGCTGGACAAACAGTTAAAAATCGACCTTCCAGGAGGGTGAGCAACTCATCCCAATCTGTCTGGGGCTTTCCTCCGTTGACTGCTGAAAGACCACATCCCAGCGACCCCCTCAGTCCTGCACTCTGCCACACTGGTCACCCTCCCTTCCAGGGTAGTCAAATTTTCCCCCTTTCAGTTGATGATGAAACAAAGGATCTTGGGATAAATTGTGGGGTTCCTCTAGCAGAAAGAAATGGGGACGCCCAAAGAGACCCTAGGCTCCCACTCTGAAAACTGGGACTTATGCAGCTCCTCTTGCCCAGAGAGACACGAAGCAGGCCCTTCCCAGAAGGGATTCTGCAGAAAGTTATGAAACATAACCTCTTCTCCTTTGAGGCTTCCGTGAGTGAGGGTAGAGCCGTGTCCAAAGTAGCTCTGAGGAGAAGTTTGATATCTCTCTAGCGTACGAGGCATAAAAACTTTAGTCTCACAGAGAAAGAACAGCAGAAGCCATTCTACAAAATACTTGCGTGTAAAAGAAATTCGAGAATGATTCAAACATGAGCAAGGCAAGCCTGGTTAAAGTTAGTGATGATAAGTTCCTATTGTAGCTGATGTTTTTGTGGATTTTAGATTTTAAAAGACTCGAGAGAGGAAAGCAAGTGTGGTAGCCAGCGTTTTCTGGGTACTTGGTGCGTGCCAGGCACTGTGCTAACTGCTTACATGCCTTATCACACGTGTTCCCAACAGGTCCTGGGAGACAGGAACTGCTACTATTCACGTTTCGGAGTGGAAACACGAGTTTCAAAGACACTGAAGTAACTGGCCTAAGGTTGCACAATGAACACTTGTCAAGGCCAGGATGGGTACCTTGGTCATCAGGGTACAGAGTCAAGGTTTCAACCAGTGTGCTACACTGCCTGTCACTGCCTGTCTCTGCCATGTCTGCCCAGTGTATTCAGCCTCACCAACTGCCCCATAGACTTTTACCGTGATTTCCTAAAGAGCCGACAGAGATGCCTTGCTCAGGATGAACCTGAGCCGTCAGTGCTGATTTAACTCTGGCTAGTACATGCATACACCTGCACACACATACACACACGTGCACACACACACGCTTGCTAGTAATAATACAGAGATGCAGGCAGAATCACTGTAAAGCATGCACCTTGTCTTCTAACTCGGAGCTTTCCATTCGTGTGTCTCAGTGGCTGTCAAACAGAAGTCAGGTGCAGAAGTCTAAATTTTGAGGGGTCTTAGAAGGGGTGGGGAGAGGGGTGATGAAAGGTGCTGGGGTGCTGAAGGGAAAGCCAAGCAGAAGGTAGAGGGCTTTGTGTGGGTCATGGCCCCTCCCTCTTAAGTCTGCAGGCAAGTTAGAACCTTCATGGTTGGAGGCCTTGGGAAGAGCAAGTGACCCAAAGCTGGCTTGGGGCAACTGGAGCCATCGCCCCCAGGAGCAGAGGCACAGCACTTCAGCAGAGCAGGCTGGGGGTTGGGAGAAACTGGGAGGAGGGCTCGAGGCTTGGCGGCTGAGCTGGAAGGGCAGACTGTGGAATTGGGAGTGAGTCAAGTTCGCCTTTGCCTGTCAGGGGATGATGGCTGCAGGTGGTGTCTTGGTCACACGCATTCTTTAGAATCCCAGACTCTGCTAGCCCAAGACTCAGAGTAAAGAGTGCTGTTCTGGGCAGCTTACACCTGTCCAAATCTCTCTGCCAGAACCTTGGGGGCTGAAAAAATCTGATTCTGCCACAAAGATCCTTTCTTTTTCCTCCCCTCTGCCTCAGTTTTCCTCCCTGTCTCTGCCCACCCCCACCAAACCAAAGAACGCCAATCAGCTAATCAGATATTTGGGGCTCACCAGCTCCCGGAAGCAGAGTGAACCGGAGGTATGCAGCTGGAACTTTCAACTTCCTTCAATGTCCTCCCCTAATTGGAAGCAAAAACTTAAGACAATGCCTAGAACATGTGGGTGAGAATTGGGAGATACTTCCCGGAGACACTCACCTTCAGTGCTAAATTTCTAGAGGCCTCCATGAGCCGGAAGGCACTTGATATTCCTTTCAGGAAGGATATTTCTTAGTGGGACAGAACAGACTCCTCTGTGTCCGGGGCCTGTTCTGTGAAATTCTGGAGAAGTTTTCTGAAACATCAACAAGTCAGTGTTGGGCCTGGTAGCCTGTTACCACCCCTTCACCCAAACGGGAGGCAATGCAGAGCCTTTGAAAACACTATCTTTGCAAGGTGCTGCATTAGGCTGCAAATCTGGACTTTCTCCCTCCCCCTCCCCTATCTACCTTTAGTTCCTTGCTAATTGGCAGAAAATTAATGAACGAGGCACTGACTGAGCAGATGCTCTTCACGGAAAAAGGCAGAATTGGAGTTTTTCTTACCCTCTTTTTTTTTTTTTTAAACACATCAAGAAGGTAGTAACATGTGGCAGGTCAAAAATTAAGAGAAGGTAACAGTGCAGATTGTAAAGAACACAAAGGAGTTGTGTGTGTGTGTATTTTCTCTTTTGTTTTAACTTTCTTGCATCTTTTATTTTTTTAAGCTCATATTCAGCTGTAGCTCATAATTAGCGGCTAGGCCTCTGGGACCTAATTAACCAATTCAATTAACAAAAAAAGCACACAAGTCACCCTGACATTTGTCAGCCATTAGGAGGGATGTCGGACTGGCAGTTTCAGCCAAAACATTAACGGTGATTTGCTCATTTGTGACTCATTTTACTCCACTATCCTAATGGAGAAATGGCCTCTGAGCCACAATGCCTAGAGCTGTGGACCAATAGTTTGACCTTCAAAGGTCCGTAGAAGGCTCTCTCCTAGCTCTCCTACTGGGTCCAAGGGTCCCACCTCAACCTTGGCTAAGACATGCCTATACTTCTCCTGAGTTCCCACTAAGTCCCTTTAGATTAGCCTGACACTCTTCGCTGTTTCTCCAGGGGATGAAAATTCAGCAAAGGCTTCTCTATTAGGGACAAAGCTTTTCAAATCTTATTAACATTATTATGTTTGGCCTGTTGGTTCCCATATTTACTTCCTGCACTTGGCAGGGTTGCTGTAGCCAGCTCCGGCAGGTACTTTCTCCATTCAGGCACTGCCTTTGTTCTTGGAGTTGATTAAATCCAGTATCTTATATGAATGCAGACAGGTATTTATATAATCGTGTGGCTATCTTTGCCTCTGATCTCCCTTAATTTAACTCCACTTCCCCAGAAGCCTTGATTTAATAATAAGCTTGGAAGGCTATGTAAATAAAAGGCTCAGGTACATGGGTTGACAGATAAAGGGGAAGGTGGAGAGGTCCTGAAATATCAGAGTCTGCGTGGTGTGTCTTCCAATGTATTCCTCCCTCTTACCTTCGGAAGTTTCCAAAGGCTTGTTTTGCCAGGCTGAAGAAATAATAATCACCAGGTATCACTTGGAGATTGTGATCGGCTGCCTATTAGAGAAAGCACAAGTAACAGTGATTTCAGCTCATGAAGATTTATTGTTTTCACCTGACTGGAGATCCTGGGAGGCAGTCAAGGGCTGATACAGCTGCTCCCCACCTTCATCAACCCCCCACCTAACCCCTAGCCTCTGCTCCACACTCCTTAGCACGCGGACTTTGTCCTCATGGTTGCAAGATGGTTGCTCCCACACTTCCTGGCCTTGTGGCTGCATTCCAGGAAGGAAGAAAAGGACGGGGAGAAGGCAAACACTTTGTGAAGTCTCTCTTCTTTTTTTTTTTTAAACCAAGAAAACAGTAGCTTTCCAGGAAGGCTTACCAAGCAGATGTCCACTTCGATGGACTAGGGTGGTCAGAAGGTCACCTTAACGACACAGAAAAATCAGGATTTCCTTGGTTGAATACACGGCTGCCCTGAACAGAACTGGGGTTGTGTTTGGAAGGAAGAAGGGGAGGCAGACCTTCGTAAACTAGCAATGTCTGCCACCCTTGTTTACTGAGTCCCCATGGGGGCAGGAACGTATTTTCTTTGTGCACGATCCGTGCAGGGAGGTGATGATACCCCTGTCTGCCAGATGAGGCAGGGATGCTCAGGGAGGTGAGGCAGTTTGCCCAAGGTCACACTGTTGGTAAAAGACAGTGTAATGACTGGGATTCAGACAGGCTGGATCTGAAGACTGTGGGGCTTTTTTTTTTTTAATTCTCATCCGAGGATATATTTACTGATTTTAGAGAGAGAGGAAGGGGGAGAGAGAAACACTGATATGAAGGAGAAACATCGATAGGCTTCCTTCCATATGTGCCCTGACTGGGGATCAAGCCCTCAACCTTTCAGGGTTCGGGATGACACTCCAACCAGATGAGCCACCTAGCCAGGGCAGAAGCCTGTGAGGGGGGGGTTGTTGTTTTTATTTTTCTGCCAGCACCACTGTGCACCAGCTATAGGTTCTCAAGAACTCAATGTGCAGCCACATAGCGGGAATCTCTGATGATCGAAGTATTGCATAGGTACCAAGCGGTACTCGAATTATCAAGGGGGGGAATCACTTTATAAATTGCATAATTGTTTAACCACTACGCCGCACACCTGAAACTGATATAAAATAATATTGAATGTCAACTGTAAGAGAAAAACATAACCAAAAAAAAGATTTCTCCCAGTTCGAAAACTGGAGACGGGAAACTCAGAGGACAGGCTGGGCCTCCCAGCCTGCCTCTGCTGTTTGCTTAGTTCTGAGCCACATGCTAATAACCACACATATGGGTCTCATTTCCCCCAGAGCTTGCCCAGTAAGCCCCCAAAGCCGCCTTGCTTGTCACCCTCTGCCCCTTTCCTCCAGCCCCCAGCCCCGCAGTTCACACTCAAAGTTGACCCGTTCAAACAGGAGACCTCGCATTCTGTGCTCCATGATTAGGCCGGAGGCAAAAACAGGCCACACTTCTAAAGGTGACTCCCTACCATTCCGAAATAAGATTGCGTTAATTGCAAGCCCCCATTGATTCATCACCACGAAACAGCCTGGAGTGCTTGCCCGCAGCCTAACCTTTCTCAACAGAGGGAGCCGGACATCCTTTGCAGGTAATCTACAGGGCCCGGCAGCAAACATCTAGAATCGGAACTATTCATGCATGAACAATGTAGCAGCTCCTTATTGTCATGTCCATTGTTCCCTCACAAAGAGCAGCGGGCAGGTTAAATCTATTTTAGCTGAGAAGCCTCGACAGAAACCCTTGCTACCGAGCATTTGATACTGATCACAGAGTCACATCAGGGAAGAGCAGCTGAAAGGAGAAAGTCGTTTTTATTGCTGAACTTGACAGGCGACAACCTCCCCTCTGCTCCGGCTCCCCAGGACTTAGACCTCTAAGGGGAAGTGAGGATTTTGTTTTGTTTTGTTTTTAATGCCACTCAATGAACCTGGGTTTCTAAAGGGGGCAGTGGTATGGATCACTGGGGGGAAAAGAAACTATTACACAATGTCACATTCAGGCAACATATGTGAACTCAGGATTCATTCAATTTCAAAACACATGCTCCCAGGGAATCGTGTGTGTGTGTGTGTGTGTGTGTGTGTGAATTATAAGAGAGGGTGTGGTGCCCAAGAGTTGGTGGTGCCTAAATGGTACCATTTGGAATAAGGAGTCTCAGGTAGGAAAACAGGGACTTGATTCTGCCTTGGATTTGCCAGGCAGTGGAAGTGCCGCTAGCTCACCTCACCCTCCTTCTGCAAAGACTGAGCCCATTGGCCGTGGTCCTTTTTGCGATTTCTATAATGGCCAACACGTGTGAGGGCTGGGAGGCAATTGAGAGATGGAACTGGAAGGAAAACAGAGAGGTAGGTTAGGCTTAAGGGAGGAAAAGACCAACAAGCTTTTATAGCTGGTTCTCAGAGATCACCCCCTGTAGCCCCACCAACTTGAGAGGGCAAGTTTTATCCAGGTCCCCCAATGACGGCAGCTGTTGGTAATGCAGTTTCAACCACACAAACTCATCCACCTGAAGGAGGCTTATGTCTCCTTTGCAGCCTTTTGAAGAATGCTGTGTGTTTTTATCTAATGTATTTCCTGAAAGGGCTTAAAACATGTTTTGTTGGCCCCTCTAAGGTCTTTGAGAAAGTGTCATCATGAATGAGATGGCGTGGTCCAAAGAACTCGTCTTCTGCACAGAAGGGACTCTGAATTTCCCCTTTGCCTCCGCAGCACTTTCACTGCGACACAAATACTCAACAAATGCTCTTCGAATGAGCAAATTCACCCGTTTGGTCAAGGTTTTAGAATGAGTTCCTGCCTAGAACAGTTTCCCTCAACGACCTGCCCAGAAACAACAGGCAATAGTAAATATTTGAGACAAACAGAATTTTGCGATTGAAGGAGGTTTGGTCTTGAAGAGCCACCATGCCCACGACACAAGTAAAGGCTCGGGGAAGTCCTGCAAGGAAAAGCCCAGCTAACGTTTTTCTTTCTTGACGCTTCTCTAACTTATCTCGACCGCGAGACCCTTCATTTCATGGAGCAAAAGCTTCAACAACCCACAGAGACAATGTCCCTTGGGGCAGAGTTCAGGAAGGTGAACTGGGAGCTTCAGTCAGTGCCATAAAGGATGGAGGAGGGTTCTGCAGGGATGGGGAGGAAGGTGAGAAGTCATGGGATGCGTGGTACTGGAGGTCACAGGCACGCTGGTGTTGCCAGAGTGGAGAAGTATGGACAAAGAAGCTTGAACGCAAGTGAGGGCCAAGTCCTGTCCAAGGCCTTGTCTGCCACGCTGTGGAGCTTGGATTTAACTGTATAGACACTTGGGAGCCCCAGCTCTGCACAGGAGAACCATGTGGTTAGATTGGAGGTCTAGGCAGATTGTTCTGGTGGTTGGGTTGGGGGTGGACTGGAAGGGGACACGCAGGGTGACCGATTAGGAGGCTGCCTTGGTGTTTGACAGTGGAAGATGGGGTGTGATAAACAAGCAGTACATTAGGCGGCTGTAAGAGCAGATAAGCTGCTATCCACTAGGTTTCCAACCTCAACCAAAGCCTTCAGAAAATACTCCCAAACTGGTCAGAAATCCTCTCGTCAGAGGGCTTGGTGTCACCGAAAGCAAGGAAGACCCATTGGGAAGTACCGGCACTGCCAATGTCATTGAGACAGAGGGAGTGGGACAGAGAAGACGAGACTCTATTTTATTCCTTTTTCCTCCCCATTACTTTTCAGGTTCTGCTACAAATGCTGTGTTAAGAGAATGTTCTTCGTGTGGATGAACAAAGGGACTTGCTTGTTTAAGGTTGTTTACCACCTTGCACAAGTTCACCACCGTCCGAAGAGACACTCTCACAGCAAGAGCAGCCCAGACAAGTACCCTGGGTTCATTGAATTTTTCCTGCAAGGTCTCATTAAATCCCAGCCTAAGATTATCTGTTCATTTGTGAAAACTGAGTGTGAGTTCAGGGGTCTGCGTGGGGCAACTGGGCCCCGCGGCCCTGTGGCCAAGGAGCAGAGAGGAACTTCCAAGTCGGACCCCAGGCCCCCCACCCACAGCCCGTACTGTCCCAAAGCATCCGTCTGTAATGGTCAATCCTGAGTGTATTTCAGGGGGCATTTAATCCGTATGGTTTTGATTCATTTACACTTAACTCATCAGAACACTTATTTTTTCCTGGGAGAGTTTATTGCTATTTGGGAAGCATTTTCAGATGCGATTAGAGTCTGAAAATACTCAGTCAGGAGGCTGGGGGTGGGCGTGGATGGGACGCGAAGGGGCTGAGGGCCCAGCCTGGACTTCCTTTGCTCTGGTTCAGGGGTGGCCAGTCTAGTCCCATTTTTCTTCCTTGACCTTGGAAATGCACTAGGTTAGAGGAAGATGGAAAACTCGGGAGAGGAGACCCAGGCTGGATGGAGGATGGAGCTCTGGACCCTCAGGCTGATGGGCGGGGACACAGGAGCTTTTAATCCTGCTACCTCGCACGAAAATTCTCCCCACATCCAGTCATGTAGCCTGAATCACCTTGGTTGTGACAAATGTCTCCAAATCCCGGACCAGTACATGGTTTTAATGGCAGAGCCTGAGGAGAACAATAATTCTGATCCTCTCAATTTACATATAAGAAACCAAAGCACAGAGAAGCAAGTCACTTGTTCAAGGTCACACAGAGCTGAGTCTAAAACTGGGGCTCCTAAACCCCACTCCTGTATCCCCCCATTACTACAGACGTGGCCCTGTACTGAAATGCCGTTGGTTGGTTAACACTCTCCTTTCTCTGCATTCTCCTTAACGTTTGCTGAGACTTACTGTGTATCAGGCCCCGGGAGATGCATTTTGTGTGAAATGTTAACAGGTGTAACTTTGGACAAGTTTCTCAACCTCTCTGGACCTCAAGAGGTACTAAACACGGGCCCTGGCTGGTGCGGCTCAGTGGATTGAGTGCCAGCCTGCAAACCAAAGGGTCGCCGGTTTGATTCTCAGTCAGGGCACAGGTCCTGGTTGCGGGCCAGGTCCCCAGTTGGGGACACGCGAGAGGCAACCACATATTGATGTTAGTCTCCCTCTCTTTCTCACTCCCCCCTCTCTAAAAATAAATAAATAAAATCTTTTTAAAAAATTATTTTAAAAAAGAGGTTGTAAACATGGGGGTCAGGAGTGGACGCTCTGAGCCACACTGCCCAGGTTCAAATCCCAGCTGTGCCACTTGCAAGGTGGCTGATCTTGAACAAGTTACTGAATCTTTCTGCCCTTCAGTTTCTGTCTCATAGGGCTTTTGTAAGGCTACATATTCTTATTATTTCAGATTCTCCTCCATGATGACCCAATGACGTAGCTATTCTTATTATCACCATATTGCAGATGAGAAAACAGAGGCTTAGTATGGTTGTGATAATTGTCCAAGGTAATTGGCAGGTGTAGAATTCAGACTCACCTTTCTGACTCCAGAGAAGCAGGTCTCTAGGGTTTTTTGATAATGTTGTGAGTATATTCGTTTAGTTTTGTTTATTTTTTATGATATAATGTAGGCACAGCACAGTTTCCCTTACGTCTTTAATATCTACAATACAAAACAATCACGATTGATGTTAACTGTTAAAAACATTTCAAATGAAATTTCCATTTTGTTCTCAGCACCCAATTTGTGGATATATTTTGGGAATATTTCTACATTAGACGGGATGCTTTCAGGTCTAAGACACAGTAATTCAACTCCAATTTACAAAAGCACCAAAGGAAATACAACTCACACAAGTGGAAATGCCCACAGTTGAATCTGGCCACTCAGAGGATGTCACCAAGAACCTTTGTCTCACCGTCTCTTCTCTCTGCTTCCCTTCAGGCTGGCCTCAGTCTCAGGCAGCTTGGCCTGCGTGGGGCAATGTAGCCACCAGGGGTTCCAGGTCAATGGGTTCCCAGATTTGCAACCCCTGGAGAAAGAATGTGTGTTGTCCCCACATTCCAGCAAAACCTCAGGATCAACTCTGTTTTGGTCTGGCTGAGGGTACATACCCACCTCTGACACAACCACTCCTCCAGGATATGAAGCGCAGGGATTGGTCAGCCCTGGTCATGTGCCCATCCTCGAAGCCCATGAATGGAGCCAGCCTCACTCAAACCAGAAGGCTGGGCATGGGGAAGGGGTGGCCCCACCCACAGGAAAGCCCAAGATGGAAAGAAGGGGTCTGGGTGCCCGGCTGACAGAAACATCAGCTGTCCATTACAACTTGCCAAACAGCTGTTGAAAAAAAAAAGTTAGTGGCTGTGTCTCACCTCACGACACCCCATCGGACCCAAACCCTCAATCCTCAAATACTCTGCAATAGTGCTTTCTTTTTTTTACCTGAGAAATACCTTCAACCACACTCTACCAGGACATCCTAAAGACCATGACGGCCAGAAGAGCGCCACAGCAGCACCATGGCTGTGGCTGAGCTGCCATCCGTCCTGTGGGCTGTGTTCACCATCCTGAGCCCTGCAGGTCCCTAGATGCCACTGTTGTCCTCATCAGGTAGAGGGACATCTTCAGTGTATTGCTATTCCCCTTCTCCCATGGGAACCTCAAAATGGCCTTCTTCTCAGAGGTCTGAGCAGGGTTGACTTCAGTCCTTATGGTCTTGCCATCATGCGATCTCCCTCCTAGCGGTCAGCTGAGACGGCCATAATGACAGAATGGGGCCCACATTCTCGGGATGCCCTGCCACACAGATAGTCAACCCACCCACCCCAGTCTGCTCACCTGGTGGCAGTTGAGAGTGGGCTGGACAGAAGCTAACAGCATCGTGTAAGCTGGTGGATCAGCCCCTTAATAATTTTCTAGCATCCTTTGCTTGTCCACATGTGGAGCAGATAGATGGCCCACTTGGACAGAAATGGCCCACTGGCCCAATTCAACAAGGATTTAAGTGCCTGTGGTCAGGCTGGGGACAAGCTAAGAAGTAACATTCTGGTCAATTCCATGAAGCCTCTCAGGACAACCTTCAGGATTTGGATTTGGGCTGGCCTGTGATAAATGCAGGTCAGTTAGTTTAAGCCCAGCTGCAGAACAATTTGCTGTGTGACCTTTGGATTCCATTTTCTAACCTGTAAATTAGGAGCTCATGCAGGGGCCTATGTCACAAGACTGCCCCCAGGATACAGGATGTGTTGTATGTCGGGCCCAGCAGCTGACACTGGCAATCACTCCACAGGGCAGTGGCCTCCCCTCCTCCCTTCCTCGGCTCCCCCTTTGCTGATGTGATGCGTCGGTCCCATCCTTTTCCTGATCCACAAAGGTGGACACAGACCCAATTCCAGAAGCCCATGGACGGGGCAGGGGCACACTGCCACTCCTCTGGCTTTGGCCACCTCAACAACCCCTTCGGGTGGAAGAAGGAGGAGGCAGCCGCTAGAGGAAAATCAGCTGTTACTTAGCCAAACACACTTTACCAGCCGCCCTGGGGCTTTGCACATGACCCCCAGTGCAGACTCAAGACTCCAAGTCTGACTTTGGTATCATGGCTTCCAGATCTACAGGTTGGGGCCAAAGTAGGTTTATGGTTGTACGTGTGCAAAGCCCAGAGCTTATTCTTGTATTAGTATTTATATATTATTGTATTATTTCTTTACAAACAACTGTAAACCTACTTTCGCCCCACCCTGTAATAACCAGAGACCTGATTCTGAGCTAACTACTTAACGCTCCTTCCAAACCTCATTTCATCCTGGCAACGGCCCTGCGATATCAGTATTATTTCTTTTGACGGATGAGGGAGCCGAGACTCGGGGAGGGCAAATCAAAGCTGTCACGATCAGTTGGTTGAGTGGGTGGCATGGCACCCTCTGAAGCTGTGAGGGGCACAACAGTAATAAGGGCAGCAGGCAGCGTTCACTTAGCATCCACAATCTGCCAGGCACGGTCACGTGAGTTACTTCTTTAATCTCCACAACCATCCTAGGGACCACGCAAAGTCCCTTAGCCAACTACGCCAAGGTCAACAGCTGATAAACGGTAGGGATTTCCAGAATCCCTGCCATAGCACCCTGCACTTTTCCTATGTAGCACTTTTTTCTCTGTTTGTGACTAATTCATTCTCCACCCAACTGGAGGCAAGGTCTAGGTTGGCAGAACAGCCATTCCTGTAGCCCAGGATACAGCAGAACCCCTGGCTCATAGTAGGTGCTCAATAAATATTGAAAGTGATGAACGGATGGAAGAGAGGGTATGGAAGGCACCAGAAAGAGTTTTAATAGCAAAAACTATCCACTATTTCATGCAAATGATGGTGCAGGCACCCAGGTGGTGGGCAAAGAGGGGCAACACCTGACTTCTGGCACCCACGCCAGGCTCTGCAGAATCAGGTCCCCAGAACACACATGCAAGCTGAGGTTTCTAAGTATGTCCTTTCTAAAACACTGCCATGTTCCTTGGCCTCCACATAACATCTGCCCAAATAAACACTCGTTTCTAAGACAAGCTCAGACAATCCAGCCCAACATCCAAAGTGGCCGCTGGCCAACAGGCACTTGGGTTCAACGCTGACTTTGTTGAAACAGCTGAATGTTCACCATGGAGATCCAGGCCTTCTGCTCTGGGTCTCTTCTCTCTGGTCTCTGGCTGAGGACGAGAGCATCCCGGTCGGGACTTGTAATACTCCCGAACACAAGGGAGGATGTGCTTCTGACTGGAAGCCAAGGCACTTCAGCGCCCTGAGAGGCTCCCCCGGGCGTATCCTGACCAGTCAGAAATGCTGCCATCTTGTGGCCACTTCGGGCCAGAGCAAGGCGCCAACGCCTTAACAAACCAGCCGCCGGAAGGCTGCCCCTTCAGTTCCCATTTTCCTCCCATCTTAACCCACCCACCCACCCTGCTCCAGAGTAGCGACACATTCATGTTTGAATATCATTTGGGAATTTGGGTATTTTTTTTCTGAAAACAGCAGTCAGAATGCACTTTTGAATTCTTAAGAATTTTTTTTGAATTCTTTCTTTAGGAGAGAGAGCACTTCATTGAGAGTGAGCGAGGGGAGTCCCCAGTGCATGAAGTGTCCTTGTGAGCACAGCTCTGAGTGCCATTCTGAAAGCTCACTGGCAAACTCGATGGTGTTCCCACGGAAAGATCCAGCCTGAGCTGAAAGAGCCTGTCGATTAGGGACCCCAGCAAAAAAGCCACTTGCCAGTTCCAAGGTGATGGCACGGAGACAGCAGATTGCCTGCACTGTCTCATCCCTCCCATAATCTTGTGGCGTCCTGGGCTCCTTCTGGAAGGATCTCACTTGAAATGAAGAAGCAAAGCTTCAGCGAGATTCTTTGAGGCTGAATTTTGGAGGTGTTGCTCTATATACGGCCACAGAGACTGTGCACCGTTTGCATCGCAAAGCACTGAGCTGTCTGCGCCACCAACCTGCCTGGGGTGGATTATCTGCTTCAGGGCCAGCCTTGGGCAAAACTGTCAAGGGGAAAATAATGATCTTTGGCACCTCCCAGCAATCCTGGAAGTTATCTGATCTGCAGAGGGCAAGGCCCCCCAGGAAAGGGACTTGGACACAGGCCTTGGACAGGAACGTTTACAAAGCATAGGATGCTCCCCCCAAAGGAGGGGGCCCTCATGGAGGCTTGCTGAGCACTGAGTTGTGAGGTTAGAATCAAAGAGCAGTAGGGGGCCCTCCCTCTCTGCCCCCATGAGAAGCAGCAGAGTATAGTCATTAGGCACTTGGACTCTCGGATTAGATTACACAAATTCAAGTCCCTGATCTACCATTTAGGACTTGGTAGCTTTGTGGCTCTGGGGAAGTTACTTAACTTCTCTGTGCCTATAAAACTGTGTCTATAAAGTCCACTATAAAACTGAGGAAAATAATATTTATTAGCACAAAGGATATTTTAAGTGTTAAATAAATTTTTTTAATTTATTAATTTTAGAGAGACAGGAAGGGAATGAGAAAGAAAGACTGAGAAACATTGATTTGTTGTTTCACTTATTTATGCATTCATTGGTTGATTCTTTTTTTAAAAAAATACTTCATTGATTATGCTATTATAGTTGTCCCAATTTTTCCCCCTTTGCCCCCTCTGCCCTGCACTCCCCCTTCCCTCCAGCAATCCCCTCCTTAGTTCATGTCCATGGGTCATGCTTATAAGTTCTTTGGCTTCTCTATTTTCTGTACTAGTCTTAATATCCCCTTGTCTATTCTGTACCTACCAATCATGCTTCTTAATCCTGCACATTTTCTCTCATTCCCCCCTTTGCCCCTCCCAGCTGACAACCCTCCAAGTGACCTCCACATCTGTAATTCTGTTCCTGTTCTGTTTATTTGCTTAGTTTGTGTTTTTAGATTCAGTTGTTGATGGTTGTGAATTTGTTGCCATTTTAATGTTCATAGTTTTGATTTTCTTCTTTAAATAAGTCCCTTTAATATTTCATGTAATAAAAGCTTGGTGATGATGAACTCCTTTAGCTTTACCTTGTCTGGGAAGCACTTTTTCTGCCCTTCCATACTAAATGATAGCTTTGCTGGACAGAGTAATCTTGGATGTAGGTCCCTGCTTTTCATCACTTTGAATTCTCCTTGGCAGTCCCTTCCAGCCTGCAAAGTTTCTTTTGAGAAATCAGCTGACTGTCTTATGGGAACTCCTTCGTAGGTAACTGTCTCCCTTTCTCTTGCTGCTTTTGAGATTCTCTCTTTATCTTTAACTTTCGGCACTTTAATTATGATGTGTCTTGGTGTGGTCCTCTTTGGGTCCAACTTGTTTGAGACTCTCTGTGCTTCCTGGATTTGTATGTCTATTTCCTTTGCCAAATTAGGGAAGTTTTCTTTCATTATTTTTTCAATACATTTTTCAATTAGGGAAGTCTTCTTTCATTATTTTTTCAATACATTTTTCAATTTCTTCCTCTTCCTCTTCTCCTTCTGGCATCCCTGTGATTCAGATGTAGGTATGTTTGCAGGTGTCCCAGAAGTTCCTTATACTATCCTACTTTTTTGAATTCTTTTTTCTTCTTGCTGTTCTGTTTGAATGGTTATTTCTTCCTTATGTTCCAAATCATTGATTTGAATCCTGGCTTCCTTCCCTCCACTGATGGTTTCCTGTAGGTTTTTCTTTATTTTACTTAGTGTAACCTTCATTTCTTCCTTTATGTTGTTGTCATACTCAGTGAGTTCTTTGAGCATGCTGATCACCAGTGTTTTGAACTCTGCATCTGATAGGTTAGTTATCTCCATTTCGTTTAGTTCTTTTCTGGGGTTTTGTTCTGTTCTTTCATTTGGGCCATATTTCTTTGTCTCCTCAACTTGGCAGCCGCCCTGTGTTTCTTTCTGTGTATTAGGTAGAGCTGCTTTGACTCCCTGCCTTAGTAGCCTGGCCTATTGTAGCAAAGGCACCTGTAGATTGTGTGGGGTAGAGCCTTAGGTAACCACCAGGGCAGGGCAACCTGTTTTATTGCTTTGTGGCTCTGTGTGGGGGGAGAGCTAAGAGAGGGGACAATGGTACTGCCTGGATCCTGGAGGTTTGCCCAGCACTTGCCCTATTTCTAGTCACTTCACTCATTTCCTGTATGCGACAGGCACCCTCCAGCTGTTGCCCTGGTGGTGAATCACAGAGTGGATGTGTTTGCATATGTTCTAAGTCCATGCAGGCCCTTTAAGCCAAGTCTCCTGAAATCCAGCAGTTTCTCCTGCTGCCCCACTGGTTTTTATAGCCAGAAGTTATGGGGATTTATCTTCCCAGAGCTGGAACCTTGGGCTGTGTGGTCTGGCCTGGGGCTGGGATTGCTTGTTCCCAGAGTATCCCTCCTGATTTTTATCCACCTTACATGAATGTGGGATCATCCATTCTGCCACCACCACCACTGTTTCTGCAAACCAAACCATGACTCTAGGCTTCTCCGCCCATCTCCACAACTCTGCCCCTCCTACCCATTTGAATAAATGTGGCTCCCTTAAGTTCTTGGTTGTTGGACTTCCATCAGCTCGATTTTCTGACAGTTCTGGATGTTATTTATTTTGAGATATAGTTGTAATTCTTTCTATGGTTGCATGAGGAGGCAAAGTATGTCTCCTATGCCTCCATCTTGACCAGAAGTCTTGAAGTTCTTTTTCTAAACAATTCTTTCTTCGAGTTGGGCAAAAGAGCCTATCAATCATGAAGACTTGAGTCTAATATTTACCACCATGCCTTGCAGAATGCTGCCTATTTCTTCCCTGGATAATTGAATGTAATCAGTTCTGGCCATGAAGTCTCCTGGAGAAATTCATGGTGTTCAGGAAACATAAACATTAAGAGGCTTTTGTGATGGCATGGATGGACCTGGAGAATATTATACTAAGTGAAATAAGCTAGTCAGTGAAAGGCAAATAACACATGATCTCACTTATATGTGGAATCTAATGAACACAATAAAAACTAATGAACGAAATTTAAACTAAAGCACAGGTACATGGGACAGACTGACAGCTGCCAGAGGGGAGGGAGCACCGTTGGTTCATTTTGTGTGTGCCCCGACTGGGGATTGAACCCACAACCTTGATGTATCACAATGAAGCTCTAATCAACTGAGCTACCTGGCCAGGGCTAAATAATTTTTTAATCATTTAAATAGTGTTGATGTATTATAGATGTTAAAAAAATAAAATGCCATGTATATTTGGAAGCAGCATTAATTTATCCCATACCCATTTGACTCAGCACCCAAGCCCACGCTAGGTGTCGGAGGCTCAAAGAGGAAGCGCCAATCCTGGCATGTACGAGATGCTGAGGGATGAGAATGGAAGGCGTGCGAGAGTTCCAGTCAAACAGACCTTTCCGGAATACAGTCTACGGGTGAGGGAAGGCTTGGCAGAGGCTGTGGCACGGCAGGCACCGGACCTGCGGGGTGGGTGGGATGAGCAATCGCGCCGTTCGCCGAATATTCATATTTTCAGCGCTCCGCCATCCAGGCGGCGTGTGGTAGGTTTGTACTTCCTTTTATTTGTATCCCATGTGGTTGGCTGGAGACTTGTGATTAGTTCCTACCAATGAATGTGAGCAGAAGTGACACATGTGACCTTCATTCAGGCCAGAACGCTAAACCTTCCAAAGCTCTCTCACTCTTCCCGACGCAGGGACCCGCATTATCTGAAATGCTGGCTGAGCACCAGCCTCGGTCCCTCCATGAGCACAACAAACAGAAGCTCCTGCCAACCCACGGCGGACCCGTCGCATGAGTGAAGCTGCCTCCTTTAAATCCTGACTGACACACTGGGCATGACTGCATGAATCACTGGTTATGAGGGCAGAAGGTGTGACTCTGAACCAGTCACTTCTTTTCTCTGGGCTTCATCTTTCTCTTAACGCGACAGCTTTGTCCTGGAAGGCTGGCCTGATAAGAGCCTACACTCAGGAAGGAGGCAGGAGAAGCAGAACCCTTTAGTCCCATCTAACACTCAACGAATTATAGACTGGTCCAAACAGAGCATCCTAACCTCGGAGGTGGCAGTGCAGGGTGCGTTTAGCCTTGCTGAGATGGAGGAGGTGGACTCTTCTGCCTTTCCAGGTTCCTACCCCGCCCCCACCCGCCGACCCCCTACCCCCACCCTGCCTCCTGGCGCTGGTTTCCATTCGCACATCAGAGTGTCTGGTGACATTGCTCTTATTTTACCTTTTTAAGATTTAAAACCATGCTTACACATTTCAAAACAGATTCTGGGCCACGCCACAGTTCTTGGTTTAGACTCACCCCAGGGTCCCAAATCCACAAGGACAGCCTTGAGCAGAGAGCACAGACGATTGCCACTGTGGCCCGGGGACGGGATGAAATCCTGAGGAGTCTTCAGGAAACGAAAGGAAGGTGTCAGTGTACATGAAAGAGCTCCAGTTATAAAAGGAAACTTCGAGATCACCAGTTCAACACTTTCAGGTTTTACATGAGAACAGTGAGACCCAGAAAGATCAAACGACACGCCCCAGATGCTACAGAAATGGTGTGTAACTACAAGCATACCTCAGAGATACTGCGGGTCCGGTTCCTGACCACAGCCACGAAGTGGGTCGTAACTTTTGTGCTGGTGGAGGGTCTTGCCTTCAATTTTCAAAACATACAACACCCGGGAAGGACAATAAAGTGGGGGTAAATAAAACAAGGCCTGCCTGTGTTGGAAGAATACAGACAAAATCATCATTTTTGATGATTTTTGATGATTTTGTCTGTATTCTTCCAAGGGTTCTTCTGCAAAATGATAGTTTGCAGGGCCTCACAGGGATTCAGATTCAGTGGGTCTGGGGTGTGGCCTGGGATTCTGTGTTCTTGAAAGGCTCCCCGTGATTCCAGCCAGCAGTGAGGGTTGAGCACCCCTCAGCCCTCTGCGTGGGCTATGCAGTAGAGGCTGTGAAAAGTGACTGACAGCAGGCACACGCCTGGGTTGCAGGCCAGGTCCGCAGTAGGGGACGCACGAGAGGCAACCACACATTGATGTTTCTTTCCCTCTCCCTCCTTCCGTTCCCCTCTCTCTAAAAATAAATAAATAAAATCTTAAAAAAAATTCTTGATAGCAGAGTCCATCCTTTCAGCTGGGCTGAGTTGAAGCAGACGTGTGGACCTAGAAAGAAAGGTACGGGCTGCTTCTGAGAGGGCAGAGAGACTTGGCCTTTCTCCACCAGGAAGGTATGAGTGGAGGCGGCTCGCTGGGGGCCTGCCGACTCAGAGTCACACATTGGTATATTACTGTTTACTGATTCCACCTGTCCCTGAAGGCCGGCCAGGCCTGAAGTGTTTGGGATTACTAAAAAAATGTCGTGTCCCCATTTTACTGATGGAGGCACTGAGGCTCACACTGATTTCAGTGGCGTGACCAAAGTGGTAGGACTAACAAAAGCCAGAGCTGGCATCAGGCTGCACTACGTTCTGTAACAAATCACCACTAACATAGAGGCTTAGAACAACGCAAACTGAGTAACTTACCGGAGTCAGACACGGACCTCGCCGGGCGAGAATCGAGATGTGGGCAGGGTCGCAGTTCTTCTCCAGGCTCGAGGGGACGGTCCATTTCCTGGCCTTTTCCATCTTCTAGAAGCCACTGCACCCCCTGGCTCCTGGCTCCCTTCTCCCATCGCCAGAGCCAGCAGCGCACCCCTCTGTCCTGTCTTCCATCAGCACAGCTGCCTGTCCACAGCCCAGAAAGCTCTTCCACCTGCGAGGGCTCCTGTGATTGGACCACACCCGCCTGAATAATCCAGGACACTCTCCCATCTCAACATCCTTAACTTAATCCTGCCTGCAAAGTCCCTTTTGCCGTCAGGTAACATATTCACAGGTTCTGGAAGGATTAGGGTATGGAAATCTTCAGCAGTCATTATTCTGTCTGCCACATGGTCTCCACTCCTTTGGCTCCTAATTCAGAGCTCTGGGCCATACACCAGGCCATGCACCCACTCTTTCCACCTGCACCCCCTCCCGGTCTCCCCTTGAACACAGGGAGTGACTTCACCTCGGGCTACATCTGCTTCCAAACTGCTTGCACGGTTCTCACCCAAACCTATCATTTGATTCTGAAATTACATGCAGGACTAATTGTTGCTTGAGGCTACTTGTGAAATGGGGATACTTCGTAACAACAACAAAAAAAGCCAGCTCAAGGCTTCAAGGTATAAAATAAATTGTTCTGAAAAGGGACAACACACACACAAACACACACACACACACACACAATGGGAGACCAACACTACACCTCCCTCCGAGAACTCACAAAGGCCTCCTACTGCTAAAGAACTGGTGAAGACTGCCTTTAATTTTTTTTTTTTTTAACCCAACAATAAAATGGAAGCAGAAAGGCAAAGCAAAGAAAGCTGTGGCCTCGGTCTGGAACAGCGCTGGTTCTACAATTAGAAAGACCTGACGCAAGCCACTCCCCTTCCTACCCCTCAGCTCCCTCATCTGTCGCAGAGGCTGGGGCTCACCTGTGGGCCCCCCCACTCCCCACCCCGCGGTCAGAGCCTCAAGCCGACCCTTGAGCAATACGGTTTGGGCTGTGCAGGTCCGCTTCCATGTGGACTTTTTTCCAGTAAATACATTCAGTTCTGTAAATGTATTTTCTCTTCCTCACAGTTTTTGTAATAACATTTTCTTTCTCTAGCTTACTTTATTGTAAAAATACAGTCCACAGGGTCCGGCAGAAATAAGGCCTGCTTCGGTGTGGTTGGTAGGGTAATAATATGGGCATGATAGTGTGTAGTTTTAATTTGAACATTTCACCTGAAAGGTCACGTTATGTTTCAGGATCACATGCTTATGATTTTGTAATAAGAAGGGGTGTTATTTGTGCTGGACCCTGTCTAATACATTTAACACACAAAATATGTGTTGATCGACTGTTTATGTTACTGGCAAGGCTTCTCATCAACAGTAGGTTAGTAGTAGTTAAGATCTGGGGGAGTCAGAAGTGGATTTTTGACTCCGAGGGCAGTCAGCTCCCCTCACTCCCTCATTCAAGGGCCAAGTGTAGTTTCCCCATTACTAAATTGCCTGCCTGCTGTCAGGGCTCCTGAGCGGCCTAAATGCAGAACTAAATGAAAGCCCCAGGCCCAGGGCCTGGCACCCGTGAGTGGCAGTAAATCGTGGTCCCTAGTTGTCATGCAGTCACTCGCCTTAGCTTTGGCCGTGAGCTTCGTAGTCATCGCCTCGTTGGATTCTTACAACCCTGGGGGGGGGGGCGGGGCACTAACCTCAGTCACATCACCTAGATGAGGAAACGGAGGCCCAGAGGTTAAGCAACTTCTGCAGGGGCGCCAAGTGTTTAATGACTTCCGCAGGGCCCCGGCCGGGTGGCTCAGCTGGTTGGAACATCGTCCCGTCCACCAAAAGGTCGTGGGATCGATCCCTTGGCCGGAGCACATACAGGAGGCAACGGATCAACATTTCTCTATCACGTTGATGTTTTTTTTTCTCTCTCTCTTTTTTTACCCCCTCTCTCTCTCTTCCTCCCTCTAAACATATCCTCAGGTGAGGATTAAAAAAAAAAAAAACTTTTGTAGAGCCGCAGAGCTTTTCAGAGGCAGAGCTGGGGCACAAGCCTAACAGCACGGAGCCCACTGCCCCCACAGGTGCCCCCAATGTGCCCCTCAGAGATGCTGTCGCCCCCCAGCTCTGAGCTCCCTTGCAGCCCAGCAGGTCCTCGGAACGTGTCACCGAGCTGTCCTTGCCGGAGGCGAGTGGATTCAAGGTGAATGTTGCCTTACATACAGTATATGGGAGGACTGTGCCTCAGTTGTACAACCAGATGAGAACAGTAAAAAGTACAACATCTAGAAATTAGCCAACCAAATTCAACAATGTAGCTAAAATAAATAAGGACAAAGAAAGGCATATTTGAGAGCGCAAAGACAGCTTGACCTCAGAAAATCTGGTAATGTAATTCACCACATTAATGCAGTAAAAAACAAAAATTACATGGTTATCTCAATATATCCAGAATATGATTTCAATAAAGTTCTTAAGTTGATAAATGCTGGATACCAAAAACACCAGGAAAAGCTAAACTTAATGAAAATATTTAGATATATTAAGATTGCTAACAAGACAGAGATACATGCAATCCTTTTAAATAATATAGCATAGGATATCCCATCCAATAATACAATATAAGAAAGAAATGATACACAGAAATTGAAAGAATAAAAACTGTCCTTTGTAAGTGATAATAATCACTCACATAGTGAATCCAACAAAATCAATATAAAACTTTGAAGACTCTTAAGTATATGGCAAGATTACCAGATGCAAGAGAAATTTACCTACTGCAGTGAAAAAATTGTCTCTGACTTCTACTTGCGGTCACATTGAAGTAACTGGGGGAGGACCTGCCACCCTGCCACAGACAACTAGACAGCAGGATGAGAGACAGAAGACAGCGGTCTATCGGCACTGAGAAACAGGCAGAGCAGGACTGTGACCTCTGGGGGGAGAAAGGTAAACAAGGGAGGTCAGCCTACCATGCCTGATCTGCCTGGAGGGACGTTCTGGAATCTAGCACAAGGAGGTGGGTCTCAGGCAGTTTATGATGCCTCACTGAGTTGAGAAAGAAGAGATCTGTTTGATGAGGTTGAGGAGGCTGGAACTTGGGGGCAGAGAACCAGAGAGGAAGGAGGTTACACAGAGAGAGAACTTTATGCTTTTCTGCGGATACTAAAATGTGCACGTGTGAAATAAAACTCCATAGGCCAGGGAAGGAATGTTGGGCCGTGTAAAGTGAATAATTTCCAGAGTTCCACAGAGCTGGGGGACACTTGAGTTCTAACCAACTGAAAGAGAGAGTCCTTCTTGAATATCTGGGATTTTCAGTAAAGTCACTAAAAGAGTCATACTTTTGTAATAAGACTACAGTAGCCCAGATTAAAGATTACTTTAAAAAAGTTTTAAAACAAGCCTCAAAAGAGCCAAGCTGATCTGCACATTACTAAACTGCCTGCAAGACAACCCCTATACTCTGGGATAAACACAACAAAATCCAGCATGCAACAATAGAAAAGGTACAGTGCCCACGATCCAAAATATATTACCCAAAATGGCAAGAAACAGAAAAATATGACCCATAGCCAAGAGAGAAAACAAACTAAAGAAATAAACATGAAAATGACAGAGATAATGGAATTTACAATCAAGGATTTTAAAACAGCTATTATTACTATTCTTGAGAATTTAAAGGAAAACATCAACATAATGATAAAAGAAATTGATGATACAAAAATTACCCAGTGGAATTTCCAGAGATGAAAAATGTATTTGAAATGAAAAATTATGGAGGGGATTGAGAGTAGATTAAAAACACCAAAAGGAAAAATCAGTCAACTTGAAGACATAGCAATAGAAACTATGAAAAAAAAAACAAAAAACAAAAACACTGATAAACACTGATAAGAACAGAACTTCTGTGGAATAAAATTAAGTAGCCTGATATCAAGTGGTCCTGATTTTTTTTAACAATACCAAGTGGTCTAACATACACAAACTTTAACTTCCATGAAAAGAGAAATCTGGGAATAAGGAACACATAAAAGTAATTTGAAAATATAATAGCCAAAAATAATCATAACTTGACAAAATCTATAAATCCAGAGATCCAAGAGTGCAGTGAGCTGCAAGCCAGACAATCTCAGTGAAAAACACACCAAAGCACATTATATTTGAAGTGCTGAAAATCAATGATGAAGATAAAAATCTTAAAAACAGCCAAAGGGAAAAAAACATTACATTTGGAACAGTTTCTCAATCATTTTTTAATTATTGCCCTCTTCCCAGGAGACTTTTTAAACATTCATTTCTAATTACACCCCCATGAGGTTGCAACACCACAGACATATTGCATACCCGTTTATATACTGTGTGTATATCTACGTTTTGACATGAGAAGAGTATGATTTTTCTCACACACACAATGAAGAGTCAATTCCCCCCCTTCCAACTGGGAGCAGAATGCTGTCCACACTGCAATTGCGTGCGTACAGAGGAACATAGATAAGAATTATTGCAGATTTATCCTCAAAATTATGCAGCCAAAGATAATGAAGCATAGACACTATGTCCAGAAAATTTAAGGTAAAAGTAAGATTGTTGTAGGCAAACTAAAATTGAAAGAATGAGTCGCCTGCAGAAATGCATTACATGAAATGTGTATTACATAAAAGAATGAAGAATGGTAAGTGTGGATAAATGTAAAAGGTGCTTTTCTCATTTAAAATGTTCTTTACAAAATATTTGACTTTTTAAAGCAAAATGATAATTTAATGAGAAGTTTACAACACGTAGAAGTAAAATGTACTGTGAAAATAGTACAGAAAAAAAAATGGGCATGGGGAAAAGAAAATCTGCACTATTAAGGTTTTCAAATGTGAAGGGGTTTGTTAGTGTTAAAAGATAAATTGTTGTAAGTTAGATGTAATAATGGTAAAATCTAGAGTAACCACAAAAGAATCAAAGAGGTAGAGTTAATAAGTTATTAGTGGAGACTAATGTAAAATAATGTAATGTAAAATAATATTCAACTGATCCACAAAAACACAGGAAATGAAAGAAAAAGAAATGAATAACAGATGGGAGAAAAAGAAAAGAAATAACTAAGCAATATATGCAAACCCAATCATACTGTTAATGACATTAAATGTAAATAGTCTAAACTCCAATTAAAGACTAGCCCCAACTATATGCTGTTTCAAGGACATGCGAAAATATTTTACCTGAATGAAAACAAAAACAAATTAAAACTTGTGGGGTGCAGTCTAAATCCACATTTTGAGGGAGATTTATAGCCATAAATGCCTGTATTAGAAAAGAAGAAAGGTCTAAAATCAGTAATCTTACCTTCCACTATAATGATCTCACCTTTCACTATAAGAAGTTAGAAAACTAAGCGCAAAATAAACCTAAAGTTAGTAGAAAGAAGAAAATAATATGTATAAAAATGGAAACCCAATAAGTAGCAAACAAAAAAATAGAAAAAAATCAATGAAACAAAAAGCTGATTTCTTGAAAAATCACTAAGACAGGAAAATTCCTAGTTTGAGTGGTCAGGGAAAGAGAGAGAAGACAAAAATACAGTGCCGGTTATGGATGAGGGGGCACCATTGTTGATCCTGCACACACTCACAAGATAATAAGCACAAGCCACGGTACCAACATATACAATAAATTTAACAACCTATACAAAATAGAAAACTTACCTAAAAATCCAAATTCAAAAAAAGACTCAAGAAGAAACAGAAAACCTGAATATCCTATTGAATTGAAAAATAAATTTGTGATTAAAAACCTTCCCACAAAGAAAAGTCCTGGCTCAGACAGCTTTTCCGGTGAAGTCTATTAAATATTTAAGGAAGAAATATCAACCTTAAACAAGTTCTTTCTGAAAACAGATAAGAGAGAATACTTCCCAGCTCGTGTTATGAATTTGGTATTACCTGAACATCAAAACAAAGAGAAAAAAGACATTACAAGAAAAGAAAAATTACAGACCAATACTCTTCCTAAAATAGATGCCAAATCTTTAACAAGATAGTAGTAAATCTGCCCCGGCTGGTGTAGCTCAGTGGATTGAGCACGGGCTGGGAACCAAAGGGTCCCGGTTTGATTCCCAGTCAGGGCGCATGCCTGGGTTGCAGGCCAGGTCCCCAGTGAGGGCCATGTGAGAGGCAACCATACATTGCTGTTTCTCTCCCTCTCTTTCTCCCTCCCTTCCCCTCTCTCTAAAAATAAATAAATAAAATCTTAAAAAAAAAAGATAGTAGTAAATCTAATCGAATAATATATAAAATAGATGATACATTGTGACCAAGTAAGGTTCATCCCTGGAATGCAAGGGTAGTTTAGTATTCAAAATTCAATAAACATAGTTCACCTTATTAGAATAAAGGAGAAATCTTATATGACCATCTCGATAGATACAGAATGGACATTTGATAAAATTTAATACCTATTTGTAATAACTCTCAACGAATTAGGACTAAGAAATCAATTTTCTCAAACTGATAAATCTATCTGCAAAATACACACAGCTGATACCATACTTAATGGTGAAGGATGAAAACTTTTTCCTTATTATTGGACGTAGGCAAAATTGTCTGCTCTCCCCGCGTCTGCTCAGTATAGTACTAGGGTTCCTAGCAATAATACATGAAAGGATTCTTTTTAATGAAGGCATAAAGATTAAAAAGAAAAAAGTGAAATTCTCTTCATTTGGATCATTTATTTGATTGTCTACGTAGAAAATCCTGAGAGTCTATAAATACAAAATTGGAACTAATGTAATCATTTGACATTATATAACAACACAAGGTCAAAATGCGAACATCAATTATTTTCCGTGTACTATCAAAGAAAAAGTAGAAAAGGCAATTTTATGAACAGGCAAATTTAATGAAAAGCAAATCAGCGGTTATCTTGGGTGAATGGAAGGGATAAGGATGGATTACAGACGGACATGAGGGAACTTCTGGGGGTGACAGAAATGTGTCATATTTTGAATGTGGTAATAGTTACATGGGTGTAAACACTTGGCAAAAGTCATTAAAGACTACAATTACTGTATCAATAAAGTTGAGGTTAAAAAAAATCATAGGGTTTCCACTACACCAGTGATAACCCACTAGAAAAATACCATGAAACTCACATCACAATTCATCATCGTCTACCACTACTCTTCATCACGAAGAGTATCTAGGGATTAACACAAGATCTTTGCAGAGAAAAAAATGTAAATAAAATAAACCTAAATAAAGAGAGACATAAAACATGTTTATGAATAGAGCAACTTAGATATCAATCTACCCCACATTAATTCTTTAAATTATATTCAATCCATTTCAATAAGATTTTATTTTTCTGACATTTATAAATATTCTAAAATTCAGAAAAAAATAAAGCTTCATGGGTAGCTAAGATAATTTTGAAAAATAAAAAAGATTAAAGAAAGAAAATTGTCCTATTAAGTATCAAGAATTTCTACAAAGACATGCTAATACAGCTAAACATGTTACTAGTGCAGGAACAGACAAACAGGCAAGTGGAATAAAGCAAAGAATTTAGAAAGAGATCTATGATCTATGATAAAGAGGCACCAGGATTCAGGGGAAAAAAATAGTGAATTATTTAGTAGATTCTGTTGGGGTAACTGGCTGGCTGACTGAAGATTAATAAATTTGGGGCTCTAATTCAAACCACATTAAAAAATGAAGTCAAAAGAGACCGAAATATGAGAGGAAAATGCTACATATTCAATAGAAGAATATGTAAAAGAATATCTTTTTGACCTTAAAGTGGTAAGGATTTCTTTAATAAGACACCGAAAGTATAAACCACATGGCAAGAATCGGTGAACTTGACCACATGAAAATGAAAAGTACCTGTTCAAACCTGGCCACTAGACCAAAGTTAACTGATGGTGGCAGATGGGGAGGAGTTAATGAATGTGGTCTAAAACCAACAGAGGAACAAACTCTAGAATATAAAATACGACCAATTGCCAAGAGAATGGCGTGCAATCCAATGCAGAGATGGGGAGAGCTCTTAGAAGAGAAGCTGAACAGCCAATAAGTTGCTGGAGAACCGTTTAACCTCATTGGGAATTAGAAAGATGCAAATTAAAACAGCAGTGAGATGCTGATTGGCAAAAGTTAGAGAAGTTAGAAAGAAAAGAGAAAATGTTAGTGAAGATGCAGGAAAAGGGGAAGCTTCTGATCAGCTCTGTGCTAGTGGTCGTTGCTGAGCAAAGGACCCGATGTCTTCACCGAGCTCTGGGTCACTGGCTGGGTGCTCGCGCAGGAATGGTGGGGAGCTGATTCAAGCGAGGCCATGTGGAGCTGAAGTGAGCTACCTGGTAATCTCCACGGGCTCTCTGGAGGCCAACAAAATGGACCAGGATGGCATTCATGTCCGGGCACTTGTTCAGGTGGAACGGGGAAATTCAAGAGTGGGAGATACACAGTACAATGTCTTTCCACTTGGGAGTGCCCGAGACAGGTGGGAGAAAAGTCATGAAGTGGGGCGTTGAAACACTAACACGTGCCCTCCACCGCTCGTTCTCCCGAGAATGGAAAGAAGGCGGCAGATATGAGTGAGATCCTCAGGCCTGTCTTCTCTGATACTTCTGACATGCCCCGGGACCCTGTCAGGGACCCCTGAGTCTCTGAGTCAACCATGCGGTGGGAGGGGCTCCTGCCGCAGCCTACTCCATGGAACAGGTTCCAGAGACTCGAAGGCCTGTAGTTTCAGTATGCAAGCAGTGGGCTGGACCATCAGGAGGAGTGTGCTGGGCTGCTTTGAGGTTTGACCTATTTATTTTTTGCGAGGAGCTTTTTTGGAAACTCTTTGTTAAGGTTTTTCCTTCCTTCTTTTCTTCCTTCTGACTGACCTCAGCGCAAAGCCAGCGTGGGCAGAGCTTGGGCATTCAAGAACACTGCAGAGCAATGAATCCATTCCTGGCCTCTCTTCGCTCCAATCCCCGGTCTCTGCAAGAGCCCCATGGAGCCCCCAGAATGACAGACATGGCTCTTCATCCTCTGTCCCCTGGAGGTCTGGCTTTCTGGAACCTCTATTCAACAGCCCAGGACTGGGGTCCCAGGCAGAGGCCTCAGGCCCCCAGGTTTGTCCTGGGCCGTCTAGGCCTGAGGCTTAGTCACACTTCTTCCATCTATTACTCCAGAAAAGAGCTTTGGGTCGACAAAGTGGGTCCCCCACAGAACATTCAGGAGGCAGAATAGAGTTAGCTATGGATGACATTCTGGCTAGCACTTCGCATCTGCTCACATTGTCCTGACCTGGCTGCCTCAGAAGCTGCCATCATAACTACACATCAACCAGGGGAAAGTCGCGCCCAGCCAGAAGCATCCCATTAGCCTTCTCAGTCATTTATGCCTCAGTGTGAATGAAATGCTTAGAGCCTCTTCTGATGGTGGAGTGTGAAAAGAAGATTCTAGAGCCCTCTAGACGCCTGCCCATAAGATGAGAATTTCTAAGAGGAAGGGGGCACGGGTGAGACAAGAGCAGGTACCAAGGACAAACCCCACTCACTCCTGGCTGGCCCTGGTTGAGACTGGCCTGGCCAAACCCCCAGGACGCTGGCCCATGCCCTGGTCCTGCTGGCCCCTGCTGCCCGGGCTGGTGCTGGCTGTCGGACCCCCTTGAATCTCGTGATCCCCGCCCTCCACTCAGACCGCGTTTTTACCTTCTCTCTCTAAGCTCGCTCCATCTCTCACTTTTAATTTTACTCTCATCTTCTCTTTTTTTCTCATTCTCTGTTTTGTTTTGTTTTTGTCTTTCGCTTTCTCTCATATTTTCTCTTATTTCCTTTTGCTTTGTCTTTCACATTCTCTCTTTTACTTCCTCTCATCCTCTGGCACCTCACATTCATCTCCCCTCACTTACTGTTCGCTGTCTTCGGCACACCCTTCGAGACCACGGTGTCCCTCTTCACTTCCTCGAGACTTTTTTGATATCCTCAAAAGGAATGAAGTTTTAATTCATGTGAATGCTACACATTTGATGAGCATGCACACTTTTTTTCCTTTTTCTCTCTCCTCCCCCCCCTTGCAGTACCTCCCCATCCCTGCCGCCGCAGTGCATGCCTGTCCTCTCTTTCCTCATCCTCTCGCTGGGCCGCGTGAACATCTCAATTGCGCCATGTCGGCAGATCCTCGCTGGGCTGATATTTTATACTAGGTGCGTCTGCTTTAACGATTCCACTTAAAAATGAAACCCATCTGCCCCAAACTGAAAACAGCCTCTCCCCCACCAGGGACAATAAATATTGATGACTTGAGGCATGATTGGCTTTATGATGTTTGATGACAACTGGTATCAGTTACAGAACTTACATCATTTAATAAAAAAAAAAAAATGAAAAGCCCTAGCAGGGATGTTGCACGTCAACAGACATTATTAAATGTCAAAAGAAATACATTTTCTTCAAGAGTCTGAAATCTAAGCAACGTGAGGGTGCTGGGGAGGGTTTCGGCAGGGAGGGGGGGACATTTGGACAGCTTTTATGTGGAGTGAGGAATATGGTTTCTTTTTCTGTCCACCCTAATTTGTGCCCGTCAAGTTTTCCTAGAGTCTCACTGTAGCCACCACCACAAAGCTTTACTGAAGAAGTCTTCTTCCTTTGCAGTATTTGAAAAGCTGAGCCCAATGGTGTCTCTCTGCTTCCTTCCTCCCCGGGAGACCTGGCAGGTGCCCCGTGGAGAGAGTGAGATACGCCGAAGGCCGCAGGAGCCGGGAGCCGAGGCTGAGGTGGGCACGCTGTGTCTCGCTTTATTTTTATTGTCAGGACAAGATCAGGACTGTCTGGCTCTGAAGTGGAGCACAAATAACCCAAGAACCGGTATGTGAGCCTACTGCACTCTATGTGTACCCCGATAAGTTAAATATAAAAACCATCATTAAAGGGGTGGCTGCCAACATTTCTATTTGGGGTCCATTCAGTCATAAAAAAAAACCAGAAGGGCGGAAACATTTACTGCTATTTTCTATGTATTTATATGCTTTACAGAGCTGGATTCTGACTACCTAAGATACTTCCGGAGACTCATTTGGGTATATTTAGAAGGATCATAAATTCTTGTGGTCTTGAGGGTGGTTTGGTGAATTAAGTTTTTAAAGGCTTTTTTTCATTGAACATGTTCACATGGCTTCTTCAAGCTCCTAACTGACTCTCTTCCTCCCCTGCGAGTGTGTGCTATGGGGAATCAGACGCCTTTGTAATCGCTGCCGTTGTTGTCGTCTTCCCAGGAAAGTTCTGGAAAAAGAGAACAGACCTGCATTGGAAATGCAGGTCTATGCTACTCCATTCTGCATTTGTAAAACAGGGTTGTTATTAATATCTATGAATATCTGACAGGGTCCTAAAAATATTATTTGGAAAGGGTTTTAAAATGGAAGAGGGCTGAGAGGTGTCTCCTCTGAAGAAGCAGCGTGTCAGTAGAAGGTCACTGGACTTTGAACACTTAACAGTTCAGGATTTGGGGCAAGTCACGCAGCCTTTTGGAGCCTCAGTTTTATCATCTGTGAAGTGGAAATGGCCACGCCTCCCTCGTAGGCCGTTACTGGCTGTTAGACATGAAGCGTCTGAGAGTGGTTAGTGCACAGTGAAGGCCCACATTCTTTCCTCCAGGAACACTTCAGGATGCTGACTTTCGCAGGGAAGCACTAGGAGCTGGGGATGGAGGCAGAAGTTGTCAGAGGAGCAGTCCCAACCTTGGTGGCGGCACTCAGCCGCTCTGGCCTCAGGACCTGAAGCCCCCCGCCCCCTGCCCAGAGCTCAAACTTCAGCGAAGGTGGAGGACCGTGGGAGGAAGACTTTCCAAAGACGCAGGAGCAAGAGCAGCTGGGTCTCCACTGTCCAAGTTCTGTCGGGTGTGGCCTTGGGGGCCTGGGGCATCAGAAGGTTGTCTTTTGTTAGTTGACAAGTTGTCCAAGGCTGGCCGAAGCCCAGGAAAAGTGCTTAAAGGAAAGCATGTGCTGAGTCTGGATGAAGGAGAGATGTGGAGGTGGGAAGGATGGGTCCTGAGACCTTGGCTATGGAGAACAGTGAGCTAAATGCAAGGTTTGTTCAGCCTTTTACAGGTATTGCCATTGTGTTCGCATTCACAAGACTTGCCCTGTTTTCTCTTCGTGTGGTTAGGGCTGGAACGAAACGGAATGCTCGGAAGGTCCACGGCCAGGTTCAGGCAGGCCCTCTCCAGTCCAGCCGGTTACCTGAGTTGGAGGGATGGGGCAGACATTGGCTGGCTTCTCTCCCAATGACTTCCTCGTGATTTGTCCAGCAATTCCTTCCCTCAGCCAAACCAGAAAAACCACTGAACCCGAGGTATTTGGCGTGGGTGATGGTGTTCTGGATCCTTTAAAGGCAAATGGCTGTAAAATTAAAATGGTTCCCTTAAAAGTTCACTTAGTCCTTGGAGAGAGAGAGAGAGAGAGAGTGTGTGTGTGTGTGTGTGTGTGTGTGCACATGGAGGGGAGGAGGGATCCAATAAGTCTCTCACTTTTTCCAAACGAACTTCCCCAAACTAATTAAGAGCAAGTGCAAACAGATGGGGAGGGTATATTTCATAATAGAAATGGGCTCCCCACGACCGACCACCATCAAATAAAGAAACCACTCACTGTTTCCCCCTCTCCTTCTTTTGGAAGTTGTCCCTTTAAGTGAGGTAGGCAAGCTGGAGTTGTTTTCCTCCAAGGAATTTAAGAGAATCAACATGTTTTTCTTTCCTGGTTGCATCTGTGGTTGAATTGCTTAAAATATTTCACTTCTTAAAGAAACCTCAGTTTGTTACGGTGGATTTTTTTATCCTCCTTGGTTTTTTTTTTTGTTTTGTTTTGTTTTTAAGGTAGAGAAGACCAGCTCCAGGAAAGAAAAATGAAACAAAAAAATAACGACAACTTCTAGTTGTCGAATAGGAATGCGTATCAGTTGTGCTGGGAGACAATGATAACATCAAAAAGCACATACAGGCCATAAAAAATTCAGGTCCTCTGAAGCAATGTGGGACACGCTTGGTTGTGCTCCTCATTTGCATGTCTGCACCCACAATGCTCTGCAGGCTCCCAGATCTTTTAGAGCAGCCCCACGTCGAGCTCCAGGGAACAAAGTGAAAGGTCCATGGGCCCTTGTGGGGGAGTGGGGTACTCTGGAAAAGAAAGGTGGTTTGCGAGGAGAACTGCTCCACCATGGTGATTAGCAGGCGACCCTTCAGGGCTTAATCACAGGCTTGGGAGCCCTACCTTGCCTTTGGGTTTTTTTTTTGTTGTTTTGTTTCTGCCTTCCTCTTCTTCCCTTTCCCCAGAAACACAGCGACGGTGAAGGCACGCTGTGCAGGGAACAGAAGAGAGCCATCAACCTTCAGAAATCCTGGCTGGCAGGGCTGCTACATCACTTGCCTGGAATTTGAGATTTTCGAGCAGCGTGTGTTTTCGGCTGCTGGGTCTCACCCCAAGACATACTGGCCTTTTCTACATTTGGGGTCTTTGCTGGGTCAGTGTGAAGACTTGGAGGTACCACCTTGTCCCACCCCTCAGCTCCGCCAATAGGGTAGCCTCTGGCCCCTTTCTTCCCACCCACACACCATGCATTTTCCTCCAAATCTTGCTCCCCAAAGAGTCCGACAGCCCTGGCATCTGGATATTCCAAATTCCAGGGGTGATTTGGGATTACAGGCCTCACACTAAGAGTCGGAGGTGGAGGGACATAAATTTGGCCCCTGACTAGGCCCCCACAGCCCCCTGGGAGGTCTTGGGTGTGTCACTTACCACCTCCACATCTCCTTTCCTTCCTAAGCCGGTCATGTCCCGGGAGCCTTAGAGGATCAGTGACTGTTATCCCACCTGTGATTTTAACATAGTAGCCATTCAGGGACATGAGAAAATACATAAAAATAAAAATAAGCTCACTCTTTGAGGCTGCTACCTGGAAGGTTTTTGGCCTGCGTTTGTACTTTGATTTTCGAGCTTCGTATTTGCCAGTGCTGCAAAGGGGTTCTGAGGCTAGATTAATGCAGCAGGAGGAAGATCGGGGCAGAAGAGTGAGTGAGGGTGCATGGGGGCACTCAGCCCGCCCCCTGAAACCTCGGGCTTCAAGAGGTAAGATAAAAGTCAGCCTCCACCAAGAACCCAGAAGCAGGCTGCCCTGCCAACTGGATCCAGCCGGCAGATTGGTTTGCTTCAAACCTGTACACAGCATTGTACACTGCGTGGACTCAGCTGCCAGCATTTGAAAATGAGGAGATTTTATAACATCTCTTAAAGCATCTGAAGATCTGGCCACACCAGACCTGCATTTTTTCATCGTAACCACCAGCCAGGGCTGCATAGACAGCACCCCTTGATTGGGGGGAGGTTCTCCTCTCCTTCAGGGCCTGCCCACCACAGTCCCCCAAGCCCTTTGGTCTCAGGCCACCTATTCCACTTGCCACTGTCCCTGCTGGCTTTTGCAGGCTTTTGCATGCTCAGCCTTGTCCAGACTCATAGACTCTGAGTCCCTGAGATTTTCTGCTTTGTTATCAGTAGCATCGGCAAGGATGCTCCAGCCCTCAGGTTTGACAGCTTTTCGTAGGGAGACTAAGAGGGAAGGCAGTACCAAGCGCCTTGGTTCCTACGCCCTCCCAGCTTATCTGTCCCAAATCCAAAATGCACTCTGCTTTAGCAAATGTGTTTTGCACCTGCTATAGCCCAAGGAAGAATCCTCTCTGGCCTCGGAACTCCTCTTGGATTGAATATTTCCCTTCACTTCAGATGCCTAAAGTAGTCCGGGGTGAGGGGTGGGTTACAAGGTCTGGGGTTTTAAAAATTCTTCCCCAAATTTGTTGTGTCTAATCTGGGCTGCAAATGGATTTTGGTGTCAACGACTAATCACTGTTTGGTCTGCACAGCCATCTCTGCTGCACTTGGATGGCAGCAAAAGCCCAGTTTCCCCAAATAAAGTCTCAATATATTTACACATTTATTCCCACGTGCATCTTTATGTTTCTGCCTGTCTCAGCACACCTCAGACACATCCATGGATGGGAGCATCCCAGGAAAAAAATGGCAGGTAACTTGACCCTGTACTGTACACTTCATAAAAGAAAATATTCAGCAAGTTGACCCAATCAGATGGTGAGTGGTGAAGATGAGCAGAGCAAGGGCGTTAGGATGAGAGCTTGGGCTGCAGTTCGGTTGTTTGCAAACGACCTAAAGGAGAAGTAATATCACCAGAGAGAAGAATGAGCAAATGAAGTAGGGAGTTGAAAGCAGTAAGTAAAAAGGCCATTTTAAAAATCACCCTTCCCTTCGCCACAGAAAACCTAGCTGGGATTTTTTATCAACATCAGAGCCTTAAATACGTTTAGTGTTCACCAAGTTATGAGACAGTTAAAACGGCAGGTGATGCAGGTTTTAATAATACCGTTGATGACAGTTAGCTCACTGTGTTCTGAGGGCTATTATGCACTGACTCCTTTAATCTTTATAGCAACTCTGTGAGGCTGATATGTTATCCCCATTTTACAGGTAAGAAAACTGAAACTTGGTGTGATTAAGTAATTTGTCCAAAGTCTCAGAGGTGGAAAGGGGTGGAGCTGGTATTTAAACCCAACCACCCTCTCATGTGATCCGGGCCTGGACAACAAGACTGATGCCCCCCGCCCCCAGCTGGCCTGAGTGGGGCCTCGCAGGTAGCCTGCCTTGGGCATGGCTGGCTTGGGAACTGGCACATTAAAGAGTTCAAGAAGGCTGGAGAAAGACAAATGATGTATTTAGCCCACTATTTCATTGCTAAAAATGACCCTTAGCAAGGTGCCATTGGAGGCCCACTGCCTGGCTCCTCTCTGATGAAACCCTTGATATTCAGGGACTAGCCATCTCTGGACCCTGGCAGATTTGGTGGTTTCTTCACCCTGAACACATGTGGCCAGGCTGGGGGATGTGGAGCGCGCTCACTGTCTGAGGATGCTGGGACCTGGATGTGCTGCCAGCGCCGTGCCTGAAGCAAGGCTTGGGTGGAGAAGCAGAGTCAGAACTCAGAGGAAGCCCCGTCTTTCTCTCTAGCACATCTGAAGGGGATGGTGAGGGTGGAATGGGGGCCTGAGACCCAAAGTACACGGCTGGAGGAAAGATGGGAATCATCCGTGAACCCTGAGTCAGAACTGGGCAGCTCCCTGTAGACTGACTGTCAGATTGGGGCAGCTGCTAAAACAGGCGGGGCTGTGCTGACGGCTCATTGTTTGTACCCCTCTGCCATAAACACCGAGCACCTAAGGGAGAGGCTTTGCACCAGGCAGGGACTGGGGGAGAGACCACGATGAACATGGGAGGTACGCTGCCTTCCAGCTACTCACACAACTCCTCTGCAGAAAGGTGGCTCTAACAGAGACTCCAGGTTGAGCAGGAGAGAACAACTCCTTCTAATGCGTGGGTGGGAAAGTGAGCTCCCACGGTCAGAGACCATGCGTACTCACCTTTCCAGCCACCGTGTGAACCGCAGAGTTGGGCCCCCAGTGGGCAGTAAGGAAATGTCTGTTCGTAAATGACTGCCTCCGTCAGTGATTCAATTTTTTCTTGGAAATCTCTTGGAAAAATTTGTGGGAGAGGAAGGAACTTAATGTATGTTGTGTCTGTTAAAGTTAGACTTGCTACTAGAAATAGACATCTGAATCAACAGTTGTAATAAATAATTAGAGATTTCTTTTTCTGTCACGTAATGTGAAGTCTAGCAGCTGAGAATCCCAAGACAATATGGAAGCTTTGTGGTCATCAGGAATCCAGCCTCCTTCAATCTTTCTGCTCTTCTACCTTAAACTCATGAATCCCACACTCAAGATTGCCTCATGGTAACAAGATGGCTGCTGGAACACCATTTATCATATCCATGGTCTAGATAGAAGAAAGAGAAATAGAAGGGCAGCTTTTCCAGAAGCCTCAAATGACTTCCACTGACATGTCATTCGTCATTTATAATTGCATTAGGAACTATATTCTTTTATCTAACACATTGTCAATCTGAGTAAAATCTTGTTTCTCTTAATAAGGAAGAAGGGAAGAATGGGTAGCGAGTAAACAACTGCAGACACTGCCTTTTCTATGGAGAAGGAGAAGAAAAGGAATCCACCCAGGTAACTCCTGTCTCACTCCTGTCCTCTAAGGTGTACAGCTTTGGGACATTCTTTATTGTCACCTGATGATAAGGCAAACACAATGTGAGGGTGCCTGGGGCACATAATTAGTTCCTTCACTATTCAAACCCTACTGCCAAGGGCTCGGTTAATTGCACTGACTTCTCCTTCATTATTTTCAATGTTTAAAGAGCCTCTAAGAATGCTCAGCCTCTATTTCCTAATGAAGCTTCTGGTGAAAAACGGAATCTGACAGGTTTGTGGACGGAACTGCCCTGCAGGGGTTGGCAGAGCTGATCTGGTGAGCTGGGCAGGTAGATGAACAGATAAGCAGATACAGTCTTCAGTAAACACCCAGGATGACTCAACAGCAAACTCCCTGCCTCTCGCTGACTCCAACAGGATCTTCCAGGATACTGAACGACTTCTGCTAACAGAATACTGGAGTTTCTCGCTTTTTAAAAGGCCACAAAAATTAAAGCTACTGTGTAAGACAAGCGTCATATTTCTGCTCATGTGTTTGTTGAGCTATCTTTGCTTCCCCCGCCCCCCCACCCAGACCCAAACCAAATGGACACTCTTGGCTTTCCCAAGATGGTGACCCTACAGCCAGCCAGTGTTCTCAGATAAAGAGACTCCCTTGAGAGAGAGAGAGAGCTTAAAGGGGCTCAGATGTTTTTCCAGGTTTCTTTAGCCTGGGGCCAGAGAAGCAGGACTGAGGTTTCTGAAGAGGAGAGGCAGGAACGCCACATGGAAGCCATTGGAGTTCTTCCTGCCCAGTGAAGGATTGCAGAAGAGGTGGACCACCTCCTGGCGAAACCATCGGCTTCTGCAGGCATGGTGGAATTTACCAGTCCTTGAAGGAGGTTGAGATTATCCAAACTCCTCATCTCACCAATATTTCAGTATCTGGACAAAGACTCATTGAAAGGAGAGAATAAATTCTTCACATCATTCAGACTGGCCATTATTTAAAAACATCTTCCTTTCTAGTCTCACTGTAAACTCCACACAAACAGAGAATATGTCCTTCTTTCTCTCTATTCTAGCTCCTTGCCTAGAACGTAAGTAGTGCTCAGTAAGTATTAGTCCAGTGACTATACAGAGCTAACACCACCTCATTTCTCTCTGGAACAGTGTCTGACTCGGTTTCTCCTGTCTCCTTTGTTGCCAGGCTTTTGACATATTTTATCCTGAGCATTTTTTTGCTTATTTGTCAATGTTTGAGCTTATATTGTGTGTGTATGTATGTATTCACAGCTGTGTATAATATAATACACAATATAATTTAATATAATATGATATGCAATTGTGTATGTCAAGTAGCATTATAGCGTGAGCATGTTCTTATATGTGTTTGCATAGGCTACACTACTATAAAAAAAAGACCCCCAAATACAGAGCCTTAAATAACACAGAAGTTATTTATTTATTTTCTAACGAAGATAGGCTAGACAGTTCTGCTCCATAGGCTTATCCAGGGAACAGACTGCAGGAGCAGCTCTCGCTCTCTTCTTCATCACGTGGTCACCCCATCTGGACCCCAGGTGGCTCCTCCAGCTCGCATCATTTCCAAGCCAGGGAGAAAAGGGAAAAAGAAGATGGAGGGCAAGAAGCTTCCTCATAAACACATAACCCAGAACGTGCGTACTTCACCTGGGCTTACATCTCATTGGCCGAAGCTTAGACTATGGCTCTATCTAGCTGTAAGGAAGGTTAGAAGTTGTCTCCAGCTGAACCCTCGCATGCAGAATCAGTGTTTCCAAATAGCCAATGGATATCAATCTTCAGGGTCTACAAATGACAAGTGTGAATTCCCGGTAATTCCTGGGAACTCCTGAAATCGTAAGTTATTCTTCAAAGACTTTCAACATTCTTTACACTCTTTACTCATTACTATAGGTACCTAACTATTGACTTAATATAAGAGAAATATTGAGCTTAGTGAATTTACAAACAACTACAGTCTATAGCAAGTAATCAAACATTGGAAAATACCAGTGAACTTACTGGTTAATAATCAAATAATGTTAACATTTAAATCTCCTAGCAAAGTTATTATGCAGAATCACATATCAAAATTCTCAACCTATGGACTTACTTTGCTCCCCAAATTTATTTTTTTTTTGAGAATATCACCAACAAGATATATATAAAGTATACGCACCTAAAAACTTAAGAATACTTATTTTATCCACAAGAATGACTTGCCGGAAGCAGCAGTCAGGGCCACAAGCACGCACACGTAACAGGACAGGAGCTGCAAGCAGGACCGCCTGGTTGGATCACAACCATTTCTCTCCTGCGGGCTCCTGGCCTGGTTCCCAGAAACATCACCTTCACCTGCTCTTGCTTTTGATTTGACATCGGTGCATTCAAACCCATCACGTGTCTACGTTGATGGTTGGGCTACATTTCTTGCAGGACAATTACTATACCTTTTCTCCATTGTCCCAATTTCTTTACTGATTTTTATGTCTGGATTTGGAAAAACATAACAGCTTCTCAAGAAATACTGGGAAGGAATTCTCACATGGAAATGTCAGGGTGAGTGTATATGTGGGTTGGGGTGGGACATTCTCTTATGAACAGACAGGAGAGAATGAATACTTGGAGAGATCTCTGTTCAGGACCAGCTACATAATTCCTGGGCTTAGTGCAAAATGAAAATATGAGGCCTTGGTTAAAAAATTAAGAATTTCAAGGTGGTGGCTATGGAATGTTAAACCGAGAGCCCCAGGGGACCTTATAAGCCCATGGTCCTGTTTAACTGCCCAGATCCCACGCAATGAAGCCAGCCTTGTCTCTGCTGCATCATGCCATTTAAAATTTTTTGTTAATATTTTTTCAAGCAGCTGTATTGCATTCCAATGTATGGATTGAACATACATATACAATTATTTCTGCATTTTCAGAAATTTTGGTGGCTTTTAGCTCAGCAATCTTTTCTATTGGTTTCACTTATCATTCTATTCTTGGTTTGGTTCTCTGAACAGGTATGAAAACTTTGGGTTTTCTCTCCAAGATGCTGAGACTTAGCTTTGACATGCCTTTGGGGCTACAGGCCACTGTTGAGTCATGACCTGTTACCCACAAGTTCAGGTTTGAGCCAAGGCCAGACAGGCAGAAACCAGGGCCAGATGGGGACTCTGGCCAGGAGAGCAGCACAGTTGTGAACTATATCAACAGGTAAATCAAGCCAAGTCTGGGTGAAAAGACATCAGGAAGGGCAGAATGGCAGAGAAGGTGAATGGGGGCCTGTCCTCAGAGACAGAACCATGGATGAGCTTCCTGGAGACACTGCTCAGCCAAGGGCAGCTGTTGTCTTTGGTTTAGGGCTACCTGGTTCTTCTCTTGTTCCCCGCCAGGCAGCACATCCCTGAGCCGATCTCCTGGACATTAAAGTACTGTCTCCCTGCATGTTGAATGATGGTCTCTCTATAAACCTTGAGCAGGCTGTGAGCAGAGGCAGCGGGCTGGTTTATCACTTCTCCAGTACTCCAGAATCTCCTGCAGTCCTCTGTGTGATGGTCAGCTTGAGACATCTGGTTGGGAGCAAATGAACATGCCCTCCTTGGCTGACACATTTAGCAGAAACAGATGAGTGTGACAATGCAAGCTGAGAGAAGCCCAGGAATTGTTGTCTCTGGGACCTGAGACATCTCTGATGCCGTCATTTATAACCTAAACGATCTTAGGTAACACACGTAGCCCTCTGTGCCTGTGTTTCCCTGGCTGTAAAGGGGAACCAAGGATCCTTCCCAGGGGCCTTTTCTGTAAAGGGTCACATGATAAGTATTTTAGACTTTGTGGGGCACAGGGTTTTTGTCACCACTGCTCAACCCTGCCATTGTAGAGTTAAAGCAGCCATAGATGATAGGAAATGAATGGCGGTGGCTATGCCCCAATCAAATTGCACTTATAAAGACAGGTGGGTGACCCTGACCTATTCTGTAGGACTATTGTGAGCATTACATGAGATACTGTGTGTAAAACGCCCACAGGCCCTCCGGAATGAGAGCGTCTCTGTCATGAGGGGCAGGGACAGCCAGAGAGGGGCTGATGGCGGAGTCAGCCACATTCCGCGGGCTGTGAGATCTGGCCCCTCATTTGTTAACATGAAACCAAAAGGGTCCCCTTCACCCAGTTTTTCTTCCTGGGCACCAAAGGGCCAAAAGGGGGGATCCTGGCCTTCTAAACAGTCGTAATGACTCATTGCTCTTCTGTGTAACTCTTTGTCATTATTTTTGAAGATGAACGCTTTCTAAGATGTACTCACAGAAACATGGCTGCAGCTGTAAGAAGAGACTTTAAGAATTTTCTAGCTCCTCTTCTTTTTGGTACTATATATTCTTAAAAGAACATCCTTCCTCTTTCATGTTGTCAGTTTGTTCCTCTAAGGAGAGCACCTGGGGAGGGATTCTCTCGAGCCCAAGACCCCTGGGTGAGCTGTCAAAGCTCAGAACACTGGCATCTCCAGTCCAAAACAGAAATGGATTCCTGCAAGTTCTTCCTCATACAATCTCTGAAAGGGGATGTTAAGGTGGAGATTCTGAATCTAGTGTAGGGTAGGACCTAGGAATGTCATTAAATAATCATTTTAATAATAATAATTGAAATAAAAGGTCCCCAGGTGATTCTGCTGCTCAGCCAGGTACCTGCTTTGCCCTTGGCCAGCCTCCCTGTGGCGTTTAGCTTGTCTTCAATATTCCCAAACCCCACAACCCCCTAACCCCAGGCCCCGCAGCTGCCTGCTTTGCCTCTTTTCTTTTGTCCACTCACTATGTTAGCCAGAAGGCAGAGGACTTCGAAAGTGCATTAATACCTGCAGCAATGGCTCTGCACTCCGAGCAGGAAATGATTTCAAGCTGGGCCGGCTGGGAATGCTGGGATGTGCGTGCTCAGCCTGTGGACTCAGAAGAGCTTCAGGCTGGGAGGATTTCAGTGTTTCTAAGTCAATGCCAAAGGCTCATCCACTGGTGGATGAGACAGTCATTGATTTTTCTTGAGATAATAACTCAAGTGTATTTGTTCAGTGTCTTTTAGAACCAAAGCCTTATCTGATTTTATTTTTTGTTTGTTTGTTCTGAAAAACAAAAAGGCAAACTAAAGCAAAATCTCAGTATTGTATTGTTCAGTGGCTCCTTGGGTCAAGCTGGTCATATCCCTCTACAAATACATTAATTCTTCAGTAGGTGGTTAGTGAGTCCCGACTGCGTGTCATGGTGGGCTTTGGAGGGCTTTGGGAGAGGCACGAGACCTGTTGGTTTCTGAGATGGCTGTCCTGCTCCTGATTCCACAGTCGCCTACTGAGGGACCCATCAGTCCTCGTCAAGCTCAATATTAAGAAACAAATCCTAGACAAAAAGAGTTTAAGGGAACTTGGACCAACTTCTCAGTAAAGCAGTCAATTGTTGTCTGGCCTTGATGCCTCATTTCCTGTGCCCAGTGCTCGCCTTCTTCCCAGAAAGCAAGTCTTTTTTCCTCCCATTCATTGACTGCCTGCCATAGAACATGGTGCTAAGTGATTTACACCTGCTGATCTGCTCTTCCCACAAACATAGCCAGCAAAAACCATGATGCACATGTGAAGGAGGAGGAAACTGAGGGTTGGCATAGATTATGTACCTGGGCTTTGAAGCCACATTTTGTCTGACACCAAAGCTCGTGCCCCAGCCCTGTGTCCTAAGCAAACCCCTACCTTGCGCCAAGGCTTCTGTAACTGGGTTTCAGACCTCATCTGCCCCTTACACCCTCCACCCTGGCCTTTGAAAATCAAGTTGATTTCTCTGTTGTGCATTTCATGGTGAAATGGGACATTCACAACCCAAAGGACATTTGTGTGACTAGAAAATAGCCCCTTTTTCCCCAAGTTGTCTGTCTTTCTGAGGAGTCACCAAATCCCTCTAAATTAGTAGTTCTCCAGATACAGCACTTGCCCGCAGCATCAGCATCACTTAGGGACTCAGAAATGCAGCTTCTCAGGCCCCGCCATGACCTGCTGAATTCAAGTCTCCCGAGATAGGCTTGGGAATTGTGCTTGAATCAGTTCTCCAGGTAGCTGATGCACACTGTTTGAGAACCGCTGGCCTGGATTGGCCCCACAGTGCTGCAGGGCTAGAATGTGGACTAATGGCAGGCTGCGGCTGGATGGGGCCCCCTGACAAGAACAAGGAGGGGAGTGAAGAGGGGAGCATGTCTGTGTGCAAAAAGATGGAAACATGCTACGTGCCTTTATTCTCTTGGAAATCCATAAAGATCTATGAAACCGGCATATTCAAGACTTGGAGGAATCCCGCAGTAGCAAGCCCTGTTTAACTTAATTTATCCAACCTTTCCTAAAGACATTTTACATTTTAACCATGGATCTTTTCTTTTGCAGGATACCTGTTGATATCCCAAGGAAGTAGCAATGCCAAACACTCTTTGGAGAGGGTGAGGATCAATTATTATGATCCGCAAGCATGCATGACTCTCACTTTGAAAATGTCCATCAGAATGAAATATCCAAAGGCCATGCCACCAGTTCAGGAACTTCAAGAAAACTTGTTTGGAAAATCAATTTTGAGTCGACACAGACTCACTCTGTGCTGCATAACTCCAAGGGACAGCCCTGTGGGAGAGCAGTCCCCGGACCAATAGCCAAATACTGAGTTAATGAAGGGCTTAGGCGCTTCCATGTTTCCATCTATCAGAAATGACTTAGAATCAAAGGGTTGGAGAGAGACTAAGGAGAAGTTTGCCAAGTTATTTTACTTTTTAAAATCGTGTGGAAAATATTTCAGGATGAACTTTGCCAATTTATTCCAATAAAGGAAATTACTTTGAATATAGTCATATTTCTGCTCCCCGTAAGCCTAGCTCGCTTTCAAAGCATTTCAAGAGAACATTTTGTATTTCGTTAACATCTTGCATCCCCAAGTCTCAAGAATCTACTAGAGGGATGATTGCAAGAAAATTCCCCAATGTGGAGGTCCCTCCCTCTAGTGGGGTGGTAAGTTCCTAACAGTCGCAGGACATTTGCTGACACCGAAGTCACCAGCTGACCACTGAAGATGGCATCAAAGCTCATCAGCACAGAGAAGGACCGGCCTGGACAACACGGCAGTGGCCTTTGTGTTTCCGTGAATTAATTTAAGAAAAATAAAAGGGGTCGCTATTTCTGGTTCTCTTCGTGGTGCCCTAAGAACTTCACATTTAATCAGGAGATTCTTGCTGGCTACTTTCAGGCTCCAGCCACGCCTGAGAAGTGCCCCAAATTATTTTGCATTAGCTGCTGGCTCCAGATCCAGCAGGACACCAGAAATGCCGGCCACACATAAAAGCTGGGCATAGAGAGGAGGTGAGAAGGGCCAGCTTTCAGTTCCCATCTTGTTAGCAGGTCCTTTCTCTCTTATTTTCCAGTCGAGTTTATTATTTTCCGCCTTAAGAGAGGCATACATTCGTCTTATAACAAAAATGGTGAAAATAGAAATCCGAGGAGCAAAGAAACGCCCATCATCCAAAAAGAATCACTACCAATAATGTGGTGTATTTCCCTCCAGTCTTTTTTTTTCCTATGCATTTTGAAAAACAGAATGAAGGCCATGCTGTATGCACAATCTTGATTCCAGGGGGTTGTAGGACAACCTGGGCGTGTGCCCATGTTTTTTCAAATCCTGCGTAAACAAATGAGACCATGCACTCTGGAGGACAAGGACCAGGTTCTGTCTCTCTCATCATAGTGCCCCTGGGACCAAGAGAAGAACCTGGCACACAGTAGCGTCATTGGACAAAAGAACACTAAGCAATATGTCACTGTGCAGGTGTACCGGACCTTGCATTACCCACCCATTCACGCACATTAACATCACCCCCATTTTTTTTACTGTTATAAGTAATGCTGCAATTCTGTTGTGCTTATGTTTTCTCCAGATATTCCTAATATTTTCTCTAGACTTTTCCCAGAGGTGCGTGAAGTCTGTCCCTGCGTGGTCTGCTGGCTTTTTATGTCACCCGCCTGAACTTGCTGTCTGGCCATGGGATCATGATTGGCTTAGGTGTGTGTGGAAGACCTTGGGCACGCCAACATCAATATCTTTGAGAAACACTCAGCCAATGGGGATGCTAATTCCAGAGTCCTTCCTTGTTCCTGAGGGGACAGATGAAAGGTTTGTCTACACAGCCTATCGGGTGGTCCTCACAGCGCTGAGCCCTGGCTCCCCAAGTGTCCTACTCATCAGTGTACACATTGGTTTTCCTCTCTTCCTGGTTTCCCACATTGGCCCCTCCCTCATTGTGCCTCCTGGGGTCCGGTCCCAAAGAACTCCTTGCTTACACCAAACCCTGTCCCGGGCCCTGCCTCTGGAGGCTCCAGAGCAAGTCATTAATGTTGGCCAGACCTCCGAAGTGGAATTACTGAGTCAAACCAGACGACTTCTTTGACAATTCAGGATACATGTTGATAAGCAAGTCATTTCCATGTAGGAGTTTTCAGAACTTTTCCCAACCTTCCATTTTACTTGAAGAATTCGGACCACGGACAGGACATTTAAGAGAGGCAAAGAAGGCAAAGCACCCACCTGCTGGGCCCACACTGCAGGATCGCAAAGCAGCTTCATTTGAGTTTCTTCTTCTGTTGTTTGCCTTGCTTTGTTTTCTTCTGTGTTCCTGGATGGAGGCCAGTAGTTCTAGAATTTTCTCCTTTGTCTCTACAAATAGACAGGGAGGGGTGATTGAAGGCAGCAGAGGAAAAAAAAAACTTGGAAGCAAGGATGAGTGAGATGCTGCTGTGGAATAGCGCAGCCTTATTTCTCTGTAACAAGCGAAGGTTGGGGTTTTCAGGGGAAATAGACACAGACTGTGCTTGTAAGCAGGTTTTTGTCATTATTAAACCCGTGCAATCGATGAGGAATGTGCACAGTTGTGTTCCAAAACAAAGCTGCATGTTTGGGGATTGTCGTAGTGACCCAGACAGCACGGTTTCTCCAGACAGAGAAGTGACATTTCCTACCAGCTCTACAGCTGAGGCCATGGTTGCACACAGGAGAACCGAGGCCGTTTTCTGAAAACGAGGAACATCCCTCTCCTCTGCCTGAGGGATATTGTAAGAAAGCATGGTCCACATTGACTGGATGGACCCTGGAGATCACAATTTGAGGAGTTTCAGCTCTCACCTCTGTGTCTACGTGGGGAAGCCTTTCCATCCAGTTTTTCTGCACATTGCATGCAGCGAGGTTTTTTGTTTTTATTTTTGTTTTTGTTTTTACAGAATAAACAGAAGACTGCCTTGGTCAATGACAGTTTCAAGGCGGTTATGAAGTGAGACATGCCTTCCCTCCAACCAGAAAATGACAGATGCCTCCCAATTGTCCTAGGTCCATACAGTTTTTTCAAAACTCCCCAAACAAGCTCTGCTCCCTCTGGAGAATTCTAGCTTACTCACACGTCCATCATGGAGAGAAAGAGAATCAAGGCCCTCCAATACCTGACGCCTGGTCGCCTGTGGGAGCAACTCTAGCAGAGTTCCAAGTGTGGCTGATATGAGGGCACCTGGTGTCGTGGTGAAGGACCCCGTGTGGCAGAGACTGCTTTATACTTACCAGACCGGATTTCCTTCTCCTTCTGGACACACAGCTGGGTAACACGTCCAGCCTCCCTGGCAGTTGTGCAGAACCGCGTGATTGGCAGAGAGGCGTGCACATCACTCCCGGGCCTGGCTCCTAACTCCAGTGCCCTTGTCCACACTCTGTACTTCCACCATTCTTGCAACTGGAAGTGCAGGACTCCCAGGCTTCAGAGGATGAGGATTAACAGGACTACAGAAGCCTAGCCCTTGAGTCCCAGCATGGGGGTGACCTGCACAGGAGAACAAATGACCAGGGACACGAACATAGGACATCGCATGAGTGAGAAATCATCCTTCCTTGTTTAAGCCACGGACATTTTGGAAGCTGTTTGTTATGGCAGTTAATCTACCCTGACTAATACCCCTGCACATACGGGTTGCCTCCTGGCATGCGTATTAGTTCACCTGATGGCAGAGTCCCTTGTGCTAATGGTTCTGCCAAACCCCACCAAGCTTACTCACCGAAGAAGCCTTCAATCACAGAACAGTTGTAAGAGTGAGGGAAAAGCACGGGATCAACACGCACTCTACGTGCTGTGGGAGCACAGAAGCAGGCGTGTCCAGCTTAACTGGGACGGAAGGACAACAGACAACAGGGCGTGAAGAGAGCAGAAATGCACCACTAGGACCGATGAGCCACTCACAGACCCCAAACTGAGTTCTGCCTGCCTGTGCCCAGGCTGGCACATAGGAAGCATCAGGCCAGCATCCAAGAGCAACTCAGAAGCAGTTCAAATCTATACTGCACTCAGTCCCTTAGGTACCACATCACAATGCAAAGCAAAACTTCTTAAAATTCTGTTCTCCCTATCTGTCTGTGATGTAGTTCAAACATGCAGAGTAGCTGCTTCCCAAGTCTCTCTCTTCCCCTGTGCTGAACTTATTCCCCTAAAATCTCTATCCCCATCCTCAGCTGTCCGTCTTACCTTCCTAGATGGCCCCTTCCTTTTCAGAGCTACTCCTTTGTTCTGCTAACTCTACTTTCTGCTCCATTTTTGGCCATTCCTGGTTTCGACATCTCCTGTTACAGCTCATAGGCTCAGTTGATGAATTGATCATAGACCCAGAAAGGCCCATAAACAAATTCTTAGGGGAGGCCTTGGGGGAGTACCTCTGAATATTCATGAATTATTATTATTATTATTATTATTATTACTACTACAATCAGATTGTCAGATCCACTGCTTATGATTTAGGTGACCTGGACTAAATTCTGTAGCCTCAATTTCCTTCCCTGTAAAATGGGATTTATGGAACCTCACAGCATCCTTGTAGGGAGTGAACGGGACCCTCTGTGTGAAAGGAGTTGGCACACAGCCAGCGGTGGTAAGCAAGCCATGTTGTTTTCCCAGCTCTCTCGGAACTTGCAGCCTCTTTCCTCTGTATAAGGAGAATCAGAGGCGGGAATCCAGCCCAAAGGCACAGAGGAGGGTATACCGAGGCCCCAGCAACCCGCAGCACCCGGCCTTGATGCCAGCTGCTCTGGATCTCACTCCTGAGTTTCCTGGTCAACTTTCAAGCGACCTTGAAGGAAGAACTGCTTTTGCGCGCCTCCAGCTGCGTGTTCCCACCACAGGGGGAAACAGGCCCACCCTTGGTCCCCCAGGGTGGGTTGTGAAGGTTAATGAATTGGTATTTGTGAAGTGCTTTGAGATCCGTGGATGAAAGGCCCTATGAAGTCAAAAGCGTTCGGATGATTATTAAATTGCCTTGCCTGAGGTCAGACAGCACAGGAATAGGGAGCTGGAAAGGGAAGACACGTTCCCTTTCTTCCATTCCCCTGCTAGAACAGCGAAGACCATAACCTGTTCTTGTTAGCACGGGCCTGTCCCTCTGTGGGCGGATGTCCTCGGGCCTTCACATCCTGTCTCCTTTATTCCCGGTACCCTGGTTAGGACCAGACTCCGGCTGCTCGCCAGCCCTGCTCATTCAAATGCCGAGCAGCTCCCTGAACTTGGGGAGATCGCTGGCTTGCAGGGTTTTTAAAAAGCTCAGGGAAGCTGTAGTAGGAGAGACAGAGAATCACGGTTGACCCTGAGACCCTTCTTGAGAAAGAAGGGATCGTCTCTTCTATGCCAAGGGGCACCAAAACTCCGGAAGGGCTCTTTCCTGGCTGAATTAGGGGGTTGTGTTCCACACTTTCTTTTCTATTTTTCACTCTCTTCCATTCAACCAGCTGAGCAGTTGCAATATTTGCTTTGCAAACATCTCCTTCATACCTTTGTCTTTCCCTTCCCCCACCTTGGTGGTTGGATAGACACCTCATTGCAATTCAGACACCTGTCACTTTCGGATGTCAGCGTGGCTGTTGCCACACTGATTAGTTAAGATGAAGAAAAAAAATACAGTGCCATATAAATAAAAAATTAGAGACTGCCACGTTGTGTAAGAAGGGCCCCCCCTCCCAACGCCAGATCTTGGCAAAGCCGCATCCTTCTGTTCCGGGGTATCCCAGCTTCAGGGAATGCTTATAATGTCTTGTTTTTAGTGATTAAGTGGTTAATGATTTAATGAACTAAAAAAAAAAATCTCATTTGTTGCTTCCCTTGGACTTGGAAAAAACCTCAAAGAGCTGCTTTTCTGTGTACCTCAGTCCAATATTGCTACCTGCTGGGATCCGAACACTGCTTCTAAATAAATTGCCAGTGGCCTTAGGCGGGTGGAAGAGGCTCCCTTTGATCCTGCTCGAGCGGATGAAGTCAAATGTTCAATCAATCAATCACATTCGTAACTTGCAGCTACAATCGGGCTGAACAACAGCTTATTATTTATTTTTAAAATCGTATATTTCATTATTGCAAAACACACAGGCTCTCATGAGGGGGAAGAGACTAAATTATTGATAAGCCATAGAGATGATGGAGTTTGTTGTTTCTGACATGCTTGTCACTAACTATTGTCAGGAAGAATTTACTAAGGTGCGGAGTCAGGGAAGTTGGCCAGGAACGAACGTCGCGCGAAAGCAGAGATGGGAGAGGAAACTTTAATGGCCTCTCCCTCGCTTATTGAATTCTTGTAGGTGTAAGGCAGCACAGGTTTCTATTGTAAAGCAAGACTTGAAAAGTCCCCAATTTGATTGCTGCAGAGCAGGAGATTTGGTTCTCAAAATAGCCGTGCGTCTGGGAAATGAATTTTTGCTGGTGTCTGTACTTCCCTGGGAATGACAATCTAACGCTCCAGAATTCCCACATGGACCAGGGCCAGCGATATTTATTTAGTGTTGTGAGCTGGGGGCTGGACTGGGGGGCCATGTGCAAACGCAGCCTGAAGAAGGAGGCTCGCATTGGGGTCTGACAGTGGGAGCAAGGGCGCACTCTCCCCACTGCCACCCACCATCCTGCTCCCTGAGCTGCCGCAGCATTGACCATGGAGGTATCCTCCCTCCAGACCTGCAGTTGAACTTCTCTAGTGGGCTTAGGGTAAGGAAGAGCAGTCAGGAAAATTCTGGCCACTCCTTTTTGTGTATGTCTTTCATTTCCGGTTTCTCGAGCTTGGGTCTTGGGCTGGGGAGGCCATGGCAAGCTGTGCACCCACGTGATGCCTGAAGTTGCAACTGGCCCCTGGTCTGAATAGCGAGGGGTCGGACAGGGAGATCCCCTAGCACTGTCATCCGGCTATCACCTCCACAGTAAGAAGGACGCTGCTCTGGATTCACTGGAAGGAAGAGCTCCCTGGACAAGGGATGGAATGATGCTTTATTAAGAGAAAGTACAGATCAAATCCTATTAGAACAAATACCATTATATTTGAACAAAAACAGCTGTTGGACTAAAAATGTCTCGTACCCACCCACCCCCATTCAGTACCCCTTGTAAGTAGATTAAAATGCAAACTCCCTTCGAGGTAGAGTGGAGCTTTGACTGGTACTTTGAAATTATTTACTAATTCCAAGATGGCATCCCAGTGGCTGGAATGGGGAGAGAGAGTGTGACAGGTGTGCCCTGGAATCAAACATTTCTCAAGGCAGAAGGAGCCTTCCAGATCAACCCATCGAACCTCTCCCCTCCCTGTTTCATAGATGATAAAACTGCGGGTCAGGGAAATTGGAATCAGACAGCCAGTTAGCAGCCCATAGGGAGCCAGACCGCAGCCCCCCAACCCCGTCTCTAAGTAACCTGGGGAACTATTAACAGAACGTGAGTCTCAAGAGGGGTGTCTCGATTCCTGGTCAAGTTCTCCATCTACTACCTTATGCTGCCTTCTAATGCAACATCCCGACCTGTGTTCATTTGGCTTTAAGACCATGCATTTCATGCAGAACCCAAGCAACCAGAAAGCTCACTCAATCACACGGGCTTTCACAATGCTGACCCCTGACAACATGTAGACAAGGATATCGGTATATAGGAGTAGGATGTGGACATAACTTCTGGATCCATCAGAAGACAGTGGATCAGTCTCCTAGGAGTCAGGCCTCCCTTCCAGCTTTGGACTGCCACCTCCTCTGAGGGTCACTCTTAGCTGGCATGGGCCTCTCTGGGCACAGGTTCTGCCCATGGTGTGAGGAGTGGTCCACATGTGCTTTGAGTCAACCTCTAGCTCCAAAATGCTATATGAGATCCTACTCAGTGGCATTTCCTTATGCTATTTATTGAACTTTTTGCAGCCTACATAGGCACACATGGAAGACTGAGTTGACCAAAGCAATCAACGTGGCAGAATAAACCATCCCTTGTCACCTTTGTCGTACAGTGAAATAACTTTACCAGGAACAAGGGACCCTGACCTTGCTAAACTTGGGTGAGTTGGGCAATGTCTCCGCAACTCAGTTTTCTCACTTGCAAAATGGGGATATTTACTCCTTGTCCACCCTCCCCTCTAGGGCAGGGCATATAGCTATGGGGATCTAAACCCATTATATAAGTTAGAGAAGCTTAAAGTGTGCCACAGGTGTAGAGAAGGGGGAGCATTTCACAATGGGAATTTCCTGTAGATGAGGGAGCTTGCTGCAAATACAAGATTACACTTTTAATTACCTTCAAGGGCTGACCTATGTAAATACGCCTATGTTGCTTCTTTGGGAGGGGGTAGGGGAAAGGGATGGGGTGGGATTCATTAATGTCCTGGCTTTTTTTTTTTTGCAGCAGTTTCAAGGAAAATCTTTAGGCAGAGACAAAACAGCTGCTTTTTATTTTTCACACACTGCAGTGGGAGAGAGATGAAGAGCCTGCTCCTCTCGTCTTTTCATCCTTCTCTGTTTTCTGGGTTGCAAGGTACGTTCATCCACTAACAGCACACTGGCCAGCTCCCCTTGGCCCATGTCCATAAACATTCCAGTCATTTCCTGTGTGTGGCTTTTTAAACGTGAACCCTGTTGGCTGCACAATTTGGTAAGAGTTGCCACCGTCTGCATAAGAGGGCTGCCTGCCTGGTGCTGGGTTGTGAGGTGCTGCCAGACAGATGGTTTTTTTCCCCTGGCAAGATAAGACTGTATTAAGAATGATTTTATGAATAGTCTCTCTCCCAGCCCTGGTCCCCATGGGGCGCTCCTGTGATTGGTCAGTTGTATGATTAGAATGGGCACTAATTATACCCGGAAGCTAAGGAATGGCGGGCATAATTTACAAAGCCCTTGGTGATAAGGGTTTGGGTAAACACAATAGGTTCAAAACAACTTTATCCTTCTAAAAGGACAAAGGAATTACTTCTTGAAAAATGAGCAATTTAGGAAAACTGTGAGACAGAAGAACAGAAAAAAAAAAAAACCCAACAGAAATGCTCCCAGCTTTTCACCATTCAGGGGAGCACAGGCTAATATGGATTAACCAAGTGTGGACCACGGTGCAGTCGGGAGTGGGCAGTCATCAACTCACCATGGATGGATGCAGGGAAGGCTCAGATTTTAGGGATACTCCCCAACAAAGGGAATTCTCAAGTCCTTTTGACAGACCCCCAAGAGGTACATTTGAGCCAAGAAACAGCTGGCCAACCTACATCCTGAAACAAACACCTTTTAAAAGTTTTCCTCTTTTAATTCCAAATGATCCCTCAGCAACCATACCCCAGACTACAGACTCATCTTCGGCCTGAGGCTCTTCCCATAGGCCCTGTCAACCGAGGGCGCTCCCCAAAGCCAGAGTGGCTGTGTAATAACATGTGTAAGGGGCAGCTTGGGCACTGGGTGGCAACGCAAACATCAGAAGGAACTTTCTGGAAAGAGGGTGCTGAGAAGCAAGGGGAAGATACACAGGTGGGGAGGAATGGCTTGTTTCTGGAGGACAGCTGACTGACGTCTGGCTCATAGGACTGGACTTTGCATTTGTTTCCTCCCGAAAAACTGGCTTGCTTCCCAAGATTTTGGAGTAAACAGGGCACCAGGTGGGACTGTGGGAGCCAAGCTGCCGCGCTGCCCTTTCCCTTTAGAGCATGTGGCCACACTGACCAGAACACACCCACCCCGAGCCTAGAATAGACCTGCCATACACCCAGGGTATTTCAGGCCAGGAAGCAATTGGTTTTGTGGCAGAGCAGCCCATTTGGTTGGATTGCTGAGCCAGGGAATCGGAGCCCTGGTCAATGTTCTCAGGCTTTTCCACCAGACCCCATGTGCTCTGGCCCCTGCTATTTGTCAGGCCTCATCTACTATTCTATCACCGGTTCACTCTGAACCAGCCACATGGCTTTCATGCTGCTCTTCAGATAGGCCTAGTTCTTGCCCCAAGGCATTCCCACTCACTCTTCCGTCTGCCTGGAACACTCTTCCCCCACAAATATTCACAGCTCCCACTCACTCCCAACAGGTCTCTGCTCAAAGAAACCTTCTCTTCTCCCCCTTTTGGTTGTCGTCATCACAAATTACGTCTTTATACTTTGTGCTCCCATCAACCTGGATTTATAATTATTGCTTTATGCAGTTGTCTTTTAAATAAGAGGAAAAAAGAAGAGATACAAAACAAAAATAGGTTAGTACTGCATTTTATCCTTACTTACGTTGGCATAAACTTTAGCAATGTTCTTTATTTCTCTGGGTGAATTTGAGTTATTGTCTGAAACACATTTTGGCCTGAAAAACTTCTTTTAGTATTTCTTGTAAGGAAGACCTACTAAAGGCCAATTCTCTCCATTTTTGTTTATCTGGGAATGTCTTAATTTCTCCTTCATATTTGAAGGATAGTTTGTGCAGATACAGAATTCTTGGTTGGTAGTTTTTTTCCCCCTTTTCAGTATTTTTAATAGATCATCCCACTGCTTTCTGGCCAGCATGATGTCTGAAAAGGAATCAGCTGTTAATCTTATTGAAGTTCACTTGTACGGGAACAAATGACTTCTCTTGAGTCTTTCAAGATTCCCTCTTTGTCTTTAATTATACACAGTTTTATTATACTTTATCTCTGTGTGTACCTCTTTGAATTTAGCCTATTCAGAGTTTGTTGTGATTCTTGGATGTGTAGAATAATGTATTTATCAAAACTGGAAAAATTTTAGCCATTATTTCTGCAAATAATCTTTCTATCTCCCTTTCTCTCTCTTCTTTCCTAGAACTGCCATTATGCATATGTTGATATTCTTGATGGTGTCCTACAGTTCTCTTAAGCTGTTTATTTTCCTTCATTCTGTTTCCCCTCTGCATGTCAGACTGGATAATCCAATTTCAAATTTGCCAATTCTTTCTTCTGTCTGCTCAAATATGCTTATCGAGCCATCTAGTGAATATATATTTTTTGCTATTATAATTTTCAACTCCAGAATTTGTATTTGGTTTTTTAAAATAATTTCTATCTCTTTGTTAATATTCTCTATTTGGTGATACCTCAGTTTCATGGTTTTATTTAGCTCTTTGAACATATTTAAAATAGTGGAAATGAAGTCGTGGTCTAGTAAATCCAACACTTAGGCTTGCTCAGGAACAGTTCCTAGTGATTGCTGTTCTTCCTGTGAATGCGCCATCCTTTTTTGTTTATTTACATACTTCATATATTTTTGTTGAAAACTGGACATTCTGATTACTCTAATGTGGCCACTCTGTAAATTAAATTCCCTTCTCTCCCAAGGTTTTTACATATTGCATGTTTTAGTAGTTTTTTGTTTACTTCATGACTTTCCTGAACTAATTTTGTGAAGCCTGTATGCTGTGTCATTTGGGAGCAGTAAAGTTGCTGCCTGGTAATCAGCCAGAAGTTGGACAGAGATTTCTTTAAATGTCTTCAACAACGACGACAAAACTCCCTGTCTGGAGGATGTGCTCTGGTGTGTATTGGAGCAATCGACCAAGTGGTCAACAACTCCGCCTGGGCTTTACTTCCTGAAGGTCAGCCAGAGATGAAAGCTTAAGGATTCCTCCTTTCTCTCCTGATCATGGAACCAGCCTTGGGCATGCATATAGCCTTCCAGGTTTTCAAGAAATTGTCAGAGCTTTCCAAAAGCACCTAATTCCCAGCTCTTCCTCCCAAACTTGTTGGTTAAGCTATTGTTTGCCCCATTTGCTATCTATCGTCCAAGCATCAGGGACTAGTATTTTTCCCTTAAATGTCTTTGACAGGTGCACCCTGGAAAGCCATCTCAGCACTCGGAGAGTTTTGAGTTAGGCAAGATAAAAGCAATCCCTTTGAACTGCTCCTTCCTTTTTTCTTTCTTTCCTTCCACAAATATAAGATGTGCTAGCCCTGCCTATGTGTTAAAAATAAAGCACTAAAAATAAAAAAAAATTTAAAAAAAATTCAGATTTTGTTTCTGTTCTCATTAAATTTACAATCCGGTGGTTCAGTCAGAAATCAAAAGGACAATCACAGATAATTAATTTCCATTGAACTTAGGTCACAAGAGAGCCTTGCAACTTCATCTCAGGGGTCATGAATTGCATTCCCAAAGAAAGGACACTTAATGTGGGGTAAAGAGGAGGACATAAGAGTAATCCAGGAGACGAAGTAAAGGAAGTATTCGGGAGGAAGGATCAAGGGCGTGCAAAGGCCCTGAGGCAGGAGGATATCTGAGAGTGGAGCCTGTAAAGCAGACCAGTGCGCTGGGCATGGAGAGAGAGAAGAGGTGATTACTCAATGAGACTGGAAGGCGCTGGAGCAGCGACCATGTCATCCAGAGTCTTGTGGTACAGGTTTGGGCCTTATTCTAAAAGCAATAAAAAGAGTTATAATCATTAAGCCAGTGCAGGAGAAGGTGTCCATACTTACACTCTAAGATGCAAATATGTCCCCAGAATGCCATATTTCCCCTATAATTAATATCAACCTGATCTTGCACCCTCACCACAGGTAAGTTAAAAAAACTCATCTTTGACATTCTTGATATCTCAGTTGCTTCCAATTTAAAACAATCTAAGGTGAACTCTTTGGGACAAACTTTGTTTTTTTAGAATGTGATCTCAATTCATTCTGGATTTTCCTCACCCCTCCCTCAGCCCTCCTCCCTGAGGCATCCTGCAGTTCATTGTTGTTTTCATTGTCATTTGTTTGTGGTTTGGGGGAGGTTCTGTTCCAACTTGACATTATGAGAGAAATGCATCCTGTGTGCTTCTCTTCCTCGTGCCAGCCCTGGGTTCTCCCCAAGCTCTTTAGAGATAGGTCCTCACCCTTGGTCCCTGGTGGCTAGTCCCTGCTGGGATGAGGCTGGGGACCCCCAGTTTCTATACGATCCACAGCAGCTCCCCTCCGAAGTCCTTACCTCGGTAGCTTCCTTCCCGTCCCTCCCCCGGTTGTGTGAGCACGTGGTAAGCATGCTTCTTCAGATGTAGAATGGCCCGTGCACTCGACTGAGCAGCTGGGATAGGTTAGTACGATGCACCCCATTCTCTTGTCCTAGCCAAGGGTCACCACTTAGTCACCAGTGTGCCCTGGACTTACCCAGTTTTAACACTAAAACTTCTGTGCTTGGGAAACTTTTCAGTCTCAGACAAGTGGAAGCGATTGGTCACCCATTCCCCCTGGGGCCAGTGGCTAGAAGTCAGGGACCAAAAAGAACCTACATTAAGCCAGGTAAGGAAGTAAAGTGGCCCAACCCCTAGAGAGCCACAAGCTTCAATGTAGGTTCCATCCCACCTTGGTGAGAATACAAAAAAAACTCCCTTTCTTAAATATTTGTCAAGGAAAGGGTTGTTCACTGCAGAAATGGATTTGATAAAATAAATAGAACGCATGCTTTAAAGTGTAGGGATTAAGTAGCTAAGCCTTATGGTGAAGTCAGAAAAGAAACAAGAATCTTAGGTCGTGGGTCTAAGTTTATGCAAACATCATTTAATTCTTATTTATTTGGTTAACACTTTGGAGCAGGAGAAAAAAGTCAAATGTTATAGTTTTGGCATCAAAAACATATGTAGAGCAGCCTCTACTTGCCCACATAGTGGATGGAAACTGCCCGTTTGGAAGGGGTGCAGAAGAACGCCTTTGTATTGCCGAGTTTTCGCGTTCTTGACTTAGCAGATCAAGGACAGATGTGCATGTACTTCTCGACTCCGTAACCCACAGAGAGCATGCAACTGAATGCAGCTGGCGGAGAAAGCTGAGTGGAGTTCTAGAAACTGACTTATTGTAATGGGCGAAGTGGTAGGCATCAGCAGTGGACACACTGATTCACTGAGAGAAATCCAGTTGGGGGGGTACAAGGGAGATCCTAGAGTTTCTCCTGCTGCTACAGGAAGTCCCTCTTCTCCCTCAGGGGAAAGGTCCCTCTTCAAGGCAATGCCCAGCTGCCCTTTCTGTCTGAGGTCCTGTCCTGGTGGGAATGCCATTGTAGGATAGGGGCTGGGTAGAGACTAACATTGTTGGTGCCAAGTCCTGTGCTCAAGGCTTTACATGCGTTATCTATTTGACTTTCAGGACAGTCTTTTGAGGAAGCTATGGCGGGTCCTTAGGCCCTTATGCAAGAATGCTTGGGGCTTGAAATGTTTTGAAATGATGCCTCCTCCACCCCAGATTTTAATAAAGAAGTACTATGGGCATAGGCCCTATAATACATAACACTCCAGAGGACCTGTGGCAGCAGCCTTTGATCAAACACATTTGTATTCTCACGTTCCATGAGACAAATAAAGTTATAAACCGCTTCACATCAGACCAGGTCAGACCCCACCACTAAATGAGTATAAGTGCCAAACGTTCAGGTCACTGCTTGGTCAGTTCTGGCTTTGTCACCCCTGCCCCAACTGCTCGCCTCCGCCGCCCCAGCCAGTCGGCTTCCTCGCTGGGCCCATGTCTGGCTGCTGCGGCTGAGTCCCGTGGGCCCTGCTGGGATCCTCAGCCCCGTGAGGGCTGGGCACCCACCCTCCCTTTATCTAAACCTGGTTCTCTGTCCTTGTCTCCTCAAGAAGGAGGACCAGTGGGCAAACAGAAAGTAAAAAGATGGCTCCTTTTTCCACAAATGAGACCCTGTGGTCTCCCTCACCTGAGACCCCCATGGCTCAAAAACATCCCCCATGTCTTGAGCAGTAAATGTCTCCAGAGCAGCAGGGAAGGGCCGCTGTCCATCCATACTCAGGGACCGTGGCTCAGAACGCAATGACCACTCACCTGCAAGTGGTTCTGGGAGAAAAATCAAAGGCACCAGCAGAGGTGAGCAGGCAGCCCCTGACTCTGTGGTGCACGAGCCACACAGAGAAGTGAAGGGTTTGTGGGCAAGGCCCGGATGAACTTGACCCACAAGGAGAAGGTGGTGAGACCGGGAGCTGAGTCTCCGCACCTGGGTGAGGGCAGGTGTCACTCTGAGTCCCTTTCCAAAGGCAGCAGTGTCCTCCGTAGTCACTGTCTGCTCCCGCTTCCCTAACTTCTGGCCAAGGGGAAGCAAGCGGTCCAGAGCAGAGACCAGAGCCATGAGGAATTGTGGGTACATTGTGGGTGGGGCTGGGTTGCTGGCCTGCCCTGTCCCCGCCACACCATTCTGGCGGCTGACAGATGACCCCCGACTCGGGAGAAATCAGGACGACAGGGGTGGGAGCCTGTGGGCCCTGGCTTGTTCTCTGCGGTGCTACGGCAAGTTGGAGAGCTTCCAAACTTGACTTCCGACTCTTCAGACAAATGGTTAATGTCTTTCAAGAAGATGCAAAAGCCTCGCTCTCCAGAGAGTGAGCCACCCAGAGCTGGAGTGGAGCAGAAGACTCGGGGAACCCTGGCAGAAGGACAAGTTTCTCCCAGGAAGTTCTGTGGTGTTCTTGGGTCCCCTGCTGCCCCAGCCTACGAGCCTATGTTCTGACTTTCAAAGAACCGGGGAGGAGTCTGACGTGCTGACTGAAAAGAGGGAACGAAAAAGAAATCTTCCTCGAGAACTTTGAAAGTCACTTTTCTCCTCTCCGTTCCTGAACTGACTTGGCCCACATTCTCGCCCACAGAGAAGGTGCTCCAGGGAGCTGAGGGCATGGGGCATGAGAAGGGGCGAGGGGAGGCAAGGGGCCGGGTGCAGGTGGGACCCTGAAAACAAGAGGTGACACAGAAATGCAGCCTCACCTGGCCACCACTCCCGGGTGATGGCTCCAATGGGGCACTGTGCTGCAGGCCGGTCGTGGGGACCATCACCCTCTGTCACCAAGCCGAAAACAGACAACCATGACATGTTTTGCCATTGTCACAATGCAGGTGTGTCTGACTGTAGTCTCTGAGCAAGGAGTCATTGTTGAATCGGCAGCATTTAAAAAATAACTTTTCCAGTGAGAGGCACGTAGAGTAATGGTGCCCCCTCTATCACAAGCGGTGCCTTAGACAAGTACGAGTCCGGGAGCAGCCCCTCCCAGGTGAGGGGAGGAGGCCCAGGTCGCTGAGACCTGCCCTGGGCGGCACAGACACTCCCGGGACTTGAAACCAGGTCTGTCCGGCTCTCAGTTGCTGACTTCCAGCGGGTCCGTGCCTGCACAGAGCGGTGTCACCTCCCCAGGCAGCCTGCGGGGCCCTGCTCTGGGGTGGGATGGGGTCAAGACGGAGGCACAGGGCTGTGGGGCACCTCTCCACCAGGCCGTTTTCTGCACCCAGGCTTCTGTCTTTGTCACTGCTGGTCCCTTAAGCATCAGCTAGTTTTTGAAATCTGCCTCTGAATTAGATGCATTTGAACTCAGAGTGAGCTCACTGTCCAGAACGTAACAATGGGGCCTGTGTCCTCCGGACCCGGAGCGACTGTTTCTTCCAGGGAGGCAGCAGAGACGGGGAGAGAGGCTGAACTGCAAAGTTAGGTGCATCAGGATTTGGACCCTGGCTTTCGCTGCTTTTTACAAAGTCAGGCAGTTCCTCCGACTCTCTGAGCCTCAGCATCTTCATCTGTAAAATGGGAGTCCTAACGGCCCCACCTGGAAGTACTGCTATGAGGATCTCACGTGCGAAAATACCTGAAGTGCAGGGGCTGCTCAGTCGACTAAAGTTTCTATTTATGATGACGACGATGATGATGATGATGATGGACAGACACAGGACTCTATGGCCTCACATCTTTCACACTCTGCCCCTGGGACCCTGCCGCCCTGTCCCCTCGGCTACCCAGATGCTGGGTTGATGTCCCCCCTCCTGGGCACGCGTACAGTCATGCCACCGTGGTTGACTAGTCCCTCTCCTTCCCGGTCCAGCAGGCTCCCAGGCGCCCCTGGGGAATCAGCAACTCTGGGATGAGGCAGCTGGCCGGATGGGGGTGGAGGGGAAAACCACAACCCTCTCCCCAGCACCCCTGGGGTGGATGCCACATCACATTCCCTCCTTCATGAACTTTAGGCCCTCTCGGCTCCCGGCTTCCCTGGGGCTAAGGGACGGCGTGGGAGGAGACAGCAGGAATGGCCACCCCAAGAGTTTCTGGATGTCTTCTCCTCACTGGGGCTCCTCATGCAGAGGGGAGGAGGGTACCCAACCTCCCCCAGTGGGCTCCCTGGGCCGGGTAAGCTATGGCCCTTGCCCAGGTGCTCCAGACACCCAGACATGTGCAGGCATGCTGGCTCTGTGGCCCAGGCCCCCACCTGGGACCCAGTCCCCCCCACTGTTCTTCACCACAAGACTGGGAGGGAGAGACTATGATGCCCATTTCCCAGATGAGGAAATAGAGGCCCAGAGAGGTTAAGTGTCCAGTCCAAGTTCACCCGCCAAGATGTAGACATAGCCTAGATTTGTGCTCAGGGCTGACCACAGTGACCTGGTGACTTCCTGGCCCTGCCTTCCCCCAAGGGCTTAGACCATCTGCCAGGGTAGCTACTGCTTGCCACAGAATCCAACAAGGCCCAAAACAGGAGAAAAAGGGGGGAAAGAACACCAGCTGCGTGGGGACCTTGGCCTGTTTTCCGAGTTGAGAGCTGTACCCTATGCCCCTCTCCAGCCTCCAGGAGTCCCACCCATCATTGTTCCTTTGTGCTCATCCTAGAGGAAGATTCGTGATGCCCTTGCTGGAAACGCCCACATATCTGCTCAGGAAGAATATGGCCACAAGAACTTTCTAGAAAAGATGGCTTCCACTATTCTCCTTTAGCTCCATTCCTGTGGGTGATTTTAAACATGACCCCCAAAAGATGAAAGAATTTCAAGAATCTTCATCTGAAGATAGCCATAAAATTCCAGCCCCCGGCAGCCATCAAAAAACTCATTTCCACTCCAGCAACCTCTGTGGCAGCCACTGTCCTGTTCCCTTCGATTGGGATGTCCCCTCCCCAGCCTCTGTGTCTCGTAAACTTTCAGACTCTCTTCAAGACCCAGCTCAAACGTCACCTCCTCTGAGATGCCATCCTGGACCCTTCCAGGAACATGGCCAGTGCATGAGGTCTTTGCATTCATTGAAAGGCGATGCCAGTGACCACAATAAAAGAAATGACACTTTCGCCAAGATCTCCACTTACTTCGGAGGCCTGGACGGAGCCTGGCGGCCTTCAGTCCTGGTAGCCTTGTCTTTACTGCCCTCTTGTGGCCAAAAGTTGCTGCTGCAGCAGAAAAAGTTGGTGATTTCTTTGAGGCCACAGAGAGAGATTTTTGTCTCCTGCAGCAGTTTTTTAAGGATCCCTGAGTCATTTTGAGCCCAGTCTCCAATACCTGGTTTGTTTCTGTGCTTCTCTGTTCAGTGCTTTTAAAATATGTTAAAAGGATACTAGATAACAAAGAGAGGATGACCAGCCTCAAAAGGAACATCAAAGATATGCCAAGTGTCACCTCTGGCTTAGCACAGTGTTGGTTGGGTACTTGGGTGTGGAAGGGGAGGATATGACAAAGTCTGTGGCAGATTTCTGCTCTCAATGACTTAACGGTCTGTTTGTAACACCTTCACTAAAAGGCACTCATCCAGCATGACCTTGAATGGCACTATCAACTCACAAAGAAACCTAATAGCCCAGGTTGAAAATCAGATAGCCCTGGATGTCTGTCCCGGTCCCTCCACCTGCTGCCTCCATGACCTTGAACAAGTTACTTCAGTACTCCGAACATTTCCTTGCCTGCAAAATGGGCCTAGTAAGAGCTCTTCCTTCCCCGAGTCATGGTGATTAAATGTTCAAGGCCTCAGCACGGTGCCCGGCACCCAGCAGTCCCCATAGGGTCAGCCCTTCCTGTTGGGTTTGTCATGGTCTAGTGCAGAGAGAGCAGAGGGCGGGATGTGATAAAGAGCTGAATAAATATATTCCCAATCATGGCCATCTCAAGGCAGATCTCATTTATTAAATTTACAGACCCATGGCAATAAGGTGTTTTATTGATATGAAAGCATATCACGAGCAAGATGACCCAAAGGGCTTCCTTGTCTCCAGGCTGCATGGAAAAATGGGCTGTATCACCTGCCTCTGGCCAGTTAACTGGTCCCTCCCTTTACTCAGGGCAGGCATCCCCAATCATCATGCCTCTGTTCTACTCCATGGCAGACATCACCAATGGATCACAGCTTTCTTTCTTAAAGACTGTGCATACAATCTCATTACAGAGCTCCAGGAGGTTCCACCAGTTAAGCAGAGTGGGAGAAGGCATACAATCTAATTTATCTTTCTAGGTCTTGACACTTGCGTAGATTAAAGCTATATAGAGAAAGGGAGAGGGGGCCGTTTTAGCTGGAGTGAGCACGCTGAACTTGGAGGGAGCAGACAGACCTGCTGGGAAAAGGAAGTTAGAGGGGGGCTGCTGTGTGGGGCCCCTGGGCGCCTGGTTGAGTCGCCGCAGGAGGAAAGGGAATCACTGAAGGTTGATGGGCTGTGAGGCTGTGGCTGCTGTCCTTTGGGGCAGGGTCTCGCTGGCAGCCAGCACCAGGCAGGCGGGAAAGGGGCTGAGTCTGGGAGGTGAGTGGGGTTGGAGCGCAGGACCCAGTGCTGAGGGGGAGCCGCCCCAGGGGGACTGAGGGGGAGAAGGAAGCTTCTGTGAGCTCTGTGAGGCCTGGCCAAGCAAAAATGAAGGAAGTGGGGCCATCAGAGACGCTTCTCTGGCCTTGGGCTCTACAGGCACCTCCAGCAGGAAGCGGACTTGGGGCACAGGGGAAAGGCTGCTCTTTGTTCCAGACATGGAGGAGGAGGTGGCTTTGGGACAGCCAGTGGCAATTTCCTGGGGACAGCTGGAAATGCGAGATTGGAATAAAGGCTAGAGCTGCAGATATTAGAGAGGAAGAGTGAGAAAGGCTAAGGCTTTTACTTAAAGCAGCTTGGGCAGCAGAAGAGAGTGCATTCCGGAAAGATGAACTGGGCGAAGGTCATGGCTTAATTAAGAGGTGTTCGCTGCAATCCAGTTGTTCCAAAAGAGTCTGCGTATCTGGGTCAAGTGTCTTTTTCATGATATCACCAAAAATGAGTAGGAAAAAATGATTTTTTTGAAATAGGGAATAGTCAGTTTCATTCACAGGCCCCCTAATGTCCCTAAAGCTAAGAAAGAAAGTGTATATTTAACTGAAATACCCAAGCAATTAGAAGGGAGGTCAGAGAGATGATTCCTTTATCAGGAAACTCCATTTCCTAATGCATAACAAAGTCACCTGGACTCCAAGGTCAAATAGACCTGGATTTGAACCTTCGCTCCATCACTTCCTAGCTGTGTAACCTTGAACAACATACTTAACCTCTCTGAACCTTGGGTCCGACGTCCATAAAATGGAGCTAATAGAGTACCTAATTCATAGGGCTGCGGTGGTAATCAAATGAAGTGATGCATATAAAGATTTAGTCTGCCACTTGACACGTAATAAGGCTCGAATGTGTCAGTAATCTTTTTATCCTATCACAAAACTTGTTTTAAGGAACAGAGTTTTAGACAATCGGCGCGTCCTTTCATGGCTCACATGGTTCCGGAAAGTCCTCTGAGGGAGGCAGAGACACGGAACAACGATGTATTTCTTTCGTCTGAATCCACTGCACTGTCCGGTGAGGGACCAAATAAGAGAGGCTCCAGGACATCTGCAGACTAACAGCTCACCTCTGCTGGCTTGCATGCCAGGGAAGGTCTGAGCACTCCACCGTCAGCTCCAGGGTCCTTCCCCATTTCCTCCAGTGTTTATATGGCACAGAATTTCGGGGAGGGGGTGGTGGGGGCAGGTTGTCACAAGGACCTGTGCTAGGGCTCCCTGACGAATGGGTGTGGACTCCCTACCAACCCAAAGTAGACGTCCTTGAACCCAGGCCAGCGAGCAGAAAAGGGTCTCTACATGACCCTGGGCCTCATCTTAAGCAAAGCTTTGAAGGATTTCTACCCCTGGTGGCCAGCAGCAGACTAAAAATCTAGAAGATTCTGGAAGGTTCCAGTGCATAGGTTGGTGTTCAGGGAAGGGTAGTTTGCTGCAGGAGAGTGAAGCTCACAGTATAATAACAACACTGACATTTACTGAACAATTACTATGTGCCAGGAACTGTCGTGAACATGGGTTCGCTGGCCCTACCTTCGCCATGACCCCTGAGGGCATTATCACCCCGTGTGACAGGTGGATCCCTGAGGCCCAGAGACATTGCCAAACTTCCCTCAGGGCGCACAGCTACCAAGTGACGGAAGAAAGATCTGAACCTGGAGGCCTGATTGCTGCGCCTAAGCACTGCGTGGCAGCTGTGTCCAAGGCCGGGGCCACCCTCCAGGGAGGGGAAAGGCCCAGAGTGAGTCCTCACCTGAGAAAACGCTCTGTCCGCTTCCTGGGCCTGAGCCGCCTCGGTGCCGGGTGTTGTCTGGTGCCAGGTGAAGGGCCTTCCGGCGTCAGAGGCTCCCAGGGACAAGAAACCGTCAGGGTCCCTGTTCTTCCGTGTCCCTGTTCCTTTCCTGGGGATAAATAGGACTCCGAGGGAATTGCTCTAATTCCTGTATTTAATCATATGTTCTTCTCCTCCCCACACGATGTTTGACAGGAAAGGAACAAAAGAAATGTCAGAAGGTGTCCCAGGTCACAGGGGGCTCCTCGGTCCCCATGGAGCCCAAGTCAGGTTCAAGGATGGCATAGAGTGAAAGGCTGCAGTCTACCCATTCACAGAGTCACTCACTCATCCACATTCTCAGGGCACTCCCTGTGGGCCAGGAATCCTGCTGTGAGCTGGGGGCACAAAGTCAAAATGGACCGAGGCCCCTAGGAGCCAGCAGCTTGGAAGAAAGCAGAACTCAGACCCCAGCCGGAGGCCCACGCTGCCCCAGATTCTTGCTGAAAAGCTCAGAGACCCATCAGGGCCCTTCACGGCTGACCCCACCGAGAAGGCACATTGGCAAGGTGACCCCACTGAGGGCTTGTGAGGAGGGAGGTGGCAGCAAACACTGCTCAGGGTCCTCCACTGAGCAAGCTGCCTGTTGACCCCGAACCCCAAGCTCAGCCAGCACCCCCTTCTCTGCCCATTCTCAGGAAGCTTGGGGCAGACGTGCTTGGTGAGACTTGCCCAGGTGGAAGGCGTGGAACTGCGCCCGCCTAGTGACACAGCGCTGGGTCCCAGGAGGAGGGGACCCAGGCAGGCAGGACCTCAGAGGTTAGACACACAGGGTGTGAATCCCAGCTTTGCTCCTGCGGCAAGTAAGTGTCTTCAGCTTCCTCAGCTGTGAAGAGGGGATGGTAAGAGGACCGCCCTCCCCAGGGCTACGGTGACTGTGAAGTGTGAGGATGCCTGGCACACCACAGCCTGAACAAATGGTGGGCACTCTGGTGACCGCGTGAAGTTGTTTGTGCCATACGGCCACTCTCTGACCACCAGAGTGAATCTGGAGTCAGCAGACCTGCGTTAGAGTCTGGCTCCTGCCACTTCCTCACTGTGACATCCATCAGGGTCGCCGTGAGGGAGAGCAGGCCCGCTCTGCTGCGTCGTGAGGGTCAAGTGAGACCAGGGTGGGAAGGAGGTTTGTAACCAAGTGCAGTGTGAATGGAGCTGATTGCAAGCCAAGTGCAGCTCCGGCTTCTGTCCTACCTCCGTGGTGCACACCACCACTCCCCGTAGCTTCTTCCCCTCTTCTGGGGCCTTCTAGCCCCTTTGGGAATGGAGTGTTTCCACCTGGTTCTGCATTTGACTTCTCTCCAGTCTCCAATAAAGCTGTAAGTCCCGTGCTTATATGTAACTAAGACTTACCACTCGTTGCATTCAGGACATGCCAAGCCTTTCGTAGGCGTCATCCGTTCTCCCCACACCCTGGCGAGCAAGGGCCTGCTGGTGCCCTCACTGTCTAGATGAGGAAGCCGAAGCCTAGAGGAGTTAAACAATTGGCCAAAGGCCCAGTGGTCAGTGTGCAACTTTTAAAGCAGACCCACAGTGACATTAGAACCCAGACCAGCCTGACCCAAGCCGAGCTCCCAGCCCCATGCCGAGTCGAGCCCAGGCGGATACCCAGTACATGCTTCTGCTTGCTTACTCCTGGTGCGTGTTTCATTCCCACCTCACTCCTGTAAGAGGGGATATCATACAGTACTGCATTAACCACAGCTAAGTAGCCCGCTTTAATATTACGTGGCACCGAGTTCACACGGATGACCAACACAAGCATCGTGTCTGTCCTGATTCAATCAAGAGGACACTGAGCACCCGTGATGGCCAGCCCCTATGGGAGGAGCTGGGACTATAGCGACCGATGTAGCAGAAAAGGCCCTGTCCCCCAGGGCCCGGTGTTCGCCTGAGGAAGATGGACATCAGCCACAGAAAGGCTGGCAGCGAGTAGGGCCAGGGTGTGGGGGAGAGAACTCAAAATAAGGAAGGGCGTAGAGTGTGAGGGGGTGCGTACTCTTCAAGTAAAGTGGCCAGGGGACGGCATCCCTAAGTGAGGGACATTGGAGCAGAGACCCGAGTAAGTGAGGAAGTGAGCCACATGGACACTGGGGAGGGGACGGCGCAAAGGGCATTCCAGGCAGAGGAAACGCGTACGCCCTAACCGGGGAGCACGCTGGGTGCGCTGGAGGAACCGCGAGCAGGCCAGAGTGGCTGGGGGGGGGGATTGCGAGGCGAGCAAGAGAGGCTGGGTCAGTGGGCCACGGAGGAGTCAGGGGCCACGGTGGACTTTGAGGGAGACCGGAAGTCCCTGGAGGTCCTGGTAGTCTGAGAGAAATAACACCCCTCTTGGTCTTTCCTAGTATAGACCAGTGGTTCTCGACTGGGGGTAATTTTGCCCCACCTTGGGGGCATTTGGCAATGTCTAGACACAATTCGGGTCATTACAAGTAGTGGGGAGGGGTGTCCCTGGCATCTAGTGGGTAGGGGCCCTGGGACAATGCTAAACACCCTAGCATGGCACAGGACAGAGTAGGATCGGACCTAAAATGTCAGTGGTGCCAAGGCTGAAAAACCCGAGTGTTGACCCAAGAATGGCCAACGTGCTCTTGGGGGGTGGGGGGGCCCACTAATGTGGTGTCCAAGTCCCTCGGGCCAGAGACCCCCGAGGCAAGCACCCCTTGTGTTAGTTACCGCTGGTATTTCCTTCTCTGCTCCAGGAACTCCTTCACTGGGACACGCTCCAGGCCACTTCCTGCGCTTGGCGTCTGCTGTGTGTCTAACGTGGAGATGACAAATTTTCTGCTCTCGGGGCCTTCTGTGTGTGTACAAGTGCGTGTAGGCAGCCCTGACGTCTTCTGCGCGCCCCGCATCCTGACGTGTAATTTATTAGGCTTAATCCTTGTCTGGGCTAATGGTAAGTCTTCCCTGCGGACATGCTGGGGAGGAGGATATGCCCCATTATTATTTTATGAGGATGCCACTGGGTATTCCTGGGGTGCCTGAGTAGGTATCACATGCTCCTCAGGTAATTTAGACAAGGAGCGCCCTGCCCCCCAAGCAGGGGGCCTCAATCCTCCCAGAACTCAGGACAAATATCCACAGATTTCCATAAACACATCTCAGGCTCACTTCTTATTACTAAATTCCTTCTTTTCACTCCATGCCAATCTCCTCCCTCCACAGCAGGAGCACACACAAGCATTTGAAGGTGGGCAATCGGGCATTTACTGCTATCTCAACAATGCGAGCAGGAGATTCGAATGCGAAAGTCAGCACCAAAGGTTTCTAACCTCAAAACTTGCGCTTTGGGTTGGAGTCTGAAATCGGCATCGATGGAGGCTGCTGAGGCAGGTTAGCATTTCATAAATCATCTCTCCTCCTCCAGCTCAGCCTGTCGAAGCAAGCAGAGTGAAGGGAAAGATGTGGAATTATCAGGAGACTCCTAGTCTCTGCACTCTGTCAATCATTGGCTTTGCCTTTAATTCCTTACCCCCCCCCCACCCACGTGCGGGGTCAGCTTCAGCATACCCCAGGTGGTAGGCTGTAAGGTCGCTGGATTCTAATTCTTCCATTCACTAACTTAAACTGTCTTTCTCATGTTCATTTCAGCTTGGAGATAGTTACTTCTGAGGTCTTTACACCCATCCAACTACATGAAGTCTCCAACTGATTTGATTTGCTAATACTGCAGAGGGTCCCCTTGCCCACGGGCACCCATCATCACCCAGCTTGCAGCTTTATTCATTGCTATGGGAAGAGCTGGACCGGGAATGGGCCAGAGAGGGCTGGAGAGTCAGAATCTTAAATTCAATGCTAACATGACACTGAGGTCCCTTGGATAAGTCATTTCCCTTCCCTGAGCCTCAGCCTCCTCGCGTGGCGAACGGGAATCATTTTCAGTCGTGCACTGCTGAATTCAAGGATCTACTCTGAGAAAGGCACCCTGAGGCGACTTTGTCATTGCGTGAACACCACAGAGTGCACTTACACAGACCTGGACGGTACAGCCCCCTGCACACCTGGGACATGCGGTACAGCCTGTTGCTCCTACGCTGCAAGCCTGTAAGTGTGTTACTGTGCTGAACACTGCAGGCAATTGTAACATGTGGTAAGTTGTATGTATCTGAGCATAGGAAAGACACAGCAAAAACACGGTATAAAAGACAGCACACGGGACAACCTTGAACAGAGGTTGCACATAGGGCACTTGCCTTGAACAGAGCCCACAGGACTGGACGTTGCTCTGGGAGAGACAGTGAGTGAGCGGTGAGTGAACGCGGCGGCCTGGGACACTCCCGTGCACTCCTGTGGACTCTGCGAGCACAATGCACTGAGCCGCACTAAATTTATAAAACAGCACGAGATTAAATCGAGCTCAGGAGGAAGCGATGCGATCAATGGATGCGGTGAGCACCAGATGTACCGCCTGTGGCCGCTGCCGGCGTCACACGGCACGCCGTTGCGCAGCCAGCCTTTCTTGTGACTGGAAAGAATGCGCTGCAAAAGAGCGATAGAAGGCACCGTATACCAAACACGGGAACCAGCATCGCGCATGCTCGAGTTTCATGCAGTGTGCAGGAGCGCGTGCACTTCTGCCCGACTGGCAGCACCGCAGGCTTGTTTACACCAGCAGCATCATCGCTTGCACACACACACACATGCACACACACACGTGAGAATGCGTTGTGGTCTGAGCAATGTGATGGGAGTCACTCGGCTCCATGAGGATCTTACGGGGCCGCCGTTGTACCTGCGGTCTGTCGTTGACTGAAGGGCCACTGAGGCGTGTGACTGTCCTTAGCGCATTTCTTTGTGGTGAACAACGGAAGAAATAACACAAGCGAGAGCGGTTTCACACTGCAAGGGGCAATTTAAATGTTTCCATTCTTGGCTGTCATTTTGCCGGGAACTGATGAAAGACAAGGCCTCTGGGCGGCGTGGAAAGGAACACAATAGTCTCTCCTTACCCGCGGCTTCTCTTTCTGTAGCTTGTTCCTCTCGATCAGCCGCAGTCCAAAAATATGAAATGGAAAATTCCAGAAATAAACAATTCTCAAGTTTCAAAGTGCATGTTGATCCGAGTGGCATGATGAAAGCTGTCACTGTCCTGCTCTGTCCCACCCGGGACGGGGATCGTCCCTTCGTCCAGCACATCCACGCTGTAGATGCACCTGCCCAGTAGTCACCTAGCAGCCACCTCAGGTGCCATCAGATCAACTGTTGTGATACACCAGCACTGTGTTCAAGTCTCGTTTGTTTCCCTCAACAATGCCCCATTCGCAGAACTTTTATTCCAGTACACAGTTTTCATTGCTCAGTTGAAGTATTAGTTGCTGTTAAACTCAGTGTCTAATTTATAAATTAAACTTTCTCATGGGTATGTATGTACAGGAAACAACATAGTGTACAGTATAGGGTTCAGTACTACGCTCAGTTTCAGGCATCTGCTGGGGGTCTTGGAACATACACCAGAGGACAAGGAGGGGTTCCTGTAGTTCCTCCCCTCGGGTATAATCAGAGTGCCCAGGTCTTCGTCTGTGATGGCGTGAGGCCACCATGCAGGGTGTCACCAACTTATCAGCTGACCAGGTGAAGGGAGCAGAGACAGGTCTACTCTGCCTCCCTGTGTCCAAGGCGGGTTCAAGCTTCCCTCTGAGAACACCCCAGTGGGCAGCCTGTGCCCAGGGGAACGTATCTGATGACATAAGACGTCAGAAGGACTCCCTCTCTCCCTTCTCACTTGACTGTCGGCCACGCAGTCACGGATGGAAAGTTCGCGCACTAAGTTTCCAAGTCTTTCTGTTGAGCTCATCAATAGTTGCCTTATAAGAACTACTCCGTGCCTAAGAAGCATTTTAAGCCTTTTTAAGCTCCGAAGATTAGGGTGAAACAGGGAGGGGGCGGGGGAAGGACAGATAAACAAGAGACCGGAGAGCATTCTCCATGCAGAGAAGTAGATTCTGTACTTTGGTTAGATTAATCCCCAAATTGAAACTGGCCCCGCACGTCATTCTGAGAAAGGAGAGCTGAGATGAGAGAAAGCCCTCCGCAAAGCCCTCGCATTGAGCTGTTTGTGGAAATGCAGACCTCGTCCGTTCCCTGCAGCCAAAGGACAGCAGAGGAGCTCGCAGAGGGCGAATAGAGGGTGAGAGTTTCCTGGGACAGGCAGGGGCGTGGGGGAGGGAGGAGGAAGAGCAGCAGGGGCCACGTGGGTGATGCCCGCCTGGCCCCTCACACCAGCGCGTCTTTGCCTCTCAGCCTGAGGACCACTGACCAGCCTGTTTTCACATCATGAAAAGCATGAGTGTTGGGTTCTGCAAAGACCAAGGGGCAGGGCAGGCTGGTTTTGCTGCTGGTCCAGGTAGGACACTTATCACCCGCCTACAGAAGCCAGCCCCCTCTCTGTGGCATGCCTGGCTTCCAACCCCAAGACTGTGTCCAGGCTTCAGTGCCAGAAAACCCCAAGCCTGTGCTCGAAGGTCAAAGGTTACCATTGGAGGGGTGAACAGTTCGGGGGATCTGAAGGTGGGCCCCAACAGGACAGCGGAGAACAGGTTAGAAGGTTTGGTTTTTTGATGAGTGACTATTTTCCAATGTGATGGGTTTACGTTATTTTGCTCTGATGCAAAACCCAAGACTCCACTCCAACGCAGAGATCAGTATAATAAAAGCCATGAGAAAGTTCTGTGGGACATGCAGGGTGTGGTATACAAACTGGAGGGTCAGGTTACTGCCTTTATAACAGGACACTGCATTGTCGCTGAGGTACGCGCTTAAACAATACTGTGGAACTGAACTGAAATGTGGCACAGATGTGACACGTCCAGGATGCCTTCCAGCGCCTCCCTTAGGACAGACTTGCGATCGCTAGACTTCGGTGGGGGAGAGGATTCGGGTCACGAGGTCTGACCTCAATGCCTGGGTCTTCCAAGAGAGTTGAGAGCGCCCAAGAGGACAGGTGTGAAAGTAACAGACACACCGACAGGACTGAACTGCAACATCTGTGAGCAAGGCTAGTTGACCCACCCAGCACACAGCGAGGGTTCTTCAGGGCGGGGCTGGCAGGGAGAGCGGCCCTCAGGGCATCGTGAGTGACCTGGGCCCCTTTCTTTAATGGTCGAGAAACACAGGGGAGAAAGTAGTAGCCAGAAGGGAGGGAGATGGTGCCTGGCCACAGGAAGACCTGAGCTCCCCTTCTCCTCTGTCTACGGCTCCGAGGAATGCCTGTAGAATCCAGTCCAGCCCAGGAGCCCAGCATGGACGCTGGGCAGTGGCAGCATCGTCTTCGGGTCTTGGTGGGTCCATAGGAAGGTGAGACATGAAGTGCCACTTCAAAAGCCACATGGGGAAGGTGCCCAAGAAGACCCTGAGCTCCCCATCCTTGCTTCTCCAGGCTCTGTGAGCACAGGGAAGGACACCCATCTGACGGGGACTTGGGGGCCTCAGGGACAGTGCAGTGTTCAAGTGCTGCTGACTGACTCGGCTCAGGGGCTTCTCGGCAGGTAGTTTTCTCCTCCCACGACTGTGTGGTGAGACAGGACGTTGGGCTGGACGCCTGTCCAGGATGCGAGCTACTCTCACAGGAGCGTGGGCTGGGGGGCGGGACAAGGAGAATGTTCCAGAAAAGGTGCCGTTCCACGCGGCTAGCCGGGGGAGCCGGGGGAGTGGCACACGGATGGAGGGTCACAAAGTCTCCAGTTGTTTTCTAAGTCGCCTTCAGCGCATTCCTTCTAACCTTGTCCCTTTTTCTTGCTGCAATTTTACCTGTCTTTATCTTTTGAAAAAAAATCAAATGTATAAATATTTTAGAAAATATAAATTTTTTAAATGTTTCACAAAACCACTAGAATATACCCTTTAAAAATAAAGTGATTTTAAAATTGTATCAAAGTGATATGTACATAGGATTAAAAAACAACAGCGCTAAATGGCTTATAATAAAAAGGGAACCGTCCTCCCCTCTCAAGCCCTGAGGGAATTTACTATTAATTTTTATAATTATTTCTGTTCTTGGTTCTTCTGGCAAATGCTTCCACATAGCCATATACTATGCATTCACCACCACTTCGTGCTTTATTGATTATGTACTTTATGACCTTTGACCTCCAAACAGATGACCTTACCTATGACCTTTGGATAGATGAGGGTTTGTCTCACTCAAGAACACTCACCCACCTCTCCTCCTTCCTTCTTCCCAAAAGAACTAATGCACAGTTCTTAGTTCCTCTGCTGGTCACGTTTGTCTAAATAATGCACACATTTATACTATTTTAAAATATGTTCTATTTATACATGTACATGTGTGTACATAGATGTCTTGCTTTCCTGTCCTTTATCATTTCCCTGGTCACGCCTTCATCTACAGGCTCTCACAACAGCTGGGCAATGCAGTAGGTGGGGTGGAATTGCCACTCACAGTCTCGTGCCCACAGATAAACAAAGCGAGGAGAGAATGAGATGCACGAGCAGCTCCCCAGCCCTGGAAATTGGCCCAGACAAAAAGAAGAGGCCAAGGCCCACCCACTTCTGCTAGGAGATGGTCAGATGCCAGGAGAAAGGCCGCACCTCGATGCAGAGAGCCCCGGAAGCACATGGCGCAGGCCCCCTCTTGCCTGGCTGGACCCCCTTTTGTAATCTTCCATCTTGGCCAGCCAGCTCCCGGTTATTGATTCTGCATCACCACCCCTTCCAGGAAGTCCACCCACAAGGAGAGCCAGCTCTCCTTCTGCTCATGCAGCAGCCCCGGCTCTGCTTCTCTGCTTCCTGCCCTGCTTCCTGTCGTGGGTTCAGCAATATCCTCAGAGCAACCGTCCTGGGCTTAGAAGCTGAGAACACAGGCGAACAGAGACAGGCAAGGCCCCTGAACTCTGGGAGGGGTGCTTAGGAGGCCATTGAAAGGGACAACCAATAAATAAATTCACTACCTGCTGTGGGAGTGCATAAAGGATGAACAGAAAATAAGAGAGCTTCTCTTCTCTGAAAAGAAATGCCACCAGGCATTGAAGCTGAGACCAGAAAATGCAAAGGAGCCAGGTTTAAAAAGAGCAGCCTGAAGGGAGGGCCAAGGAGAGGACAGTGAATGTGCAAAGGGCCTGAGGCAGTGATGGGGAGCAAGTGTGTTTCAGGAACCCTGAGGAGGCCTTTCAGCTGGAGTCTGGCAGATAAAGGAAAGAGTGGTCCAAGGTGAGGTTGCCACAAGGCAAGGGCCAGACCGTGCAGGGGTTGGCTGGCCAAGTAAGGAGTTGGGAATTTATTCTAAGCACTTTAGGGAGGCACGGAAGGATTCCAGCAGGGAAGCTAAAATGACCCCATCTTTGTGCCTTAAGATGTTCTTTCTGAAGAATGGACTAGAAGCATCAATGGAGTTCCTCCTTCCTAACCAGAGGCATGGACACCTCAGCTGTCTTGGGGAAAGGGGACCTCCAGTTGATACCAGCTGTGGCCAGCCAGTGGTTCAGGGACCTGGGAGAAAGGAAGGTACTGAACAGAAAGGCCCTGCATACCAAGATGCCTGTTCGGCCCCATTTGATATAGAGTTTCTCACAGCACAAGCCAGCAAGTACACCAGCTCTGTGGCCGCCGGCCGGGCTGAATGGCCTCGGCCTGGGCAGGGAGGGCCGCAACCGGACAGCCTTCTTTCCCCAGGACTTCGAACTGGCAATCGGAAGACTGGAATTACAGCCAGATGCATTTCGGTCCGCTATTAACATTTTTTTTATCACCTGAACTCTTTCCTCAGGCTCCCTGGCTCCACAGCAGGGGTCCCCATGTGATTTCTGCAAGGATCCACCCCTACTTTCAGGGAACCGGGTTTGAGGCGCTGCCCCTCCACTTTTCAAAGCCTTTCCCCTGGTCATCAGAGAGTGTCTGGTTGGGGCTGGGTTCTGTGAAATCGGGACTTTCTCCCCCGCCCCTCTCCCTTCCACGTCCCTCCCTCCACTCCTCCACTTTCTCCTTTCCTTTATATTGAGTTATCTGTTCAGAGTGAAACCATCTCCTGGAACTGCCTGGATGGGGTCTTATCTCCCATCAAAGCCACAGAACTTTCTCGGGCCCAGCTAGTGGTGTCTGTCGAAAACTGAACTGTCTCTGGAGGAAGCTCTTCCCTTCCCGGAGCTGTAGGGGGGCGTCACTTGAGAAGGCCCAGCGCAGGCTGATGTCAGCTCACGGAGCCATGGTGCCTGGGGGGTAGGGTTAGGGTTCGCTAAGGAATGCAAGGCTTGGGCCAGCCCAGGCTCTGTAAGGCACCTGCCTTGGTGAGCAAGGGCCCTGGAGTCAGACTGCTTCAGTTCACATTGCGACTACACTAGGGACTAGACTGCATGGAGAGCAGGCCGTTTAACTTCTCTGAGACTCGCTTTTCTCATCCGCACAATGGAGCTAATGTAGTGTCCTCAACATAGGGTTCTTGAGAGCATGAAATAAGGTTAAAATACACATAAAGCGCTTTGCGTAGGGAAATAGTCAAAGAGGTTTCCTGTCATTGTAACTGGTGAAATTCCACCAGATTCTGTGGGTGTCTGGATGGTAGAGAAGGCACAGAAGTTTCCAAAGATGCCACTGGAAGCAAAGAAAGGGGAAAGACAGCCTAGCTCCTCCCTTCCTGCTTCGGCCAATCTTTCACGAGCGCCCCCCAGTGGCTAAAGGGCAGGAGAGCCCGGTAAACGGAGTTCCCACCGCACAGTCAGGCAGGAGAAGGACCAGGAATGGATCTGAGAACAGACAGACATACCCATGCAGACGTGCACACGTGGGCATATTTTCACACTCTGGGTACGCGTGGTCTAGGTTGCATGTTCATAAATACAGCACATCGAGGAATAACAGCAAAGCACTTTCCATGATCTACCTTATTTCATCTTTCCCAAATAACTAAAAGGTGAGGAAACTGAGGCACAGAGGGACTGATTCACCCAAGATCAGGAAGGCCGACGCGGGGGTCCAGGACGGCAGCGCAGGCCACCTCTCCACCCCGCCCACCAGTTAGCTCGCGCTGCACCTTCGGTCAAGCCCAGGTCCCCTGTCACTGTGGAGAGCGGAAGGTGCCCACACTCTTTCAGTCAACAACAGGGACCTGCTCCTTCAGGAAATGTCCCGGGCAACCTGCTCTCCTGCTTTTATTCTTCACGTGTATGCCGCCGGCTGCTTAAAATCGCTTTCTCAGCAACACTCAATCGGGCAGAACAGGAAAACTAAAATCAATTATTCCCCCAATAAATAAATAAATAATGGTAGCTTTGGGGAAGAAAAGCATTGAATTCCGTTCACATAAATGCAAGGTAAAGTCGTTTCCAACAAGAAATCTAAATAATTGGTCTTCTTTCCCCTCCACTGCCCCAAGGCTCCAGGTAAGCCTGGGAAAGTCCTGAGCAAAATGGGAGGTAGGGAGTGGGGGGTGGGGGCAGCAAGGAGTGCAGGCTATAGCCACCCATCACCTGCCTTCCCATCAACCTGAAGAGCAAGACCCCAGGTGAGCCTGCTCCTCCTCAGCATCTAGGACCAGGGCTAAGGTGAAGGCAGCAGGTATTTCGTAAGCAGTCAAGCAAAACAGCAAAACTGGTTCTTTTTTGTTTTCCTTTTGGAGTGGGGGGAGAATAGGAAGATGGGAAGAGGAGGGATGACCTCATGTCTTATTTTTATGATGAATCACTTGGGCTTATGCGAGCAGGAAGACCAGACTCTGTCCCCTCGAGACCTCCCACTGCTGAATTGCGTAACTGCCCCCGGGGTGGCGCAGTCCAAGGGGGAGTCAGCACGGAAGGAAACACCAGGAGAGAAAGCTGTGAGCAGAAGGCAAAGGCTGAAAGTGGCCCAGGAGGCACCTCATGTGAGACAGACAATGGTGACCCACATAGGTCAAAAATCAATGAAATGGCAAAGTTTAGAGATCAAAAGAATTCAGGACTTCTGGCAACTCTGGCCACAAAGCCCACATTCCTGTCAAGGATGCTGACCCCGGCAGGGGCCGTCCCCAGTTCTCTAGAGTCTCCACCACCCCCTGCTGCTCCCCACCCTGAAGCTAAGTGTTAATTATCATTTTTCAACATCTTCAGGCTGTTCTCCTTGCACCTTCCCATGCCATTCATTTCAAATTATCAGCCCAGCTCCTATAGGCAGCTACGTGGTAGCCCTAGGCTCAGCGGCCTGTGACTAATGTTACTTCCATCCTTCCCCTGGGGCCACACAGAGCCCCATCTGTCCTCCCAAAGTCACTGCCCACTGTGCTTGCACATGAGGCCTCCATGAAGACAAATAGCTTACAAGGAGGCCCCACCCACCAAATGGAACTATCTTCTGGAGGGCGAGCCCCTTGCAATACAGGCTTTCCCGGATAAGTGAGTGTTCTAGGAACCCATCTGTATCAATGTGCCAGCTGGTGTTGTTGTGAGAGGCTGCATTCGGCTTCAGTGAATTTTGTTTGAAGACTCTTTCAACGCATTTGTCCATTTCATGATGGGTGATTTATAAGTGCTCCTGCCCACACCACAGTGAGTGTTCAGCAGCTTTTGATCAAAAATTGCATGACCCCCCTTCCCTACCTTCCCTATTGACCTGATCTCACACCAAGCAACTTTTGTTTGTTTGTTCCTCCGGATGAAAATAGTCCTCAAAGGGAAACATTTTGCTGATGTGGAAGAAGTAAAACAAAAAACAGCAGAAGCACTAAAAGGCATCAAAATTGATGAGTTCAAAAACTGTTCTGAGCAGTGGGAAAAAGTCTCAACAGGTGTATTGCATCAAATGGAGAGCACTTTGAATGTGAGTGAAGTTTAAAATGTGAGAATAAATAAACAATTTTTTAATAAATAAATTCTGGGTTGTTGGGTCACCCCCCGACTTATACTTTCAGTTCCACGAAAATACGTCTCCCCTCCTACTGCCAAGCCTTTTTCTTGACATCTCTCCTGCATGCATTCTTGCTCTACTTCCTCTTTAACAACTAAAATTTAGCCTTACTACTAGTTTTAAATTGTGGCCATAACAATTTAGCATACTCAGTGGCTTCAGCAACACAAACTTATTCTTTGATAGTTCTGTAAGACAGACATCAAACGTGAGTCCCAGTGGGCTAAGGTCAAGGTGTCCACAGGGTTGTATTCCTCCTGATCCCCTCCTCTTTTTTTTTTTTTCCTGGCTGTCAGCTAAGGATCATTTCTCAGCTTCTAGAGGCCGCCTCCATTCTTGGCCCATGGCCCTCTTTATCCATCTTCAAAGCCTAGTCTCTCTGACACTTTGAACCTCCTTTTCCCCTGCCTTACCCTTCGACCCAGCCAGGAAAAATCATCTGCTTTCAAGGAGTCATGTCTTTAAGAAATTGGGTCCTGCCCTGACTGGTGTGGCTCAGTGAGTTGAGCATCCTCCTGCAAACTGAAAGGTCACCAGTTCGATTCCTGGTCAGGGCACGTGCCTGGGTTGTGGACCAGGTCCCTGGCTGGGGGTGTGGGAGAGGCAACCAGTCAATGTTTCTCTAGCACATTGATGTTTCTCTCCCCCTCTTTCTCCCTCCCTTACTATCTCTCTAAAAAAAAAAAGAAAGAAAGAAAGAAAGAAAGAAAAAGAAATAAAATCTTTAAAAAAAAAAAAACAAAACAAGAAATCAGGTCCATCCAGATAATTCAAGACCATCTTTTTCCATCTCAAGGTCCAAATCCTTAATTATGTCTGCAAAGTCCCTTTCTCCATATAAGGCAACTCAACAGAGTTTCTGGCAGGGGGTGGGGGTAGGGCATTGGCACCCTTGGTGGCCATTGTCCTTTCTATCTGTCTATCATCTATCCATCTATCTATCTATCCATCTTTCTATTCTACCTACCACCTCCTCTTAGAAGCTTAATTCAAGTCTTACATCTTCTAAAAAGCCCTGCTTCGCCATTTCTCTTCTAAACCACTGTGCTGTGTGGCATTGAGAGAGTCACTTTACCCCTCTGTTGCTCATTTCCACTGGGTACTGCGGTGTGCTGGTGAATGTGTAGCAGCTAGGAGGGGAGAAACTCTGGTCTACAGCATTTGCCAGTTTCTACGATACAGATATTCCCACACGGTTGACTTCGAGCTACCAATGTGATGCAGAGATGGGAAGAGACGTGTGTACCAGCCCCAGCCCTCCGCTCCTTGTGTGTAAGATGGGGACCTGACTAGTTGATCCAGATATGGGCAGGTCAGTTTGGTAAGTTGGATCTCTCTCCATGTAAGTGTGTCCCTCTCCATCTCCGGCGTAAATGCCTCGAAGACGCCTCGGCGAAGCGCAGGCCAGAGCACTGGCTTCCTGAGAGAGGACTGGAAGAAAGTTGAAGTAGAAAGGGACTCAGAGACCCAGACACCTCTGGGGCCTGTTGACATCAGTGTGGTCACAAAGTCCTCAGTCATCTACGAAATGAGCTTGGCTTTAAGAAAATATATGATTTTTTCCCTAGAAACTAATTCGTATGTACGATGGTTTTTATTGTGATTTCCTTGAGTAACGATCTAGTGGAGAAATCAAGCAAAGAAGGCCAGCCTCCTAGACGAACCATCAGGATGTTACATAAAGTCCACGAATGATCTTCTCTTGCGATATGTGTTTTTATTTGCCGTTGTTGAGTTTCTTGCTCTCAGGCAAACCAGGAAAATATCAGCTGCATTTATTAAGTGCCTACTACACGCAAAGATGTTCATGCACAGTATCTACTTTGATTGGCCTTATTGGGCCCAACTAGTTGAATAACCAACAAGTCCCAGATCTTTGAGCTAGAGATTGGGGACCCTGAGATCCAAATCTCGAACCCTCCAGCTCCACTGTTCCCGTGTGTGACCACCTTTCCTATGAGGGCCAGTGGGAGGGGTCAGGCTGGAGACCGAGCTGGCAAGAATGTGACATTCACAGGCAAGGGCGGCCTGTTTCTGTAAGAACCAATTCCCTGGGCCCATGGACAAACACTCCCTTTATTTATTTGCTGTTCCCGCCACTTCTATTTACTTAGCGCCAAAGACATCACGGGAACAGCTTCAGACTAGATTTTGGGACCTATCACCTCCAGAGGGCGCCACTGCTTCTTCCTAAACCTGCCTTCATCCCTCTCCCCCTCCTTTCCCTCCTCCCTGGGTCCCTATTATCTCACACATGCCTAAGGTGACATTTACACATCCATTTCTTCCAGCAAACAATTATCAAGCACCTAGTGTGTGCTGGGGATACAAAGATGAGAGAGAATCACAATCTTGGGCCCCCAAAGTGTCACAGGTGTGACATGGCAGGGTCTTAAGGCCATAAACGCTCAAGATGCCATGGGAATCCTCAGGGTAGAGAGTGGACTCCTAGTTCTAGGGGAAGAAAGCTTCACTTAGGAGGACGCTTGAGCTGAGATTTAAAAGAGAAAGAGAGGAGTTCTGCAAGAACCAGCGGTGGGAGAAGACTCTGCAGGCAGGGAAAACAAGAGTGTAAATCATGAAAACACCCTCCAGCCTGTGACTGGAGTGGAGGGTGGGGGTGTGTCAGGGAGGTGGGGATGGTGGTCGGGAACCAAGCCAGTGGGGAGAGGAGAAGCAAATGCCTCCAGGGGCCTGCTCAGCAGGGCCTCCTACAATCAGCCTGGACTTTGCCCTGCAGGCAAGGAGGCACCAATGACGAGTTTTAAGCGATTGAATGACACAACCACATTGGCATTTTAGAAGCTGGCTCACCGGGCACAGACAAGTCTGGATGTGAGCGCAGAGCTGGGAAGCTGCAGGCGACTGCAAAGATCCGGGCGAGGAGGGAGAGGGCCCGAGCCGCAGCATGGCCGTGAGGATGGGGCTGAGAGGCGGGCACGCACAGACTGACACACTCCCACGCATCCTTTACAAAGACCCCTTCCCACCTGGGGGTGAGCTAGGCCTGGGAGCTGGACAGAACCCATCCCACAGACTCCAGCGCATCAGGGGAGTAAATGAGCTCTGGTGAAGGGGGTATTCAGACACAGGCACCTGTCTCCAGGTCAACTGATAAGCACGGATTGCACAAACAATTGCAGAAAGGGCTGCAAGGTGCAGGGCAAGTGACGCAGGCCAGTCAATACTCAACAGTTCAGGAAGAGGGTGATCAGCAAGGGCAAGAAAACAATCAACCCTTCCTTCTGGGCGGGCACTGTGTCCATGAGGCATTCCAGCCTTCCACCCCCAATTGGCAAAGCCGGTAAAATGAGCTACATTTTACAGTTGAGGAAACTGGGGCTCGGGGAAGTTGCCGATTTGCCCAGGGGCACCAAACTGGTCAAGAAGGGCCTAGAACTAAATCCCAGTCTCCAGAGAGCACATTTAGCTTGTGGCCACACTGTCCCGACTCCCTCGTCTCAAACTCTGCGACTCCTGTTGTCTGTTCTGCATGATCTAACGCTCGATTGGTCTTTAATTATGTCATCAGGTAGCAATGGCTTAACATTGAGATCTACACTACGTTGCAGGACCTGTTCGAAACACTTCGCGTACTGTGAACGGACCTCGGCCAATTTGTCCTTTCAACAGCTGCCAGGCTCTCTGGGAAATAACAGGCCTCTCTGCTAATTAGAGGAGGGTGGGAACACACGGCTTCCCCTCTCAACCTGCTACCTGGTGATATTACAAGAAAAGTAGTTCTGCCACATGTACAAAGAGGCATCAAATCATCCACAAGTCGGTCCCTGTAAGTCCCCACTCTCTGCCTCTTTAGGCATTCCGACACCACTTGCAGGGAAGGGTCACTGTGTAATCGGAGCTCCACGGCAGGGTCAGTGGGCCGTCTGGTGGGACCGGGAGTCCGAGGAAGACCAAAAGCAAGTCTATTCCTAGAGTTTATCTCTGAAGGTGTTGGACAGCAGCTTCCCCCAGTTCTTAGATTTTGTTTCTGCTAGAGCAAAGGTGCCAAGTGGGCCAACCACCTAGCTTGAACATTGCTCATTTCACCCACCAGAAGTTTGTTTTTTAACATTGTGCTAGTTAACTGGGCCCCTGGTGCTGCTTCAGAGAGTAACATTTGTAGCCCCTGTCATGGAGCCTCTGGAGGTGTTTTGGGGGGGCAGGTGTCGGGTTGTGGGGATGGTGGTGGAGAATAAAGCTGGTGCAAGAGGAGGCACACATAGATGCTTCACAAATGCTCTCCCAGCATTCACTGTGTGCTGGCACGGTTCCGAGCACTTTGAACTTTGCACATCATAACGCATTTAATTGTTGTAACAAGCCCTTGAGGTACATACCAACATTGCTTTCATACCTCAAAAGAGGAAACTGAGTTATAGAGAAATTAAGGACTGCTCCCCAGATGCGGTGTGAGAGCCTTGAATGTAGAGGCCGTGGGTGTGGTCCATCCTCCCATCTTCACCCATAGAGCCACACCCAGTCTGGGCACACAGGAGGTACGTGCAGGTAATAGGTAATAATCACCACGAGGACCCTTGGTTTGACTGAATGGCCTGACTTTGCAGAGTGCAGTTAAGTATGAGCGTTACCTGTCAGTTGTGAATGAAACCCAGTTTGCACCTGTCATTCTTCAAATATGCCTTCCTCCAATTGCCACGAATCCTGCATGGCTCAGAGTTGGCCTCAGCAAGGACCTATTTTCATAGATTGTCGATTTGCCTACTTGATCTTCTCTTGACAGAGACAGAAATCCCATCCCCTGCACACAATGAATTCTCCTAACAGGCATGAAAGGATGCATGATTCAGGGAGAGAAATTACACAGCTCTATGTGCATTTTGTTTCCAGTCTTGTCTAACTCCTCGTATAAAAACTTGCCCCACTGAGTATCATGTCAATTTCAAGGAAGGTGTATTTTCCGTAATAAATTAAAAACAAACCAAGAAATGGAATAGAAAAAGGGAAAAAGATAACACAAACCTAGTGCATACGGTATGCCAGGCACTTTCACATATATCTTCTCATTTAACCCACACAATTTATTTAAGACAGGCTCAGAGAAGTTAAGCAACTTGCCCAAGATCACACAGCAAGTAAAAAGCTTTGCTATGGGCTCTGTCTGATGCCAACCCAGGCTCTTGCCACCACACTGCAGAGATAGCAGCAAATGTGCTCAGAAGGATGCCGATGTCAGGCAGTGTCTAGAAGTACATTTTTGAGAGGTGCTCAGAGGTCTGCCTTCCCCGGAGAGAAAAGGCTTTTGAAAACATCACAGCACACTCTGTTCCAAAAGCTGACAAGTCTATACAGAAAGGGACACCCGAATCTCAAGCTCCTTCCTCTCTTTCAAGTTTTCTATTACATTGAAGGGGGGGGGGACTTGCCAACATGCAAAACATATGCAGAATTTTATTCAAAAAATGTTTAATAAATCAAAGATGCACTTAGAACAGGAAACATCACACAGCCCAGGTGATAGTTCTTTGTGAGGCTGAAGATTCAAGGGGGCAGCGTTGTGTTTCTGTAGAACTGATTGATGGGATGGGAGAGACCAGGGGGGAAAAATACACTCTCTGCCACAGCCAGCCACCAAACAGAGGAGATGTAAAATGCGAGAGGGAAGATTGAAGCCCCCCTGAAAGATTAAAGGGAGGAAAGAAGTACAAATGGGTAGATCAGTTGTGTGAAGATCCTGAGGTGTTTAATTCACACTGGGCTGTGCTGCATTTGGAGGTTACACAGTTGTACTGCTTTGGGGTTCTTATATCTTTCCAAACCCCATAGATCCCAAGAACCAGACCGCCAAGACCAAATCCAGGATTCATTTTGGCAAGAGGGAGGCATGTCTGAATTTGGAGTTTGTGGTTTGGCTGTGAGCCTTTGCCAGGAGACTTCTGTCATCTGGTCAAATGTGGTTGCTGACTATCCCTACATCCATCTATCTATCCATCCAACCAAGCATCCAACAAATACTGACATTCCATACTAGGCCCTGGGCCGAAAGCGCGGTGGACACGGTCCCTGCCCGTGTTTGAAACGCTGCCTGCCTGAGACGGGCCCACGGGGAAGTGGAAGAAGCAAGCAGAGGCCAGGTCAGGCACAGTCTTGGTAAGAATTTGGGATTTTATTCTAGGTGCAAAAGGAAAATAATGGAAGAGTTTTAAGCAACGTGTGACATAATTTGATTGGGTTTTTGTTTGATAGATGCCCCTGGATGGTGTACAATAGATTTCATAGGAGGCAGGAGTAAAAACGGGCAGAGCAGTGAGCGGGCTATTGCAGGGGGCCAGGCAGGAGCTGGTGTGGGCTTGGACTGCGCCACCCTGGTGGGGGCGGCAGAGGTGGAAAGTGCTGGAAGGATCTGAGATGCATTCTGGAGGTAGAAACATGCTGATGACTAGGGTTTGGTGAGGGAGAGACCAGTGGCGACTTCCAGATTTCCAGCTTGAAGTTGTGTGTATGCCGGTGCCATTTTCTAAGATGGGAAGGATTGAAAGAGGGCATTCATTCCCCTCTTCCTCCAGCTGCCATTTCTTGAGCCTCCGAGAAAAAGGAAGAGGATCTGTGTCGTGGGTTCACCCGGACATCGGGCTCAGCCTGACTGACGGGCACCCCTCCTCTGGCCACGTAGAGGGAGCATGTGGAATTCAGGATTTCCACTGTATCAGTGGGGTTCCCTATCCTGTTGACCCAGCTCCAATCTGGGCTCCTCGGCTCATAAGGGTTTTTTTAAAATATCAAAATTGACCTGGAATTGACCAGAGATTCAAACAACAACAACAACACTTTTTCCTATAAATCTAATTTGTGTGTGATGAAAATCATACCAAAGGACCAAGATTTTCTTTTTCCTTTGCCCAACAAGGAACAAAGCTGTCCATCTGTAGCTCAGCTGTGCATGTAGGGTTTATGGTTTCTGTAATGGGCATTCTGGTTTTCTCCTTGATATTGCTTACCCCCGCTAAACATCCGTCCTTGGCTGCTCGGACTTGGATCCACCTGGCCCTGTCTGTCACTGCAGCCAGCTCTGATTAGACCAAGGGTGGACTGGAGATCCTCATTTAAAACCCGGCTGAGCCACTTAGGTTTCCTGAATTGGATCTTTGAACCAAGGGATGTAAAGCAAATGTGCAGTTGACAGTTGTAGGGGAGGCTGCGGGGTGCCACCCAATCCCCTCTGCACAAATGAGGCCCTCTCTCTCTCTCAGCTGCCAGGCGTTGGCTGCTGAAGGCTCTCAGCTGAGTGCCTCTCTGCAAATTAACTCTTCACCAACATTGCCTGGCCCCAACTCAGAGCCACGGGGGTAGCCCACACCCAAAGACAGGATGATTCCGGTACCCGGACCCAGCCCCCGTGGCTCATGGGAGCCAACATTTCTGGGTAAACCCTCTGGGGGCAGCAGTGTCACATGAGTGCAGGGTCCCCTCCCATGGTGTCCGATGTGTCCCCATTGTGTTCCAGGGACTCTTCAAGTCACACGGCGCTTTGGCTGCATCTGCGCGCTTTCTCCTAGAGCAGCGGGGCACAAACTGTGACCTCCTTTTAGTAAACCCGGTTTCACCGGGAAGCAGCCCCTAAGTTCCAATGCACGCGCATGCGCATGGTGCGGGCCTGTGCCATCGCCCGTGGGCACAAGCATTCCCTGGGGCTGCTTTTGTATTGCAGTGGTGGGACTGAGTGGTCACAGCAGAAATTGGATGACCAGAAAGAAAAAACCTAAAATTTTTATTATCTGGCCCCCTCAGGAAAAGTGTGCTGACCCCTGTCCTAGAAAGGAGAAATGAGATAAGGGCTCCCCACTGAGAGGGGAGTCATTCCTTCCCTGGGTCGGAGAATAGACTCACTGAGTGCGAACCTCTGAGGGTCGGGGGGCTCAGTAAGCACCACCCCATAAAGAGACTTTACTGGTATCAAGGCCCGTGTATTTGCAAAGCACATCCTCCGCCAGCAGCCGCATCAGCCCCTTACCTTCCTGCGCTGGCCTACACCTCTCGGTACCGCCATGAAGTGGGAACACTATTGTTCCTACGGTGCAGGCGAGGAAACTGAGGCCCAAAGTCACGCAGCTGCGCTGTGGCCGAGCTGGGGCTCACTCCAGGTCTGTTCGGGGGCCCAGCTGCTGCTCTGGGGCGCTCTTCCCTGCCACCCCCGTGCTGAAGGCCCAGCAGGAAGGAGACCGTGGCGGCTCCACGGAGCACACGCAAACACGGAACAGGTGGGCTGCGGCCCAGGCGGGGTTGGCCGTGTGAAAACACCCCGTGACCCGGGGCTGGGGCTGGGGCTCCGCGGGGAAGCCTGTCCTGAGGGAGGGAGGCCCAGACGCTGGAGGACCAGAGTCCCAAGGGCAGGAGGCGTGTAACCCAACACGTGAGAAAATGTCACCCGGAGCTGAGAGAACAGACCGACTGGACACTATCTGAACCCCCACCGGGATGAGGCGAAAGGCGCCGTGTTTGAATTTAAATATCAGAAGTCGCGGGTGGGTCTGGTCCCGCTTCCCAGACGCAGACATGTTGCTCGGTAAACTTGCCCCTTTGTCCTCCTGCGTTGAAAGGATTAAGGATCGTTTAGAGAATTCTCTCCTTTCGGGCTACGTGCAGAAACGTACTCAGTTCACCTTGTATTGGCAACAAAACTTCCGGGAGAGAAGAGACGCTACGTGGGAGGCCGGTGGTGATCACATGAAGAACACAATTGCTCACTTTCCGCGTGTAATAAAGGGAAGATTACACCGGGGGAAATTAACTGGATGCAGGAGATGAACAGCCAGCTCACCCCGGGCACTTCCCGGTCGCACGGGAAGAAGAGCTCCCGGCGCGTTTTCCAGGCTCTCTCTGCAGAGTCAGAAGTTCACGTTCACTCTGGGCCCTGGCGGCCACGAGAGACGGGTGAGTCACGTGAGGGATTCTGCGACGGGACTTGCCTGAACTTTCCGTTTCTCCGTTTCTCCTTTTTACCGACTGTGCACACGCTACACAGGCTCCAGGTTTGAGTGTGAAAAACAGCGAGCTCCTCGTGCACGTGGCCTCATGGGCCCTTGCTCTGCGATCGGATATCCACCCACAGGGCTGGCGTCGCACCGACGGCCTGCTTAGTCACCAACGCCTCCGTCTGCGGAAACCTCCCACCGACAAGGACTTCAGTCCCATCACCTCGGTTCATCCTTTTTCATAGTTACCACGAGCTACAATGAACTTGTTTACTTTTTTCATCGTCTGCCTACCTCCTCCTCCACCAGAATGGGTGGCCCAGAAGAGCAAGTTCGTATCTGTCCCCTCCAATCCTGCATCGCCAGTGCCTGGCTCAGGGCAGGTCATCAGTGAATATTCAATGTAAATGAACGTTGTGTTCGCAAATACACTGAAGTTGTTTAAAAACTTCACAGATACTTTCGTTTTTCACGTCCAGTTTTTCTTTTCACGTTGAGTTGGCTATGCCATCTTAGGTGCCCGACTCACTTCATAAAGCGGTCATTCATTTAAGACATGTGTACCAAGACATGGTGTGGCTCAGTGGATTGAGTGCCCACCTGTCAACCAAAGGGTCTCCAGTCCAATTCCCAGTCAGAGCACACGCCTGGGTTGCAGGCCAGGCCCCCAGTAGGGGGCGCAAAAGAGGCAACCACACATTGATGTTTTTCTCCCTCCCTTTCTCCCTCCTTTCCCTTCTCTCTAAAAATAAATAAATAAATAAACATCTTAATTTAAAAAAAAATAAGATCTATCTTTAGAAAACAGACATATATATTGAGCACTTACCATGGGCCAGAGTGGTACCAGGCTTCTGTGGCAGGAATTCAATGGTGAGCAAAACAGAGTGTCTGCCCTCATGCGCTTCCTGTCCAGTTGGGACAGTGGGGGGACGGGTATTAATGAAATAGCAATGCAGGTATGCAGTTACGACCTTGGTAAGTGCCACGAAGGAAAAACTCATGCACCACTTCTGAGGAAGTGAAGTTTGGGCTGAGATTTGAAAGATACATCAACTAGCTGTGTTCACTAAGCGAACTTGCTGAAGAGTGATGGGGGTTAGAGTTAAGAACAGAACTGGAGTTAGAGCAAGGATCAGGGTAAGGACAGAATGAGGGTAGAGAAGAACTTTCCGGAAAAAGGGACCAGCATGTGCATGTGCTGTAGGGGTCGGGTGGATGTTTACCAAGGGTGAGTTGATGGCTGCCTAAAACAGGGTAGAGACAAAATAAGTGGGGAAAACAAGACAAATTGAGGGTCATTTAGGAGGTAAAGTATCAGGACTTGGTTTGTCCTTCATGGGCCATCTGGTGGCGGCAGGGGCATCGACCCTGGACTTCTCCTGGCTGGGTTCTCGTGGGGCCCTCCATGGCTAGCAAGCTGGCTCCCAGAGGTGGAAGCAGCCACTGGGCATCCACGTGTGTGTGTCAAATAGGGATTGTAGCTCGGTGAGCAGGAGGCCCGGGTGAGCAGGTGGCCCGGGTGAGCACCTGCCCCAGTCGGCAGCAGGGTTTGAGAACCCAGATTTAGGGCTCAGGTGGGAGGACTTCTGGAGCCTTTGCACAGATTACCGTAGGCAGCCAGGTGTCACAGGAGCTGAAGACCATGCATACTAGAGATCTCCGTTGCGTCCACCAGAACCCATGCTTAATCGGTAACTGTCGCTTCCCTAGCCCTACCTACAACCACCGTGGCTAAATGAGGAACATGGGAAACAACTGGCCCCAAACATGAGCATCATGGGTTTCTTCTCCCCTCTTGATCAAAGAAAGACTCCAATGAAAAGGGGGAAAAGTAATTAAAAAGTAAAAACCTTATGTAATGAAATTTAAAAGGAAACTTTTGAAGCCAACGAGCAACTGTGGGCAATGCTTCAAAGAGCCCAGAATCAATGTTTGTCAATAGCAGTTTTGCATCTTTTAATTTCGCTTTCTTGCATATAAAGTGCGATGTTATTGGGAACTCACCCCTGCCTTAATTCTGCCTGAGATGCGATGAATCAGAACCCTCTTAACATTCTGTGCGAATCAGCAATGTCAGAGGCCTGTGGCAGAGGCCTCACCTGATCTGGGGCTTTCATCCTGCAGCTGGGATGCTCGTTAA